>CM055118.1:926300569-926517306 GCA_029206835.1 Rana muscosa | reverse complement strand
TAAGTCTTGCCATGAATAGAAAAATGAGTGGTTTTTTTCACCCTGTGTCTGGAGGTGCGACAAATCACACATCTCCCACAGCTAAAAAAACCTGTCTGATCTAGAAAAGTAAAAGTTTTCTTGGGGGGGTTTACAACATTATGTGCCAATTTTAGCCTTAACGTGGGAGGTTTTGTATAAATAAAATTGGGTGCAACAGGAAGAACATTTGTTAGATCTTTATCTTTTAGTAACAAAGGCCAGTGTTCCCTAATAATTCTTTCAAACTGTTTGTGTTGTCTGGTATATCCTGTTAGGAAAGCAGTTCCATAGTCTCTTTTCTCACAAACTTTCTTTTCAAAGAGCTGTTTCCTATCCATATCATGGATATCTTCTCTGGTTCTATTAAGAGTATTGGTGTTATATCCTTTTTCCTGGAATCTCTTCAGAATTACCTGAGATTGAATATCATAATCTTCGATTTTGTTACAGTTGCGCCGTACTCGCAACATCTGGCTTTTGGGTATTCCATTCAACCACCTAGGGTGGTGGCAACTCCCTAGTGGTATATAGCCATTGCTGTCAACCTCTTTAAAGAAAGTGCGTGTAAGTAACTTGCCATTCTCCTTGAAGATGACCAGATCTAAGAAATTGACCAACTCGGAGCTGGATACTTCTGAGAAAGAAATACCACATGGATTGTTGCTGATCTCTTCCAAAAAGCTATAAAAAGAATCTCTTGATCCTGCCCAGATGATAAAAATATCATCGATATAGCGTTTGTAGAAGCTCAACTGTGGTATATCTTTGCCATAGATAGCTTGGGACTCCCACCAACTCATGAAGAGGTTGGCCACTGATGGGGCATACTTCGCGCCCATTGCAACCCCTCTTTTTTGCCTATAGTATTTTTTCTTGTGCCAAAATAAATTATGGCTCAAAGCCAACTCTAAAGCTTCAAGTAAGAAATCTTTTTGTAAGGGCTTGATATTGGTAGTATCCAAAGCCCATTTTACTGCTTCCAAAGCATGATGTTGTTGTATATTGGTATAAAGGAAATTGACATCAACACTGGCAAGGATACAGTCCTGATCCACTAAAAGAGGCTCAAGGAATGTTATAAGGTCTTTACTATCTTTAAGGTATGCAGGACATTTTTGCACTAGTGGTTGAAGAAAATTATCCAAATATTCCCTAATTCTTGAAAATAAAGAGTCTACTCCACTGACTATCGGCCTCCCTGGAGGCTTGAGTGGATTTTTGTGTATTTTAGGTAATTGATAAATTACCGGGATTCTTGGGGCGTCAGGAACCAAAAATCTAGTTTCTTTCTTGTTCAATTATCCTATTTGATGTGCATTCTTCGTCAGTTGCTTCAGTTTGGCTTTATATTTGTTACTAGGATTTCCTTTCAGTTCCTCATATGTTGCAGTATCTGACACCAATTTATTTAATTCTTCCAAATAATCAGACTTGTTGAGAATCACTAGCCCCCCCCCCCCCCTTATCGGCTGATCTTATTAGTATATTTTTTTGTTTCTCTAACAATTCTAAACCTCGTTCAACGTCTTTTTTCTTTCTGCTTGGTTGCACTTTTAATTTTCGTAGATCCTCTTCCACCACTGATTTGAATACTTCAACAAAATGATTGTTATTTGGTTTTGGATTAAAAATGTAATTGTTTCTTAATGTAGTATGGGTAAATTCTTCTATATTTTCTTTTGGTGAAATATCTTTTTTTATGTTTTGCATACGTCTTTTTTATGTTTATTTTCCTTATAAACTTCTGGAAGTCGATGAAAACTTCAAATTTATTTAAATCTTTATCCAAAGCAAGTTTCAGTCCTAATTGTAAAACTTTATTTTCATCTTCTGAAAAAATTGCATTGCTCAAATTAAAAATTCCTGATTTTAACTTGTTCTTTTCCTTTTTCCTTTTCCCTCCTCTGCATCCTCTGATCCGTCTTCCGATTGATTTTGATTGGATGGAGGAGGCTCCTGGGGGTACCAAGGTCTCCATTCTTCTTCCCTTACATCTTGAGGGTATTGGCCTCTCCCTCTGCCTCTGGGGTTGGGTCCTCCTCGAGGTCTCCGCGGGGGTCCACCAAAACCCCTCCTCTGAAAATCCCCTCTATGGTCATTTTGATTCGGATAGCCACCTCTGCCTCGTGGTGGGTATTGGTTATAATAGTATGGTGTCCAAGGGACACCACCTCTATATTCATAACCTCCTCTATTATCATAACCACCTCTATGGTCATAACCTCCTCTTTGACCAAAACCTCCTCTCTGGTCATAACCATTCATACTATGAGAGCCTTTGTTATTTTGTTGAGTATGATCATAATTTAATGGCTCATACCGGTTGTGAGTGGGAATTCCATATTGTGGAGTAGAGGGTCGTGGGGTACCTCTCCCACCACCATAGTGGGCACCCCTAGCAGGATCTTTCCGCTGTCCCTCATATCTGATAGGTGTTTTTGGTTGTACAGATCCTACTCCTACTTCTTCCATGGGGTCTCCAGGATCATTTTGTTCCTCCACTAATTCCTGCCACCTATATACTTTGTTGGACTTATAATCATTGGTGTCTCTGATATATTTTTTCATCTTTTTCTTTTGCGTTTCTTTATCTAATTTTTCAATAAAATCTTGTAATTGTTTCATTTTTTCTTTATATTCACCTGTGGTGATGGATGGTCCTAATTTAGCTTTGAGGGCATTAATTTTAGCCTCCAATAATTTTAATTTTCTTTCTTTTCTATTCACTAATATTTCCAACAATTTTTTCTCAGTATGATTAAAAAAGGAAAACCATTCATCTTCAAGGTCTTTGTCCAACAGACCATCATTAGGGGCAACATCCCACCTCAGTCTCCTAGGGGTGATGCTGTCTTTAATGTACTTATTTAAAGTAAATACATCCCACCATGCTTTGACCTGCTTGTCCAAAGCACCCCTGAGACTTTTAAAGTCTTGATTAATATCTGAGTTAGTGCTAGTTTGTGCAAAGAACTCATCTGCATTTAAATTTCTACTATTTACAAAAGTAAAAATTTCCATAGCTGCTGGGTGCACACTTAAAGTGAAAAAAATATTTTAACAAAACTAAAACCCGCGCTAACAGACTGTGCAGTGATAATTGATTGAAGTGAATAAATAAATAAATAGCTCCACAGCTGCTGCAACAAAAGGTCTAACACCTCAACACAATGAAAAAAATAGGTATTTGCAGCGCTTGCAGAAAGGTATATAAACAAAAGTAAATGTGTCACAAACACTTGTATCACAAACATCTATAAGTAGTACAGAGGACAAGGAGATTCACAAAATCTCCGAAGATGAACGGCGCCTGCGCTGTGAGTGCAGGTTCAAGCCCCACCATCCAAGTGGACATACGGTAGCACATAGTAACAGGGCCCCTCACGGGCTCGGTTCAATCGCCACGCTTCGGGCACGGCCTCACTTTGCTCGGCTTGAACCACGGATGGTGTGGCCTTCACCTGAACTCACCACGCAGGCGCCGTTCGTCTTGGGAGATTTTCGAAATCCCCTTGTCCTACATACTGAGCAAGCGCAGTACAGGGTGGACACTATTTGACGGGGGACAGAATTCGACACATCACCGGCCTTACCCAGCCATTGTTGTATTTTTGAACCAGTGTTGGCTACCTCGTCCTCCTCCACCGCCGCTTCCACCTACACAGCCACATCCACCACCACCTCAACCTCCCACTCCATATGGACCTCGTCCTCCTAGGTCAAGATTATTATTTTTTTATTTTATTTTTTTTATGTTATTTTAAGTTATTTCCCTATCCACATTTGTTTGCAGAGCACTCGCCATGCTCTTAACAACATTTTGCTGCCATTTGCAGCCCTCTAGCCCTTTCCATTACTTTTTTAGAGCCTTTTTAGTCCTTAGAAGTCCGGGTCCCCATTGACTTCAATGGGGTTCGGGTTCGGGTCCGGGTTCGGGTTAAAGTTCGGTCCCGAACCCGAACTTTTTTCCAAAGTTCGGCCGAACCCGTCGAACCCGAACATCCAGGTGTCCGCTCAACTCTAGTCACAAACACTTGTATCACAAACATCTATAAGTGAATAGCTTACTGCCATATGACATATAATCAATTAATGGTGTATCCACTGTGCTCATAAATGAAAGTATGTGAAAACAATAAGTGAACAAACTTTAAAGTTCATTAACCACTTAACGACCGCCCACTGTAAATATACGTCGGCAGAATGGCACCGACAGGCAGAATCACGTATATGTACGTGATTGCCTTTGTATAGTTGGGGGGTCCGATCGGACCCCCCTTCTTTACAGTGAGCGGTCGTTTTACCTTCGGGAGCGATCCGGCATGAGGGGACGGCCGTTCGATTCCTGCCACCCCCTCTCGATCGCTCCCGGCGAATGAGAGCTTCCCCTGCCTGTGTGCTTGTTTACACAGGCTGGAGGAAGTGATGTCATCTCTCCTGCGGCGCTCACATATACCGAGCGCCGTACAGGAGAAGATGCAGGTTAGTGCACACAACACTACACTGACACCAGGACACATAGGTACATAAATCGCCCCCCCAGGCCCCCCCAGACACCCCCAGATCACCCCCCAGATCACCCCCCAGCCCCCAGTCACAGTGTCACTGATTGCAGTGACCATTTATTTAGTGATCACTGCAATCAGTGACATTTGTGACTGTAAAAGTGTCAGTACATTTAGTTTTAGGTCCAGTGTAGCCCCCTAACCCCCCCCTAATAAAGGTTTAACCCCCTGATCACCCCCCAGATAACCCTTTCACCCCCTAGTACCGCCGTCGCTAAGCGATCATTTTTCTGATCGATGTCTTAGCGTCGGTGATGCTGATCGGTAGCCAGTAATTTTTTTTAGGTTCAACGCAGGTTTTTATAGCGTCGGGTACCCCCATATATTACCTAATAAAGGTTTAACCCCCTTGATCGCCCCCCAGGTAACCCTTTCACCCCCTATCACCACGGTCACTAAGCGATAATTTTTCTGATCGATGTTTTAGCGTCGGCGATGCTGATCGGTAGCCAGTAATTTTTTTTAGGTTCGCCGCAGGTTTTTATAGCGTCGGGTACCCCCATATATTACCTAATAAAGGTTTAACCCCCTTGATCACCCCCCAGGTAACCCTTTCACCCCCTAGCACCGCCGTCACTAAGCGATCATTTTTCTGATCGATGTCTTAGCGTCGGTAATGCTGATCGGTAGCCAGTAATTTTTTTAGGTTCGCCGCAGGTTTTTATAGCGTCGGGTACCCCCATATATTACCTAATAAAGGTTTAACCCCCTTGATCGCCCCCCAGGTAACCCTTTCACCCCCTATCACCACTGTCGCTAAGCGATAATTTTTCTGATCGCTGTCTTAGCGTCGGTGATGCAGATCGGTAGCCAGTAATTTTTTTTAGGTTCGCCGCAGGTTTTTATAGCGTCAGGTACCCCCATATATTATCTAATAAAGGTTTAACCCCCTGATCGCCCCCCAGGTAACCCTTTCACCCCTATCACCACTGTCGCTAAGCGATCATTTTTATGATCGTTGTCTTAGTGTCGGTGATGCAGATCGGTAGCCAGTAATTTTTTTTTAGGTTCGCCGTCAGGTTTTTATATAGCGTCAGGTACCCCCATATATTACCTAATAAAGGTTTTAACCCCCTAATTGCCCCTAGTTAACCCTTTCACCAGTAATCACCATATAAGTGTTACGGGTGACGCTGGTTAGTTAGTTTGCTTTTTATAGTGTCAGGGCACCCGCCGTATATAACCCAATAAAGGTTTAACCCCCTGATCGCCCGGCGGGTGATATCAATTAGGTTTTAGCGTCAGAGAGGGTCTGCGTCACACCCCAGGCAGCGTCAGGTTAGTGCCAGTAACGCTAACACCCACGCGTGAAGCATACACCCCCCTTAGTGGTATAGTATCTGAACAGATCAATATCTGATCTGATCAGATCTATACTAGCGTCCCCAGCAGTTTAGGGTTCCCAAAAACGCAGTGTTAGCGGAATCAGCCCAGATACCTGCTAGCACCTGCGTTTTGCCCCTCCGTCCAGCCCAGGCCACCCAAGTGCAGTATCGATCGATCACTGTCACTTGCAAAACACAACACACATAACTGCAGCGTTCGCAGAGACAGGCCTGATCCCTGCGACTCCAGTGCTGTAGGAGGTGATTTCGCCACCACAGTTAAAAAAAAAAAAGCATATATGCCGAAGCATTGGGGCAGCAGGGGCGGAGGAGCGATTTTGCTCCTAATGCCGCGTACATACAGTCGAAATTCCGACGGAGGCTTGCCCGTGGAAAAGTCTGACCATGTGTACGCGGCATAACTTTTGCTGGAAGATGCCCCCATGCTTCGGCATATATAAATGGTGCATGTATGCCCATCATTAGAAGTGGGTGGATGAAGGGCGGTATTCTAATGGTGGGCATACCCACCGATCAATCTTTTTTTTTCATTCAGCCAACAGGCTGCATGAAAAAAAGATTACAATACATGTCCAACAAGGACCAGCAACGTACTGGTATGTTGCTGGACTTTGAATGTTTATACCAGAATGATGCCTGCGGGTTTAGGTATCATCTTGGTATCATTCTTTTCAGCCAGCGGCCGGCTTTCATGTAAAAGCAATCCTAGTGGCTAATTAGCCTCTGGACTGCTTTTACAAGCAGTGGGAGGGAATGACCCCCCCCCCCGGATATAAAAAGCGCCATTGGGAAATTGGGAAAGCATTTTATCACACCGATCTTGGTGTGGTCAGATGCTTTGAGGGCAGAGGAAAGATCTAGGGTCCAATAGACCCCAGTTTTTTCAAAAAAAGAGTACCTGTCACTACCTATTACTATCATAGGGGATATTTACATTCCCTGAGATAACAATAAAAATGATAAAAATAAATAAATATGGAAGCAACAGTTTAAAAATAAAATAAAAAAGCAAAATTAATAATAAAAAAAAAAAAAAAAAGCACCCCTGTCCTGCCCTGCTCTTGCCCAATGGCGAACGCAAGCGTCGGTCTGGCGTCATATGTAAACAGCAATTGCATCATGCATGTGAGGTATCACCGCGAAGGTCAGATCGAGGGCAGTAATTTTAGTAGTAGACCTCCTCTGTAAATCTAACGGGGTAACCTGTAAAGAATTTTAAAGGCTTTTAAAAATGTATGTAGTTTGTCGCCAATGCACGTTTGTGCGAAATTTTAAAGCATGTCGTGTTTGGTATCTATTTACTCGGCCTAAGATCATCTTTTTTATTTCATCAAACATTTGGGCAATATAGTGTGCTTTAGTGCATTAAAATTTAAAAAAGTGTATTTTTTCCCCAAAAAATGCGTTTGAAAAATCGCTGCGCAAATACTGTGTAGAAAAAAAAATGCAACACCCACCATTTTATTCTGTAGGGCCTTTGCTTTAAAAATATATATAATGTTTGGGGGTTCAACATAATTTTCTTGCAAAAAAAAATATGTTTTCATGTAAACAAAAAGTGTCAAAAAGGGCTTTGTCTTCAAGTGGTTAGAAGAGTGGATGTAAGCTTCCTAATGTTGTGTATAAAATGCCAGAACAGTTCAAAACCCCCCCAAATGACCCCATTTTGGAAAGTAGACACCCCAAGCTATATACTGAGAGGCATGTCGAGTCCATGGAATATTTTATATGTTGACACAAGTTGCGGAAAAAAGACAATTTTTTTTTTTTTTTGCACAAAGTTGTCACTAAATGATATATTGCTCAAACATGCCATGGGCATATGTGGAATTACACCCCAAAATACATTCTGTTGCTTCTCCTGAGTACGGGGATACCACATGTGTGAGACTTTTTGGGAGCCTAGCCGCGTACGGGACCCCAAAAACCAATCACCGCCTTCAGGCTTTCTAATGGGTGTAAATTTTTGATTTCACTTCTCACTGCTTATCACAGTTTCGGAGGCCATGGAATGCCCAGATGGCACAAAACCCCCCCAAATGACCCCATTTTGGAAAGTAGACACCCCAAGCTATTTGCTGAGAGGTATTGTGAGTATTTTGCAGATCTCGCTTTTTGTCACAAAGTTTTGAAAATTGAAAAAAAAAAAAAAAATGTTCTTTCTTCATTTTCAAAAACAAATGAGAGCTGTAAAATACTCACCATGCCTCTCAGCAAACAGCTTGGGGTGTCTACTTTCCAAAATGGGGTCATTTGGGGGGGTTTTGTGCTATTTTGGCATTTTATGGCCTTCGAAACTGTGATAGGTAGTGAGGAGTCAAATCAAAAATTTGTGCCTAGAAATCCTGAAGGCGGTGATTGGTTTTCGGGGTCCCGTACGCGGCTAGGCTCCTAAAAAGTCCCACACATGTGGTATCCCCGTACTCAGGAGAAGCAGCAAAATGTATTTTGGGGTGCAATTCCACATATAACCATGGCATGTGTGAGCAATATATCATTTAGTGACAACTTTTTGTAATTTTTTTTTTATTATTTTTTTGTCATTATTCAATCACTTGGGACAAAAAAAAAATATTCAATGGGCTCAACAGGCCTCTCAGCAATTTCCTTGGGGTGTCTACTTTCTAAAATGGGGTCATTTGGGGGGGTTTTGTGCTATTTTGGCATTTTATGGCCTTCAAAACTGTGATAGGTAGTGAGGAGTGAAATCAAAAATTTACACCCTTAGAAATCCTGAAGGCAGTGCTTGGTTTCCGGGGTCCCGTACGTGGCTAGGCTCCTAAAAAGTCCCACACATTTAGTATCCCCATACTCAGAAGAAGCAGCAGAATGTATTTTGGGGTGCAATTCCACATATAACCATGGCATGTGTGAGCAATATATCATTTAGTGACAACTTTTTGTATTTTTTTTTTTTTGTCATTATTCAATCTCTTGGGACAAAAAAAAAATATTCAATGGGCTCAACATGCCTCTCAGCAATTTCCTTGGGGTGTCTACTTTCTAAAATGGGGTCATTTGGGGGGGTTTTGTACTGCCCTGCCATTTTAGCACCTCAAGAAATGAGATAGGCAGTCATAAATTTAAAGCTGTGTAAATTCCAGAAAATGTACCCTAGTTTGTAAACGCTATAACTTTTGCGCAAACCGACAAATATACGCTTATTGACATTTTTTTTACTAAAGACGTGGCTGAATAAATTTTGGCCTAAATGTATGACTAAAATTGAGTTTATTCGATTTTTCTTATAACAAAAAGTAGAAAATATCATTTTTTTTCAAAATTTTCGGTCTTTTTCCGTTTATATCGCAAAAAATAAAAATCGCAGAGGCAATCAAATACCATTAAAAGAAAGCTCTATTTGTGGGAAGAAAAGGACGCAAATTTCGTTTGAGTACAACATTGCATGTCCGCACAATTTACAGTTAAAGCAGCGCAGTGCAAAATTCTGAATTCACCTCTGGTCCTTTAGCTACCAAATGGTCCGGGGCTTAAGTGGTTAAATAGCAGCTGTACCAATCCTGGAGACCTGAGTGTTTCCACACCAGAAATCAGATGTTGGTTCCTTGATAAAAATTCCTCTCTTATGGCCCCACTCATCAGATAGGGGAATAATATAAATACGAGATCTCACCAACTAAAGTCCAGACAAACTTCATCTCATGTAGATAGGCTCCATAGTATCAGCAGCAAAGGCATTTAAGTGACCATAAGGAAAGAAAGGGAAAAAAAAAACATTCATGTGAAGTACCGCTAGTGAACAGACAGCATGGCGCTGCTAGCAAAGAGACTCACAGGACTGCAGTGATAAACGAGCGTCAGTGTTGTTCCGGGTACACAGCGTGCGTTCCACCGAAACCGGAAGTAGCGTCACTGGTTCTGGGTTGGCCGGAAATTGCGTCAACGCGTTTCACCCCTCCTCCAGGGCATCATCAAGGACATCACTTCCGGCCAAGAAAGTAAAAATTTATATACGCCGAGGTCTCTGCCTCTTTACAAACAAACCAATTATAATAACAACAAAACCTCTAGGCGTAAAAAAACGCCCACTTCCTGATCACATCATTGCCCATCACTTGTCAAGAAAAACAACTTTATTATAACATAACATTGACAATGACAGCAATAGAAACGATCATTTAAACAATAAAATACAATTATTTCATTATAAAAATCGATATAAACATAAAAAATGTATTTAAAAAAATTCTAAAATGATGCAATTAGATAGGGACTGATTGTAAAACATGGTTAAATTATAATAGACTAATAGATATTTCGTTGGTGGACATACACATAAAAAATGAATGAATTTAACAAATAAATAATAAAAAAATTAAGATAAAAAATACAAAATAAAAAATAATAAAAAAAATAAAAAAAAAAATGGCAAAGATATACCACAGTTGAGCTTCTACAAACGCTATATCGATGATATTTTTATCATCTGGGCAGGATCAAGAGATTCTTTTTATAGCTTTTTGGAAGAGATCAGCAACAATCCATGTGGTATTTCTTTCTCAGAAGTATCCAGTTCCGAGTCGGTCAATTTATTAGATCTGGTCATCTTCAAGGAGAATGGCAAGTTACTTACACGCACTTTCTTCAAAGAGGTGGACAGGAATGGCTATATACCACTAGGGAATTGCCACCACCCTAGGTGGTTGAATGGAATACCCAAAAGCCAGATGTTGCGAGTACGGCGCAACTGTAACAAAATTGAAGATTATGATATTCAATCTCAGGTAATTCTGAAGAGATTCCAGGAAAAAGGATATAACACCAATACTCTTAATAGAACCAGAGAAGATATCCATGATATGGATAGGAAACAGCTCTTTGAAAAGAAAGTTCGTGAGAAAAGAGACTATGGAACTGCTTTCCTAACAGGATATACCAGACAACACAAACAGTTTGAAAGAATTATTAGGGAACACTGGCCTTTGTTACTAAAAGATAAAGATCTAACAAATGTTCTTCCTGTTGCACCCAATTTTATTTATACAAAACCTCCCACGTTGAGGCTAAAATTGGCACATAATGTTGTAAACCCCCCCAAGAAAACTTTTACTTTTCTAGATCAGACAGGTTTTTTTAGCTGTGGGAGATGTGTGATTTGTCGCACCTCCAGACACAGAGTGAAAAAAACCACTAATTTTTCTATTCAGGGCAAGACTTATGAAATAAAAAAATTCATTACTTGTGGAACAACTCATGTAACCTACCTATTATCTTGCCCATGTGGGCTCCACTATGTGGGAAGAACCACAAGAAAATTAGGTGTTAGGTTAAGGGAACATGTAAATAGAATAAAGAAAGGGTTTAAACACCATAGCTTGTCGAATCATTTCAGATTATTCCATAACAGAGATCCGAGAGGATTGAAGTTTTGTGGAATTGATAAAGTGGAAGCTCATTGGAGAGGTTCCAATCTCAAACAAGCAATTTCACGTAATGAAACCCAGTGGATACATAGGCTGGGCACTTTAAGCCCGAATGGCCTCAACATCGAACTGGATTAAAATTGTTTCTTATCCAATTGGTGATGTTGCTGGACACACACATATTTTCATTTTTCATTTTTTATTTTTTATTATTTTATTTTTTTATTTTTTTATTTTTTATTTTTATTTTTATTTTATATTTTATTATTTATTTTTTATTTTTTATTTATTTTTTTTTTATTTTATATTTTATTATTTTTTTTTTATTTTTTTTTTTTTATTTATTTATTTATTTATTTTATTCCTTATTTTTTATTTTATTTTTTATTATTTTTAATTTTTAATTTTTTTGTTTTTTATTATTATTTTTTTTTAATTTTTTATCTTAATTTTTTAATTTTTTTTATTATTTATTTGTTACATTCATTCATTTTTTATGTGTATGTCCACCAACGAAATATCTATTAGTCTATTATAATTTAACCATGTTTTACAATCAGTCCCTATCTAATTGCATCATTTTAGAATTTTTTAAAAAAAAAATTTTATGTTTATATCGATTTTTATAATGAAATAATTGTATTTTATTGTTTAAATGAACTTCCATCGGATCGTTTCTATTGCTGTCATTGTCAATGTTATGTTATAATAAAGTTGTTTTTCTTGACAAGTGATGGGCAATGATGTGATCAGGAAGTGGGCGTTTTTTTACGCCTAGAGGTTCTGTTGTTATTATAATTGGTTTGTTTGTAAAGAGGCGGAGACCTCGGCGCATATACATTTTTACTTTCTTGGCCGGAAGTGATGTCCTTGATGATGCCCTGGAGGAGGGGTGAAACGCGTTGACGCAATTTCCGGCAACCCAGAACCAGTGACGCTACTTCCGGTTTCGGTGGAACGCACGCTGTGTACCTGGAACAACACTGACGCTCGTTTATCACTGCAGTCCTGTGAGTCTCTTTGCTAGCAGCGCCATGCTGTCTGTTCACTAGCGGTACTTCACATGAATGTTTTTTTTTCCCCTTTCTTTCCTTATGGTCACTTAAATGCCTTTGCTGCTGATACTATGGAGCCTATCTACATGAGATGAAGTTTGTCTGGACTTTAGTTGGTGAGATCTCGTATTTATATTATTCCCCTATCTGATGAGTGGGGCCATAAGAGAGGAATTTTTTATCAAGGAACCAACATCTGATTTCTGGTGTGGAAACACTCAGGTCTCCAGGATTGGTACAGCTGCTATTTAATGAACTTTAAAGTTTGTTCACTTATTGTTTTCACATACTTTCATTTATGAGCACAGTGGATACACCATTAATTGATTATATGTCATATGGCAGTAAGCTATTCACTTATAGATGTTTGTGATACAAGTGTTTGTGACACATTTCCTTTTGTTTATATACCTTTCTGCAAGCGCTGCAAATACCTATATTTTTTTCATTGTGTTGAGGTGTTAGACCTTTTGTTGCAGCAGCTGCGGAGCTATTTATTTATTTATTCACTTCAATCAATTATCACTGCACAGTCTGTTAGCGCGGGTTTTAGTTTTGTTAAAATATTTTTTTCACTTTAAGTGTGCGCCCAGCAGCTATGGAAATTTTTACTTTTGTAAATAGTAGAAATTTAAATGCAGATGAGTTCTTTGCACAAACTAGCACTAACTCAGATATTAATCAAGACTTTAAAAGTCTCAGGGGTGCTTTGGACAAGCAGGTCAAAGCATAGTGGGATGTATTTACTTTAAATAAGTACATTAAAGACAGCATCACCCCTAGGAGACTGAGGTGGGATGTTGCCCCTAATGATGGTCTGTTGGACAAAGACCTTGAAGATGAATGGTTTTCCTTTTTTAATCATACTGAGAAAAAATTGTTGGAAATATTAGTGAATAGAAAAGAAAGAAAATTAAAATTATTGGAGGCTAACATTAATGCCCTCAAAGCTAAATTAGGACCATCCATCACCACAGGTGAATATAAAGAAAAAATGAAACAATTACAAGATTTTATTGAAAAATTAGATAAAGAAACGCAAAAGAAAAAGATGAAAAATATATCAGAGACACCAATGATTATAAGTCCAACAAAGTATATAGGTGGCAGGAATTAGTGGAGGAACAAAATGATCCTGGAGACCCCATGGAAGAAGTAGGAGTAGGATCTGTACAACCAAAAACACCTATCAGATATGAGGGACAACGGAAAGATCCTGCTAGGGGTGCCCACTATGGTGGTGGGAGAGGTACCCCGCGACTCTCTAATCCACAATATGGAATTCCCACTCACAACCAGTATGAGCCATTAAATTATGATCATACTCAACAAAATAACAAAGGCTCTCATAGTATGAATGGTTATGACCAGAGAGGAGGTTATGGTCAAAGAGGAGGTTATGACCATAGAGGTGGTAATGATAATAGAGGAGGTTATGAATATAGAGGTGGTGTCCCATGGACACCATACTATTATAACCAATACCCACCACGAGGCAGAGGTGGCTATCCGAATCAAAATGACCATAGAGGGGATTTTCAGAGGAGGGGTTTTGGTGGACCCCCGCGGAGACCTCGAGGAGGACCCAACCCCAGAGGCAGAGGGAGAGGCCAATACCCTCAAGATGTAAGGGAAGAAGAATGGAGACCTTGGTACCCCCAGGAGCCTCCTCCATCCAATCAAAATCAATCGGAAGACGGATCAGAGGATGCAGAGGAGGGAAAAGGAAAAAGGAAAAGAACAAGCTAAAATCAGGAATTTTTAATTTGAGCAATGCAATTTTTTCAGAAGATGAAAATAAAGTTTTACAATTAGGACTGAAATTTGCTTTGGATAAAGATTTAAATAAATTTGACGTTTTCATCGACTTCCAGAAGTTTATAAGGAAAATAAACATAAAAAAGACGTATGCAAAACATAAAAAAGATATTTCACCAAAAGAAAATATAGAAGAATTTACCCATACTACATTAAGAAACAATTCAATTTTTAATCCAAAACCAAATAACAACCATTTTGTTGAAGTATTCAAATCAGTGGTGGAAGAGGATCTACGAAAATTAAAAGTGCAACCAAGCAGAAAGAAAAAAGACATTGAACGAGGTTTAGAATTGTTAGAGAAACAAAAAAATATAGTAATAAGATCAGCCGATAAGGGGGGGGGGGCTAGTGATTCTCAACAAGTCTGATTATTTGGAAGAATTAAATAGATTAGTATCAGATACTGCAACATATGAGGAACTGAAAGGAAATCCTAGTAACAAATATAAAGCCAAACTGAAGCAACTGACGAAGAATGCACATCAAATAGGAATATTGAACAAGAAAGAAACTAGATTTTTGGTTCCTGACGCCCCAAGAATCCCGGTAATTTATCAATTACCTAAAATACACAAAAATCCACTCAAGCCTCCAGGGAGGCCGATAGTCAGTGGAGTAGACTCTTTATTTTCAAGAATTAGGGAATATTTGGATAATTTTCTTCAACCACTAGTGCAAAAATGTCCTGCATACCTTAAAGATAGTAAAGACCTTATAACATTCCTTGAGCCTCTTTTAGTGGATCAGGACTGTATCCTTGCCAGTGTTGATGTCAATTCCCTTTATACCAATATACAACAACATCATGCTTTGGAAGCAGTAAAATGGGCTTTGGATACTACCAATATCAAGCCCTTACAAAAAGATTTCTTACTTGAAGCTTTAGAGTTGGCTATGAGCCATAATTTATTTTGGCACGAGAAAAAATACTATAGGCAAAAAAGAGGGGTTGCAATGGGCGCAAAGTATGCCCCATCAGTGGCCCACCTCTTCATGAGTTGGTGGGAGTCCCAAGCTATCTATGGCAAAGATATAATAGATATTTCGTTGGTGGACATACACATAAAAAATGAATGAATTTAACAAATAAATAATAAAAAAATTAAGATAAAAAATACAAAATAAAAAATAATAAAAAAAATAAAAAAAAAAATGGCAAAGATATACCACAGTTGAGCTTCTACAAACGCTATATCGATGATATTTTTATCATCTGGGCAGGATCAAGAGATTCTTTTTATGGCTTTTTGGAAGAGATCAGCAACAATCCATGTGGTATTTCTTTCTCAGAAGTATCCAGCTCCGAGTTGGTCAATTTCTTAGATCCGGTCATCTTCAAGGAGAATGGCAAGTTACTTACATGCACTTTCTTTAAAGAGGTTGACAGGAATGGCTATATACCACTAGGGAGTTGCCACCACCCTAGGTGGTTGAATGGAATACCCAAAAGCCAGATGTTGCGAGTACGGCGCAACTGTAACAAAATCGAAGATTATGATATTCAATCTCAGGTAATTCTGAAGAGATTCCAGGAAAAAGGATATAACACCAATACTCTTAATAGAACCAGAGAAGATATCCATGATATGGATAGGAAACAGCTCTTTGAAAAGAAAGTTTGTGAGAAAAGAGACTATGGAACTGCTTTCCTAACAGGATATACCAGACAACACAAACAGTTTGAAAGAATTATTAGGGAACACTGGCCTTTGTTACTAAAAGATAAAGATCTAGCAAATGTTCTTCCTGTTGCACCCAATTTTATTTATACAAAACCTCCCACGTTGAGGCTAAAATTGGCACATAATGTTGTAAACCCCCCCAAGAAAACTTTTACTTTTCTAGATCAGACAGGTTTTTTTAGCTGTGGGAGATGTGTGATTTGTCGCACCTCCAGACACAGGGTGAAAAAAACCACTCATTTTTCTATTCATGGCAAGACTTATGAAATAAAAAAATTCATTACTTGTGGAACAACTCATGTAACCTACCTATTATCTTGCCCATGTGGGCTCCACTATGTGGAAAATTAGGTGTTAGGTTAAGGGAACATGTAAATAGAATAAAGAAAGGGTTTAAACACCATAGCTTGTCTAATCATTTCAGATTATTCCATAACAGAGATCCGAGAGGATTGAAGTTTTGTGGAATTGATAAAGTGGAAGCTCATTGGAGAGGTTCCAATCTCAAACAAGCAATTTCACGTAATGAAACCCAGTGGATACATAGGCTGGGCACTTTAAGCCCGAATGGCCTCAACATCGAACTGGATTAAAATTGTTTCTTATCCAATTGGTGATGTTGCTGGACACACACATATTTTCATTTTTCATTTTTTTTTTTTTTTTTATTATTTTATATTTTATTTAGTATTTTTTTTTTATTATTATTATTATTTTTTTTTATTATTCTTTCTTTTTTTACATTTTTTTTTATTATTTTTTTTTTCATTTTTTTTTATTTTGTATTTTTTATCTTATTTTTTTAAATTTTTTTATTATTTATTTGTTACATTCATTCATTTTTTATGTGTATGTCCACCAACGAAATATCTATTAGTCTATTATAATTTAACCATGTTTTACAATCAGTCCCTATCTAATTGCATCATTTTAGATTTTTTTTAATTAATTTTTTATGTTTATATCGAATTTTATAATGAAATAATTGTATTTTATTGTTTAAATGAACTTCCATCGGATCGTTTCTATTGCTGTCATTGTCAATGTTATGTTATAATAAAGTTGTTTTTCTTGACAAGTGATGGGCAATGATGTGATCAGGAAGTGGGCGTTCTTTTACGCCTAGAGGTTCTGTTGTTATTATAATTGGTTTGTTTGTAAAGAGGCGGAGACCTCGGCGCATATACATTTTTACTTTCTTGGCCGGATGTGATGTCCTTGATGATGCCCTGGAGGAGGGGCGAAACGCGTTGACGCAATTTCCGGCCAACCCAGAACCAGTGACGCTACTTCTGGTTTCGGTGGAATGCACGCTGTGTACCCGGAACAACACTGACGCTCATTTATCACTGCAGTCCTGTGAGTCTCTTTGCTAGCAGCGCCATGCTGTCTGTTCACTAGCGGTACTTCACATGAATGTTTTTTTTTCCCTTTCTTTCCTTATGGTCACTTAAATGCCTTTGCTGCTGATACTATGGAGCCTATCTACATGAGATGAAGTTTGTCTGGACTTTAGTTGGTGAGATCTCGTATTTATATTATTCCCCTATCTGATGAGTGGGGCCATAAGAGAGGAATTTTTATCAAGGAACCAACATCTGATTTCTGGTGTGGAAACACTCAGGTCTCCAGGATTGGTACAGCTGCTATTTAATGAACTTTAAAGTTTGTTCACTTATTGTTTTCACATACTTTCATTTATGAGCACAGTGGATACACCATTAATTGATTATATGTCATATGGCAGTAAGCTATTCACTTATAGATGTTTGTGATACAAGTGTTTGTGACTAGAGTTGAGCGGACACCTGGATGTTCGGGTTCGACGGGTTCGGCCGAACTTCGAAAAAAAGTTCGGGTTCGGGACGGAACTTTAACCCGAACCCGAACCCGAACCCCATTGAAGTCAATGGGGACCCGGACTTCTAAGGACTAAAAAGGCTCTAAAAAAGTAATGGAAAGGGCTAGAGGGCTGCAAATGGCAGCAAAATGTTGTTAAGAGCATGGCAAGTGCTCTGCAAACAAATGTGGATAGGGAAATAACTTAAAATAACATGAAAAAAATAAAATAATAATCTTGACCTAGGAGGACGAGGTCCATATGGAGTAGGAGGTTGAGGTGGTGGTGGATGTGGCTGTGTAGGTGGAAGCGGCGGTGGAGGAGGACGAGGTAGCCAACACTGGTTCAAAAATACAACAATGGCTGGGTAAGGCCGGTGATGTGTCGAATTCTGTCCCCCGTCAAATAGTGTCCACCCTGTACTGCGCTTGCTCAGTATGTAGGACAAGGGGATTTCGAAAATCTCCCAAGACGAACGGCGCCTGCGTGGTGAGTTCAGGTGAAGGCCACACCATCCGTGGTTCAAGCCGAGCCAAGTGAGGCCGTGCCCGAAGCGTGGCGATCGAACCGAGCCCGTGAGGGGCCCTGTTACTATGTGCTACCGTATGTCCACTTGGATGGTGGGACTTGAACCTGCACTCACAGCGCAGGCGCCGTTCATCTTCGGAGATTTTGTGAATCTCCTTGTCCTCTGTACTGCGCAAGCGCTGCGCCTTCGCAGTATGGGCCGGACACAATCCGATGGCCGGACAGTTTTTGTCACAACACCGGTATACATGTCTATTCTGCACAAGGTACGGACAAGTCCTGTGGGATCCATGCCTGGTTCATTTTAATGAACGTGAGCTTGTCCACATTGGCTCTGGACAGGCGGCTGCGCTTGTCTTTGATAATGCCCCCTGCCGTGCTAAATACACGTTCAGATAATACACTGGCTGCAGGGCAGGCCAGCACCTCCAAGGCATAAAGGGCAAGCTCAGGCCATGTGCCCAATTTGGAGACCCAGAAGTTAAAGGGGGCAGACCCGTCATCCAGTACGTGTAGGACTGTGGACACATACTGCTCAACCATGTTGGTGAAATGCTGCCTCCTGCTAAGACGTTCCATCTTAGCTGGTGGTGCTGGTTGTTGTGGCGTGCTGACAAAGCTTTTCCACATTTCAGCCATGCTAACCCTGCCTTCTGAGGTGCTGCCGGTGCCCCGGCTGCATTGGCGACCTCTTCCCACTCCTCTGCCTTCGCCTTGTGCTTCCACCGTACGCCCGCTGTCAGGTGGGAATGCCACCAGCAGCGTGTCTACCAGCGTGCGCTTGTACTCGCGCATCTTACGATCCCGCTCCAGTGAGGGAATTAAGGACGGTACGTTGTCCTTGTAACGGGGATCCAGCAGGGTGGCCACCCAGTAATCAGCACCAGTTAAAATGTGGGCAACTCGGCGGTCATTGCGGAAACACTGCAGCATGTAATCGCTCATGTGTGCCAGGCTGCCCAGAGGCAAAGAAAAGCTGTCCTCTGTGGGAGGTGTATCATCTGTGTCCTCTGTATCCCCCCAGCCACGCACTAGTGATGGCCATGAGCTGGTCTGGGTGCCACCCTGCTGTGAAAATGGCTCCTCCTCCTCCTCCTCCTCCATCTCCTCCTCCACCTCGTCATCCTCCAGAACTGTGCCCTTTCTGCCGGACAATTGTGTACCTGGCGTTTGTTGGTGCAGGAACCCACCCTCGTTGCCACTTGTGAAAGACTGCCCTGAAAGCCTTTGAAATGATCCCGCTTCCTCCTCCTCCTCCTGATCCTCCTGTGCCACATCCTCTTCCATCATCGCCCGAAGCGTTTTTTCAAGGAGGCATAGAGCTGGGATAGTAACGCTAAGAACGGCGTCATTGGCACTGGACATGTTGGTGGAGTACTCGAAACAGTGCAACAAGGCACACAGGTCTCGCATGGAGGCCCAGTTATTGGTGGTGAAGTGGTGCTGTTCCGCAGAGCGACTCACGCGTGATTGCTGCAGCTGAAACTCCACTATCGCCTGCTGCTGCTCGCACAGTCTGGCCAGCATGTGCAAGGCTGAGTTCCACCTTGTGGGCACGTCAGATATGAGGCGGTGAGCGGGAAGGCCGAAGTTACGCTGCAGCGCTGACAGGCGAGCAGCAGCAGGGTGAGAACGCCGAAAGTGCGCACACACAGCCTGCACTTTCTGCAGCAGCTCTGGCATATTGGGGTAATTTTTAAGGAACCTCTGGACCACCAAGTTCAGCACATGCACCAGGCAAGGGATGTGCGTCAAACCGGCTAGGCCCAGAGCTGCTACGAGATTTCGCCCATTATCGCACACCACCAGGCCGGGCTTGAGGCTCACTGACAGCAACCACTCATTGGTCTGTTGTTCCATGTCCCTCCACAACTCCTGCACGGTGTGGGGTTTTTCCCCCAAACAGGAAAGTTTTAAAACTGCCTGCTGTCGTTTACCCCTGGCTGTGCTGAAGTTGGTGGTGAAGGTGTTACGCTGACCAGATGAGGAGGCGGTAGAGGATGAGGAAGCGGAGTAGGAGGAGTTAGCAACAGGAGGCAAACTGAATCGCCCTGCAATCCTCGGTGGTGGAAGGACATGCGCCAAACTGCTATCTGCCTCAGGCCCAGCCGCCACTGCATTTACCCAGTGTGCTGTTAGGGTGCTTACTGGTCCACGCATCCGTAGTTAGGTGGACCTTGCCACAGATGGCGTTGCGCAGTGCACACCTGATTTTGTCCCCCACTTGGTTGTGCAGGGAAGGGATGGCTCGCCTGGAAAAATAGTGGCGGCTGGGCACGACGTACTGTGGGACAGCCAATGCCATCAGGCTTTTAAAACTCTACGTCTCCACCATACGGAATGACAGCATTTCAAAGGCCAGGAGTTTTGAAATGCTGGCATTCAGGGCCAGGGATCGCGGGTGGCTAGGGGGGTACTTCCTCTTCCGCTCCAATGTTTGGGAGATAGAGAGCTGAACGCTTCCATGGGACATTGTAGAGATGGTCGGTGACCCAGGTGGTAGTGTTGCTGGCAGATCCTCTGTTTGCAGGGTGGCAGGTGCCACTGTCACTACAGAGGTGGATGAAGAGGCCGAGACTGCAGCAGAAGAGGAAGCAGGAGGAGCCAGAGACCTTTCTTGGTTTTTGAGGTGTCTACTCCACTGCAGCTCGTGCTTTGCACTTAGATGCCTGGTCATGCAGGTTGTGCTCAGGTTAAGAACGTTTATGCCTCGCTTCAGCCTCTGATTGCACAGCCTGCAAACCACTCGTGTCTTGTCATCAGCACATTGTGTGAAGAACTGCCACGCTAGGGAACTCCTTGGACCTGGCTTTGGTGTGCTCGGTCCCTTGCTGCGTTGGGCAGTAGCAGACATACTGTCTAGGGGACGGACCCTCCGCTTTTGCACCCTGCTCCCTCTTCTGCTGTGCTGGTGGCTCTGTGCGACCACCGCCTCTTCCTCCAAACTACACTGGTCACCTGCATAACGTTGATTCCATGTGGGGTCGAGGACCTCATCGCCCTCCACATCATCTTCCACCCAGTCTTCACCCCTGCCCTCCTTGTCTGTCTGCACAATTGCGAAAGCAGCAGCAGTTGGCACCTGTGTTTCGTCATCATCCGAGACGTACTGCGATGGTCCTCCCATGTACTCATCATGAAACATAAGTGGTTGGGCATCGGTGCACTCAATCTCTTCCACTTCTGGGGCAGGGCTAGGTGGATGGCCCTGGGAAACCCTGCTAACAGAGTCATCGAAAAGCAGAAGAGACTGCTGCATGATTTGGGGCTCAGACTGCTTGGCTGATTTGCAAGGGGGTGAGGTGAAAGACTGATGGACATGGGTTTCAGGTGCCAACTCTGATCTTTCATCAGAAGAGTGGGTGGGAGACAATGTGAAGGAACCCGAGGCACTGTCAGCAACCCAATCTACTATCGCCTGTACTTGTCCTGGCCTAAACATTCGTACAGCCTCATTAGGCGCAACAAAATACCGCCGCAGGCTCGGTCACCTACTCGCACCTGAGGAAGGTGTTTCACTTGTGCGTGTATCTGGCACAGATCCACCATGTCCTCTCCCTGCAACAGGAGCTCCACCAACAGCACCACGACCGGGGCCGCCACGTCCCTTTGACCTTCTCCTCATATTTTCCAAATTTAGGATGTTGCCCTAAATGGGTGTTTTTGGAAGAGCAGAACACACCCACAGTACGTAACCGCTGAATCGCACAGCTACAGAACTGCAGAAAATGCTATTAAAAAAAAATTTTGTTTTTTTAGTATAGCACAGTAGAAGAAAACTATTTAGAAATTGTTTATTTCACACACCTCCAAATATGTATAACACACTGCAAACTATTTTTTGTGCCCCTAAAAGGCGTTTTTTGGAAGAGCAGAACACACCCACAGTACGTAACCGCTGAATCGCACAGCTACAGAACTGCAGAAAATGCTATTCAAAAAAATTTTGTTTTTTTAGTATAGCACAGTAGAAGAAAACTATTTAGAAATTGTTTATTTCACACACCTCCAAATATGTATAACACACTGCAAACTATTTTTTGTGCCCCTAAAAGGTGTTTTTTGGAAGAGCAGAACACACCCACAGTACGTAACCGCTGAATCGCACAGCTACAGAACTGCAGAAAATGCTATTAAAAAAAATGTTGTTTTTTTAGTATAGCACAGTAGAAGAAAACTATTTAGAAATTGTTTATTTCACACACCTCCAAATATGTATAACACACTGCAAACTATTTTTTGTGCCCTTAAAAGGCGTTTTTTGGAAGAGCAGAACACACCCACAGTACGTAACCGCTGAATCGCACAGCTACAGAACTGCAGAAAATGCTATTCCAAAATTTTTTTGTTTTTTTAGTATAGCACAGTAGAAGAAAACTATTTAGAAATTGTTTATTTCACACACCTCCAAATATGTATAACACACTGCAAACTATTTTTTGTGCCCCTAAAAGGTGTTTTTTGGAAGAGCAGAACACACCCACAGTACGTAACCGCTGAATCGCACAGCTACAGAACTGCAGAAAATGCTATTCAAAAAAAATGTTGTTTTTTTAGTATAGCACAGTAGAAGAAAACTATTTAGAAATTGTTTATTTCACACACCTCCAAATATGTATAACACACTGCAAACTATTTTTTGTGCCCCTAAAAGGCGTTTTTTGGAAGAGCAGAACACACCCACAGTACGTAACCGCTGAATCGCACAGCTACAGAACTGCAGAAAATGCTATTCAAAAAAATTTAGTTTTTTTAGTATAGCACAGTAGAAGAAAACTATTTAGAAATTGTTTATTTCACACACCTCCAAATATGTATAACACACTGCAAACTATTTTTTGTGCCCCTAAAAGGTGTTTTTTGGAAGAGCAGAACACACCCACAGTACGTAACCGCTGAATCGCACAGCTACAGAACTGCAGAAAATGCTATTAAAAAAAAATGTTGTTTTTTTAGTATAGCACAGTAGAAGAAAACTATTTAGAAATTGTTTATTTCACACACCTCCAAATATGTATAACACACTGCAAACTATTTTTTGTGCCCTTAAAAGGCGTTTTTTGGAAGAGCAGAACACACCCACAGTACGTAACCGCTGAATCGCACAGCTACAGAACTGCAGAAAATGCTATTCCAAAAATTTTTTGTTTTTTTAGTATAGCACAGTAGAAGAAAACTATTTAGAAATTGTTTATTTCACACACCTCCAAATATGTATAACACACTGCAAACTATTTTTTGTGCCCCTAAAAGGTGTTTTTTGGAAGAGCAGAACACACCCACAGTACGTAACCGCTGAATCGCACAGCTACAGAACTGCAGAAAATGCTATTCAAAAAAAATGTTGTTTTTTTAGTATAGCACAGTAGAAGAAAACTATTTAGAAATTGTTTATTTCACACACCTCCAAATATGTATAACACACTGCAAACTATTTTTTGTGCCCCTAAAAGGCGTTTTTTCAAAGAGCAGAACACACCCACAGTACGTAACCGCTGAATCGCACAGCTACAGAACTGCAGAAAATGCTATTCAAAAAAAATGTTGTTTTTTTAGTATAGCACAGTAGAAGAAAACTATTTAGAAATTGTTTATTTCACACACCTCCAAATATGTATAACACACTGCAAACTATTTTTTGTGCCCCTAAAAGGCGTTTTTTGGAAGAGCAGAACACACCCACAGTACGTAACCGCTGAATCGCACAGCTACAGAACTGCAGAAAATGCTATTCAAAAAAATTTAGTTTTTTTAGTATAGCACAGTAGAAGAAAACTATTTAGAAATTGTTTATTTCACACACCTCCAAATATGTATAACACACTGCAAACTATTTTTTGTGCCCCTAAAAGGTGTTTTTTGGAAGAGCAGAACACACCCACAGTACGTAACCGCTGAATCGCACAGCTACAGAACTGCAGAAAATGCTATTAAAAAAAATGTTGTTTTTTTAGTATAGCACAGTAGAAGAAAACTATTTAGAAATTGTTTATTTCACACACCTCCAAATATGTATAACACACTGCAAACTATTTTTTGTGCCCCTAAAAGGCGTTTTTTGGAAGAGCAGAACACACCCACAGTACGTAACCGCTGAATCGCACAGCTACAGAACTGCAGAAAATGCTATTCCAAAAAAATTTTGTTTTTTTAGTATAGCACAGTAGAAGAAAACTATTTAGAAATTGTTTATTTCACACACCTCCAAATATGTATAACACACTGCAAACTATTTTTTGTGCCCCTAAAAGGTGTTTTTTGGAAGAGCAGAACACACCCACAGTACGTAACCGCTGAATCGCACAGCTACAGAACTGCAGAAAATGCTATTCAAAAAAAATGTTGTTTTTTTAGTATAGCACAGTAGAAGAAAACTATTTAGAAATTGTTTATTTCACACACCTCCAAATATGTATAACACACTGCAAACTATTTTTTGTGCCCCTAAAAGGCGTTTTTTCGAAGAGCAGAACACACCCACAGTACGTAACCGCTGAATCGCACAGCTACAGAACTGCAGAAAATGCTATTAAAAAAAAATGGTTTTTTTTAGTATAGCACAGTAGAAGAAAACTATTTAGAAATTGTTTATTTCACACACCTCCAAATATGTATAACACACTGCAAACTATTTTTTGTGCCCTAAAAGGTGTTTTTTGGAAGAGCAGAACACACCCACAGTACGTAACCGCTGAATCGCACAGCTACAGAACTGCAGAAAATGCTATTCCAAAAAAATTTTGTTTTTTTAGTATAGCACAGTAGAAGAAAACTATTTAGAAATTGTTTATTTCACACACCTCCAAATATGTATAACACACTGCAAACTATTTTTTGTGCCCCTAAAAGGTGTTTTTTGGAAGAGCAGAACACACCCACAGTACGTAACCGCTGAATCGCACAGCTACAGAACTGCAGAAAATGCTATTCAAAAAAAATGTTGTTTTTTTAGTATAGCACAGTAGAAGAAAACTATTTAGAAATTGTTTATTTCACACACCTCCAAATATGTATAACACACTGCAAACTATTTTTTGTGCCCCTAAAAGGCGTTTTTTGGAAGAGCAGAACACACCCACAGTACGTAACCGCTGAATCGCACAGCTACAGAACTGCAGAAAATGCTATTCAAAAAAAATGTTGTTTTTTTAGTATAGCACAGTAGGAGAAAACTATATAGAAATTGTTTATTTCACACACCTCCACATATGTATAACACACTGCAAACTATTTTTTGTGGCCCTGAATGGCTCTTTTTGCAAGCGTACATTAAAGTGCAAATTTTTTTTTATTTTTTTTTTGCCCTAAACGGGTCTTTTTTTGCACGAGCAAAATAAAATGCAAATTTTTTTTTTTTTTTGCCCTATGGGTCTTTTGGAAAAGGGCACAATAAAGTGCCTTTTTTTTCCCCTAAAAGTTAGATTTTCTCTGACACTGGGCTCATGGCAGTGTAAAAAGACTGCACTGCAACACAAACAGGTAAACCTATGCAGATCGCTGATTTTAATCTCTGAATCTGGACTCCTATATAATATTCTCTCTCCCTGAAAGCACCAACACAGGAACCTGGCCCTACACTACACTATCTCTCTATCTTTTCCCTCAGATTGCAGAATCAGGACTACCTCATGTATTTTTCTATTTCTCCCTAAAAGCAGCAGCAGCAGACTAGATCCTCTCCCTATCTATTCTGAAGCAGAGTGACGTGTGTGCTGTGTGCCTCTATCTTATATAGAAGCTGGGTCACATGTTGCACTGACCAATCACAGCCATGCCATTAGTAGGCATGGCTATGATGGCCTCTAAGGGCACACCAGCTAATCAAAAGGTGATTGGCTGGCCCCTGAAGCATTTCTAAATGCATAATTAGATTGCCGAACCCGAACCCGGACTTTTGCGCAAAGTCCGGGTTCGGGTTCGGGAAAAAGCTAAAGTTCGGTACGGACCCGAACTTTACAGTTCGGGTTCGCTCAACACTATTTGTGACACATTTCCTTTTGTTTATATACCTTTCTGCAAGCGCTGCAAATACCTATTTTTTTCAGTTCCAGAGGAAGAGCCCGTTCTAACAGAAAGCCCAAGAGGACAGAGGAAGCGAAGAGCCATAAAACCTCCCAGAAGATTAACTTACCCACAGATGGGGCAGAGTGCGGAGGACACTGTGGTTACTGCTAGGAGGAGTGTGGAAGACCCTGATCCTCCCACTGTTCATTTAGTGGGGGGCAACCCCAACTTACTCTCTGGCACAGTTAGGCAGGACACTGATGATAGTGTGACCTGTGGGCAGGGAAGTTCACCGCCTGGTTTTTGGTGGGGATTTCCTCTGCCAACATCATACGAAACTTTGATTGATGTTGTACGTTCTGTGATGTAGTGTTATGTTATCTTTGGGGACCAAAGAGTTTAAGTGGGGGGAGTGTGTAGCGGGGTCTCCTTTAAGGCCCCGGGACTACGTTACCCAGAACCCCGTTCGGCACCCAGAGTGCAGTTAGCCACCGCAGAGACTCATGGGAGGGGCTATTTAAGGAGGAGGCGAGTCGGAGCTCGGCCTCTTTGAACACCGCGCTGCAAGCAAGAGTTTCTTACTGTGCGGATCTGCTGCAGTGCAATGCCTGAAGCCTGGGCCTTGCGCAACTTCCAAAGAGCCTTCCACCCCACTGCGGAGCCTGGGTGGCACCGGACTTGTCGAGTGAGGACATCAGTTAGATCGGGACCCGATCGTTGCAGACGCTGTGTGCGGAGACACAGCAGGTGGAAGTCCCGGACTGGGATCGCATCCGGAGTGGTGAGCGAGCACTTGCTCAAGCCAATAGACTGTACCGTGTTAGGCCTATAGACTGCCTTGGCCCACCGATCGTTGTTTGGTGTTTTATTAGGAGACCCGTAGCAGGACAGAGTTGAAGGATCTCCAGTTTAGTGTTCCTTGAGACTGCCTACTTGTGGAATACAAATATTATCTCATCAAGTGCACCACCGAAAGTTTGCATGCAAAGAAATCATAGAGTGAAAAGACTGAGATTTCTTCTATGTCAGGCCTGACTAGGGGGGAGATAGGATATTGTTTAGTGCGCCACAGGGCGCGCACACCATAATAGCTGCGCGCGGTGTGTTACCGCGCTGGGCCATTGTTGTGTGCTATATCTATTGCTACAGGGCTCTGTAAGCAAGTTGCATGTGTTCTGTTCTGCCTATGCTTTTGAGATAAAAGTAAAGCCATTGCATTTAATCTCTTGCCTCAGTGTGTTGTCTTACTGTAAAAGAGACTGCCCCTTACAATATCACTGAATGTGATATAAGTTTAACCCTAGACTAACTGTGCCAGAGTGGGTCGAGTAAGATTGCCGGGGGTTGGTGGTGCTGTATGCAGGGCCCGAAATCAAACCAGCGGCTCTCTTAACTGGGGGTAGCGCTATATATATTGTGACAGCAGGAAGGTAAAGTCACCTGGTTGCATCCAGGGGGGTAGATATAGTTTGCCCAGATTCAGGCTTTACGCCGACTTATACAACTAGGTGGAGAGTTGTATAAGCCCAGCTAAGGCTAGTGGGCTCATGGATGACTCACATGTCTAGGGAGAGTGTGGGGCGTCGTGCAGACAGGGAGTTGATGAGACCAGCTGAAGCTTGTCAGCTCATTTAGGCCTCTATAAGAACTCCCAGCTTCATTAGATGTTTGCTCATGCCTGGAACCAGACCTGTGTGGACTGTCTAGGGAGAGTGAACCCCTGTGCGGTGAGACAAAGCCTGTGTGGCTATTTGCTTGGACATTTAAAACCAGGGACTTAGGGACTAGGACAGCACTAGGCTGATCCCAGTTGTTAGTTAGGAAACCTGTATGTTTAGTCAGAGGTCAACTTGACCAGGATTTATTTTGTTTATGTTTCTTTTGCTTTGCTGTGTTTTGTCACTGTAAATAGAAAATAAACCGCACCTTTTTGATTTTGAAAACCACAACCTCCGTTTGCTGGGCCTGTTTTGTGTGGGGAGCCCATCCCGGGGGTCACACACACCCGCTGCCGAGCTAACCCCCTCACAGTTGGTGGAGAACCAGTGGCAGTTTTTTTTTTAAGCCAGCATGGAGGAGATACTGAAGCAGCTGGCTCTAGCAAATGCCAATCAACAGCAGACAAATGCAGGTTTGCAAAAGAGCCTTGCAGCTCATCAACAGAGCCTTGCAGCTCAACAACAGAACTTCGCAGCCCAGCAGCAAGCTCATCAACAGAGCCTTGCAGCCCAGCAGCAGACAAACGCAACTTTGCAACAGAGTCTGGAGGCTCAGCAACGAGCCCAGCAGCAATCTGAGGCCCGCTTCATAGACCTGTTGCAGAAGCAAGAGCAGAGACTACAACAACAGATGGAAGCAGTAATGCAGCAACGTCCGCAGACCAGTGAGGAAAGCCGTCCCACTAATACCGCGTCCTTTGGGGTGAGTCGTTTATTGACAAAAATGACTGGAGAGGATGATCCAGAGGTATTTTTGACCACATTTGAAAGGACCGCTGAAAGAGAAAAGTGGCCTGAGGAGCAGTGGGCTGGACTGGTGGCTCCTCTGTTAACTGGTGAATCGCAGAAAGCTTACTATGACCTAGAGCCTAACCAAGCAAAAGACTATGTGATGCTAAAAGCTGAAATATTGGCAAGGCTGGGTGTCACCCAGGCTGTCCGGGCTCAGCGTGTGCATAACTGGACTTTCCAGCTTGGAAAACCCCCCAGGTCTCAAATGTATGATCTCCTTCACCTGAGCAGAAAGTGGCTACAGCCAGAGACTTTGTCCGCACCAAAGATTGTGGAACGTGTTGTAATGGATCGGTTTTTGAGAGCTCTTCCTACTGCCATCCAAAAGTGGGTAAGCCATGGAGACCCAGAGACGGCCGATGGTCTTGTGGATCGTGTGGAGAAATACTTGGCTACAGAGAACCTGACGGCCTCTTCCAGAGACACTCGGACTTTCCACCCTAAGACCAGACCATCCCCAGGGGCGGATAAGAGGATTCCAAGGGGTGAGGGTGGAGAGAGTGAGAGGGTGGGAGCTCTACCCCAAGTTTGGCGAGAACAGCCTGGGAAATCAGCGGCTCAAGAGGCGGCAAGAAGGATCGTTTGCTACCGCTGCCGGCAAGCGGGACATATTGCAGCCAATTGCCCGGTTGTGGAGGAACCCATGCAGTGTGACTTTCTGACGGGCAGACGTCAGTCGCTGTGTGCGACAGTCGCATGCACTGCCATTCGAGGAACTGAGAAACATTTATGCAAAATGTGTGCTAATGGTAGAAATGTTGTGGTATTGCTGGATTCAGGTAGCCTTGTGACCCTGATAAAGGCTGAGTTAGTTAAAACAGAGGTCTCTGGGAATAGCAAGGTAGCTGTTATTTGTGTGCATGGGGACACCCGAGAGTATCCAGTGACTACAGTGTGTTTCGAGACCCCCAAAGGTACCCTCTCTCATCCAGTGGGCTTAGTATCTCAGTTACCGCATGACGCCATTGTGGGAAGGGATTTTCCGAAGTTCTGGGAACTGTGGGATGATCCTGAGCCCCTCACTGGTGCCCCTATGTACCAGGAATGTGATAGCCAGAACTCCCCTGAGAGTGGTGAGGACTCTCCGGAATTTCCCTTATCAGTATTGGCAGGGGAGACTCAAGAAACTGGAGAGGAGCCCACCTCCTCAGACGAAAACCTACCGTCTGTGGAGTTTTCTGATCTTGAGGTTCACAGGGAAAACTTTGCCACAGAACAGTTGAAAGACCCCGCCCTAATAAAGGCACGGGAAAACGTAGTGAAAATAGATGGCGAGTTAGTGAACCCAGATAATACCTGCACTTACCCATACTTCAGCGTAGAGAAGGACCTACTGTATCGGGTGGCAAAAAGGGCAGAAGAAACCGTTGAGCAGCTTGTGGTGCCCAAACCTTACAGGAAGTTGGTGTTGGAGTTGGCCCATGGGCACATTCTTGGAGGTCATCTGGGGACAGAGAAAACCCGAAAGAGGGTATTACAGAGATTCTATTGGCCGGGGGTGATGAAGGACGTAGAAAATTATTGTTCCTCCTGCCCTGTGTGTCAGAGGTCGGCCCCGATGCCACATTTCCGTAGCCCGCTGGTCCCTCTACCCATCATTGAGGTCCCGTTTGAGAGGATCGCCATGGATTTGGTAGGTCCTATAATCAAGTCCGCTAGGGGGCACCAGTACATATTAGTTATAATGGACTATGCCACCCGTTATCCAGAAGCGATCCCTCTCCGAAATACCTCGGCCAAAACCATAGCCAAAGAGCTATCTCTTGTGTTTAGCCGGGTGGGTATTTGTAAAGAACTGCTTACGGACCAAGGTACACCATTTATGTCCCGGGTTATGAAGGAGCTGTGTAAATTATTCAAAGTGACGCAATTACGTACATCTGTGTATCACCCCCAAACCGATGGGCTGGTTGAAAGATTCAACAAAACCCTAAAACAAATGTTGAAGAAAGTGGTGGATAGAGATGGAAAGGATTGGGACTGTCTACTTCCTTATCTGATGTTTGCTATTAGGGAGGTGCCCCAATCCTCTACGGGATTTTCCCCCTTTGAGTTACTGTATGGGAGACACCCAAGAGGGCTGTTGGATATTGCCAAGGAAACTTGGGAAAGTGAGAGTTCTCCCCACAGGAGTGTGATTGAGCATGTCGCCCTGATGCAAGACCGAATTGCACAGGTAATGCCCATCGTGAAGGAACATTTGGCCCAAGCGCAGTTAGCACAGCAGAGAGTGTACAACCGTGGAGCCAAGACCCGTACCTTTTCCCCGGGGGATAGGATACTGGTACTTGTCCCTACGGTTGAAAGTAAATTCCTTGCCAAATGGCAAGGCCCCTACGAGATAATGGAAAAAGTGAGCAAAGTGAATTACAAGGTCAGACAACCAGGAAGGCGAAAGCCCGAACAGATCTATCACGTTAATCTGTTGAAAGCCTGGAGGGATAGAGAGTCCCTAGTCGCAGACACTTGGTCACCAGCTCAAACTGGTTGCGTGATTCCTGAGGTTGGAATAGCAGCCACCTTGTCACAACCCCAACAACAGGAGGTTAAGGAGTTTGTGCTTCGCAACAAGGAGGTATTCTCTGAGCTGCCGGGACAAACATCTGGGGTAGAGCATGACATCATTACCCCGCCCGGTGAAAGGGTGAAGTTAAAACCCTATCGGATCCCAGAGGCCCGACGGGAGGCAATACGGGAGGAAGTACAGAAAATGCTGAACTTAGGGGTGATAGAGGAGTCCCAAAGTGATTGGTCTAGTCCCATCGTGTTGGTGCCTAAACCGGATGGGAGCTGGCGATTTTGTAACGATTTTCGTCAGTTGAACAAAGTTACAAAATTTGACACCTACCCCATGCCACGTATAGATGAGTTGATCGACCGGCTGGGAACAGCCCGATACATGACGACTCTTGACCTCACAAAAGGGTATTGGCAAATCCCCCTGGCCAAGTCGGCCAAAGAGAAAACCGCATTTGTAACCCCAGACGGGGCGTTCCAATATAAAAGAATGCCGTTCGGGTTACAGAATGCGCCGGCCACATTCCAGCGGAAAATGGACCAGATGCTGAGGCCCCATCGGAAGTATGCTGCGGCTTACCTGGATGACGTAATTGTCCATAGCACAGATTGGGCCTCACATCTGCCAAAAGTGCAAGCAGTCCTGGACTCTGTTCGGGAAGCGGGGTTTACGGCTAACCCCAAGAAGTGTACCATTGGGCAGGAGGAGGCCAAATATCTTGGGTACACCATTGGGAGGGGAGTAATAAAACCCCAACTCAACAAAGTCGAGGCCATCCAGAGTTGGCCACGTCCCAACAGCAAGAAGCAGGTACGAGCCTTTCTGGGAATCGCTGGGTATTATCGGCGATTCATTCCCCACTTTGCTTCTAAGGCTGTGCCCCTAACCAACCTGACGAAGGGGAAAGGGTCGGTCATGATTAAATGGACCCCCGAGGCTGAGGCAGCATTCCAATTCTTGAAACAAGCCTTATGTAGCCAGCCAGTGTTGTACTCACCCGACTTCTCTAAAGACTTTGTCGTACAAACTGATGCGTCAGATGTGGGGTTAGGAGCAGTATTGTCCCAGGTCTGGAACGGGGAAGAGCACCCAGTCATTTACCTCAGCAGGAAGTTGAAGTCCCATGAGGTAAATTACGCCACCGTTGAAAAGGAGTGTTTAGCGGTGAAGTGGGCTCTAGATTCCCTTCGGTACTACCTGCTAGGTAGGCACTTTGACATGGTTACGGATCACGCTCCGTTAAAGTGGATGGCTCAAAACAAGGAAACAAATAGAAGAGTGAATAGGTGGTTCCTGGCCCTCCAGGAATTCAACTTCACAGTAAAGCATCGCCCTGGCGTTCAAATGGGGAATGTGGATGCTTTGTCTCGAGTACATGAATGCCTGATTGCTGGTGTTCCAACCCCGAGGTTAAAACAAGAGGGGGGGGGTATGTGACAGCAGGAAGGTAAAGTCACCTGGTTGCATCCAGGGGGGTAGATATATTTCGCCCAGATTCAGGCTTTACGCCGACTTATACAACTAGGTGGAGAGTTGTATAAGCCCAGCTAAGGCTAGTGGGCTCATGGATGACTCACATGTCTAGGGAGAGTGTGGGGCGTCGTGCAGACAGGGAGTTGATGAGACCAGCTGAAGCTTGTCAGCTCATTTAGGCCTCTATAAGAACTCCCAGCTTCATTAGATGTTTGCTCATGCCTGGAACCAGACCTGTGTGGACTGTCTAGGGAGAGTGAACCCCTGTGCGGTGAGACAAAGCCTGTGTGGCTATTTGCTTGGACATTTAAAACCAGGGACTTAGGGACTAGGACAGCACTAGGCTGATCCCAGTTGTTAGTTAGGAAACCTGTATGTTTAGTCAGAGGTCAACTTGACCAGGATTTATTTTGTTTATGTTTCTTTTGCTTTGCTGTGTTTTGTCACTGTAAATAGAAAATAAACCGCACCTTTTTGATTTTGAAAACCACAACCTCCGTTTGCTGGGCCTGTTTTGTGTGGGGAGCCCATCCCGGGGGTCACACACACCCGCTGCCGAGCTAACCCCCTCACAATATATATATATATATATATATATATATATATATTGTAACCTGGGGGACAGGTAGTAGGTACAAAAGCTCCCTGGGATGAGCAGGCACAGATACCAAGTCCATTGGATCAGTGAAAACACAGTGTGGTTTATTGGTGCTATATACAATGTCAATGACAGGTGCTGTACAGTGTGCTGAAAACAAACAGATTGAAAAAATATCTAAACAAAAGCCTAGCCGTGTCTCGGCTCTAGCTATACAGTATTTACAGGCCCTCACTACCAGGCTGAACAAGCCTAACGCTTGTCAGCTTCCACATTCACAGAGTAACAATGTTTTACCAACCTTCTTGCTCTCACAGACCAATGTTGTCTGTGTTTCCCAGGCTGAGCAAAGGCTGTCTGCTCAGGTGAGCTTTTAATTAAGCTGGGGGAGAGAACCAACACCTGAAGTGGATCCTGGCTCAGAGATCCCTGAATGTATATGAGAGGAGCCTGGGAGATGTATAAACCCCGAACAGGACTTTCCCAGGCTCTCTCTGGGATGCTCTGTCACAATATATATATGTATATATATATATATATATATATATATATATATATTAAAGCGGAGCTCTACCCAAACGGCAAAAGGGGCATGCACAGTAGGAAACAGGCTGTAAAGCTGCAAGGCTTCACTTCCTTTTTCCCTTAGTAAGGATGTCAGCATCTGAACCAGGAGCTGATGTGTACATGCAAACGATGTAAGATTTCTAGGATAGACAAATTATACATAAATGTAAATACTGTATAAATATTTAAATATAGATATATGTTTATTTGGTGTAAATCCATAATCAATTTTTCTAGGTGCATATGTGACAATAGTATGAGGACAGGTGGTCACATCCTCATGCAGTCTCTTAGATAAACATAAGGAAATGCTTTGTTGCTTTGAAGAAATCTTAGTTTGAAAAGATAACAATTGTTAAGGCTCACCTATATGCAAATTACTTAATTTCTTCAAAAGTGGGCCTGTTAATTAACATAAAGGTGGGAGCATCTCTCTTCGTTTTATAAAGTTTGTTATAAGAACAACAATCATCAAAAAAGTTACTTTTTTTGGTAATAAAGGTTATTTAAGTAGAGAATTCTAGAGAAATAAAGTTGGGAAGGGGTCTAAAAAAATATATATAATGTAAAATGCAGATTTAACCGCTTCCCGACCGCCTCACGCCGATATACGTCGGCAGAATGGCACGGGCAGGCAAATGGGCGTACCTGTACGTCAATGGCATCCCTAGGGGAGGCCAGAGGGGGCCCTGACCCCCCCCAACATTATGCTGTGCCCCACCATGTGCCCCCCCCCCCAAAAAAAATTGTTTGTTTTTTTTTGCATTTTTTGTATTTTGCTCGGGCCACCGCTGGAGTAACACAGTCTCTCCTGAGAGGGAGAGCGTCCCCAGTCAGCTCCTGCGGGGGATTCCTCCCCCTCCCTCTGCTTGCTGACACTGCATAATGCGAGCGCTCACACAACCACAGCCGCCCGATCTGCTCCTTCCCCTGCATCCTCATTGGCACGGAGAAGAGTGAGTTGCAGGAAGGACTCCACGAGCACTGTGGGAGGGGAGGGGGGCCCAAGCCTTCATCTCAGTTACTGAAAAAACAGACTAATTTCTCCTGTCCTTAGAACAGGAGAACCAGCCTGTAAATTCCGAGAGTGGTGACTGCAAGCTGAGCTGAGTGTCAGTCTATAACACTCTTTTACAGCCCAGAAAGTCCAGCCACCCCCACCCCCTCACTCTCCTCACATACGAGAAGGGAGGAATACAGTTCCTCCTCCTCCTTCCAGTTCCGCCCACACTATCCCGGTGTGATGTATCTGAAGACAGGGGATGTGTGGGCGGGAAATATGAAAATCAGCAGCATTCCTGGCTGTGTGTGAATGATGGCTGAAATTATAGCCTGGACCATGGGTAAGTGTGTGCACTGCAGACTGCAGTACACTGTAATCACTGAACTGCATTATCTCCATCCCTTCTCTCCCCCATCTGTCTCCCTCCCCCTCTCCTGTTCTTTCAAGACATTCACAATTTACTTTCACTTTTATTTAGGCAGGTAATATAGGGTGCAAATTTCTTTCCTGCATCCACAGATTGCAGGAAAGAAACTTGCATGATTCCCCCATCAACACAGACAGTGCTGACAGGGGAATATCCCTCCTGCCCAGCAATTGTATTCTCCCGACAAACAGTGATTATCACTAGTGGCTATAGCAACCACTAGTGATAATCATAAGAGAATCTGCTCATTAATGGTCCAAATCTCAGCCAGTTCTATGTCTATGGCTGGTCTTAGCTCTTAGGCAGTCCATACATTGATCACTTTTTTTCATTCAACTATTAGGTTGAATGAAAAAAGAAAGAAATGATCCAATTCCCCCATCTACACATTATAGGTGGATGGGGGAATGTTCCCAGTGTGGACCAGTGCTGGGACAACCAGAGTTGCTGTCCTCTCCCGGCTATTCACATCGCTGGTCTCTGTCTCCATGGCAGCGGCAGCAGCACATTGGAACCCAGTGCTGGTTACTTTATGGAGCTGATGTACAGGTGCCAGCACAATTTGTTGTTAGAGATGGGCTGGGCATGTTCAAAATTCCACATGCCAGAGCCTGCCAGGAAGCCCACACTACACAGCGCTAATCACAGGCAGTGGGACATTTCCCGGTCCGCAGCTGCACAGATCAGGAAATGTCTCACTGGCTGTGATTAGCATTGTGGAGTGTCGGCTTCCTGGTGGGATCGGGCATGTGGGATTTCAAACACACCTGAGCCCATCTCTATTGGTTGAAGACAGTTGAGCTCCCTGCAGGTTGCTTAGCAGCAGTGGAGCCTTCTCTGACATGCTGGTGATGATCCTAGTCAAATCCTAGTGTTAAATATCAGTGATTTTATTGATCAAATCCCACACTTTACAGGCATAGAGCCCACATGGCTGCTGAACATAGGTTCATTATATATATGTGGTTGTACTCTTGATGCTAATAAATACTGTGTTTATTAGATCTGACTGGGAGCATCACCTGGATCACATCCCGATCAGCATGTCAACAGAGAAGGTTATACAGCATTACTGCTGCTAGGTGACCAGCTGGGGGCTCGGCTCTCTATAACCAATAGTGCCAGCCTTCCCCTGCATGCACCCATAATGTCACCAGCACTAGGTCCTAATAGACTGCCGCCGCTGCCAAGGAGACAGATGCCAGACCAGTGCTGTCAATAGCAGGGACAGGACAGCTGGGACACCCCACAGTGGCAGAACACCAGGGCCCGGTGGCAAGACAACCTTTGCAACCCTGATAGTTCTCCCACTGCTTTGGACCCTTATATTTTCTTGGTGTGCTGGTGTCATATATCTCTTGTTTTCTGCCACCCTGGGGGGCCCCAGTATAGTAGGAAGGGAGCTCACTGCAGAACATGTGAAAGGGCCTGTTGTGGGATCATAGTAAAGGGCCCCAGGATATATATATAATTGCATTTTATAGTTGGCTCCTCTACTTTTGTCCCTGTCCCCCCATGTGCCCCCCCTAAATATGAAAGCTGGAGACGCCACTGCTGTACGTCCCTTTGAATTTGCCACCTAGCGGGCGTGCGCACGCCGACTGCGCGCCTCGGAAGTGTGCTCGATATTCGCCAGCGGCCCACGATTGGGGTGTGGAGAGGCAGAACGGGGAGATGACTATGTAAACAAGGCATTTCCCTGTTCTGCCTAGTGACATGTCGGAGATCTACTGCTCCCTGTCATCGGGAGCAGTGATCGCTGTCATGTCAGTGGTAGCCCATCCCCCCACAGTTAGAATCACTCCCTAGGACACACTTAACCCCTTGATGGCCCCCTAGTGTTTAACCCCTTCCCTGCCAGTGTCATTTACACAGTAATTAGTGCATTTTTATAGCACTGATCGCTGTATAAATGACAGTGGTTCCAAAATAGTGTCAAAAGTGTCCGATCTGTCCGCCATAATGTTGCAGCCCCAATAAAAAATGCAGATCGCCGCCATTACTAAAAAAAAAATAATAATAATAAAAATGCCATAATACTATCCCCTATATTGTAGACGCTATATCTTTTGCACAAACCAATCAATATATGCTTATTGCGTTTTTTTTTCCAAAAATATGTAGCAGAATACATATCGGCCTAAACTGAGGAAAAAAATTGTTTTTTTTTGATAAAAAATGTGGGATATTTATTATAGCAAAAAGTAAAAGATATTGTGTTTTTTTGTTGCTATTCTTTTGTTTATATCGCAAAAAAAACCAAAAAAAACGCAGAGGTGATCAAATACCACCAAAAGAAAGCTCTATTTGTGGGAAAAAAGGATGGCAATTTTGTTTGCATACAGCGTAGCACGATTGTCAGTTAACCACTTAACGACCGCTCACTGTATATATACGTCGGCAGAATGGCACCGACAGGCACAATCACGTAGAGCATACGTGATCGCCTTTGTACAGTTGGGGGGTCCGATCGGACCCCCCTCCTATACAGTGAGCGGCCGTTTATCGTTGGGGAGCGATCAGAGATGAGGGGGTGACCATTCGATTTCGGCCACCCCCTCGCGATCGCTCCCGGACAATGAAAATGCTTCCTCCGCCATGTGATGTAAACACAGGCAGGAGGAAGTGATGTCATCTCCCTCGCGGCGGTCTTTTCGATTCCGGCGCCGAGGAGAGAGGAAGCAGGTTAGTGCACCAACAGTCCACTGACACTTAGGTACACATAGGCACACATTTCACCCCCCAGTCACCCCCAGATCACCCCCCAGGTCACCCCCCAGCCCCCAATCACAGTGTCACTGATTGCAGTGATCATTTATTTTACTGATCACTGCATTTAGTGTCATCTGTGATAGTAAAAAGTTGCAGGGCAGTTAGGATTAGGCCCCTTTAGGTCCAGGGTAGCCCAATAACCTCCCCTAATAAAGGTTTAACCCCTTGATCGCCCCCAGGTAACCCTTTCACCCCCTAACGCCAGCGTCACTAAGCGATCGTATTTTCGATCGCTGTATTTAGTGCCGGTGGTGCCCTAGATAGCCAGTTATTTATTTTTAGTTTCGCCGCAGGTTTTTAGAGCGTCAGGTACCCCCATATATTATTTTAACTCCCTGATTGCCCCTAGAGTTAACCCTTTCACCAGTGATCACCGTATAAGCGTCACTGGTGACACTGGTTACCCAGTTAGTTATTTAGTTATTTAGGTAACCCGTCAGGTTTTTATATAGCGTCGGGTACCCCCATATTTAACCTAATAAAGGTTTTAACCCCCTGATTGCCCCTAGTTAACCCTTTCACCAGTGATCACCATATAAAGGTTACGGGTGACGCTGGTTGGTTAGTTTGCTTTTTATAGCATCAGGGCACCAGCCGTATATAACCCAATAAAGGTTTAACCCCCTGATCGCCCGGCGGGTGAGATCAATTAGGTTTTAGCGCCAGAGAGGGTCTGCGTCGCCCCAGGCAGCGTTAGGTTAGTGCCAGTAACGCTAACACCCACGCGCAAAGCATACGCCTCCCTTAGTGGTATAGTATCTGATCAGATCTATACTAGCGTCCCCAGCGGTTTAGGGTTCCCAAAAACGCAGTGTTAGCGGGATCAGCCCAGATACCTGCTAGCACCTGCGTTTAGCCCCTCCGCCCAGCCCAGCCCAGCCCAGCCCACCCAAGTGCAGTATCGATCGATCACTGTCACTTACCAAACACAAAACACATAACTGCAGCGTTCGCAGAGACAGTCCTGATCCCTGCGACCGCTAACAGTTTTTTTTATAGCGTTTGATATATTTGCTGACGACAGTCAGGTGCTTTTTTTCCTGTGAATCTTACTAGTGTACCCCTAAATTTAGAGCCCAAAATGGCAAGACGAAGGTACACTAGTAAAGAGGCCTACGAGATTCTGAGCATGACAGATAGTGAAGAGGAGGTCACGTATCTGTCAGATTCAGGCTCAGAATATCTTCCCGTAGAAGACAGTGACGTCAGCGGCCCCACGTCAGATAGCTCTGACAACGAAGTTGAGGTCCCTGCTAAGGTCAGGCGTACCCGATCCCGATCTTCTGAGGTTGTTGAGGAGCAAGAACCGCAGGTCTCTCGTATCATGGAGCAGAGTAGTACTAGCGCCGCTATTCCTTCTGGTGAATTGGCAAGCACCAGCGGCCTAGTACAGCCTGGGCGTACATCCAGCACTGCAGTATCACGTGGTGACGTGGCGAGTCGCATAAGTGCAGTTCAAGCTGGCGAGGTGGCAAGCACAAGTAGTGTCCCGCTGCCACCAAGAAGACAAAGGCAGGCCCGTCGTGCCCATAGTGCCCTTCCTGCAGAATTCGCCTATCCTGATTGGGTCCCCACCACTTCTGCAGAACCCGTACTTCCCCCATTCACTGCCCAACCCGGTATTCAGGTGGAAACAGCTGATTTTATGCCAATCGATTTTTATTCGCTGTTTTTCACGGAAGATCTCTATAGATCTATTGTGGACCAGAGTAATTTATATGCTGGTCAATTCATCGCCGCTAATCCCCAGTTGCCTTCCATTGCCAAAGATTGGAAACCAATTACGGTTTCCGAATTTAAGACCTTTCTGGGCCTTTCCCTCAACATGGGCACACATAAATTCCCGTCATTGCGTGCTTATTGGTCCACGCACCCAATTGACCACATGCCCGTGTTCTCTGCCTCCATGCCCAGGAAACGATACGAGCAGATTTTGCGGTTCATGCACTTCAACGACAATGAACTTTGTTGTCACGTGGGGACCCTGAATACGACCGGCTCTATAAAATTCGGCCCCTCATAAACCACTTCAACGAACGTTTTGCAGCCTTGTTTATTCCCGATCAAGCTGTCTGCGTTGATGAGTCCCTGATTACATTTTCTGGCCGCTTGGCTTTCAAGCAGTACCTTCCCAGCAAGCGTGCCAGATACGGGGTCAAGCTCTATAAGTGCTGTGACAGGGCAACAGGCTATGTATGGAGCTTTATGGTTTATGAGGGAAAAGATAGTCAGGTTGAGCCGGTCAACTGCCCGGATTACATAGGGAGCGCTGGCAAGATAGTGTGGAACTTGGTGTCACCCTTATTCGGAAAGGAGTACCACTTGTATGTGGACAATTATTACACGAGCGTGCCACTGTTTAGTCACTTGTTTGATCATCAGATTGGAGCATGTGGCACCGTGCGACCTAATCGCCGGGGCTTTCCCCAGCGGCTTGTAGATGCCCGTCCTAGGCTGGGGGAGAGAGCTTGCGTAAAGTGTAATAACTTGCTCGCTATGAAGTGGAGGGACAATAAGAATGTTTTCCTTCTTACCTCCCTTCATGCAGACACGACAGTCCAAATTCATACGGCGACTGGTGTTGTGGAGAAACCCCTCTGTGTCCACGAATATAACAAAAATATGGGAGGGGTGGACCTCAACGACCAGTTGATGGCGCCGTATCTAATTGACCGTAAGGCGAGACGCTGGTACGAAAAAGTGTCTCTATCCTTATTCCAATTGGCTTTGCTGAACGCTCATGTGCTATACAGAGCTTCAGGCGGGACTTTATCTCTTCTAAAATTCCAGAATGAGATAGTCACAGAACTCCTGTATCCAGGCGGTTCTGCACCTCACCATCCCCTACCAAATGCAGTAAGCCGGCTGCATGAGAGGCATTATACGCATCTCCTACCGAGTACCCCTACCCAACGAACCCCCCAAAAAAGATGTTGTGTCTGTAGCAAGCGCGGATTTAGGCGTGACACCCGTTATTATTGTCCACTCTGTCCTGACAAACCTGGTCTTTGCCTTGGTGAATGTTTTGAACGCTACCACACAAAAGTGAAGTTTTAGCGTAGGGTACAGCATTTCACAGACTAGGACACACTTACACAGGGTCTCCCAAGATGCCATTACATTTTGAGAGACCCGAACCATTACAGTTGTTAAAGTTTAAAAAAAAAAGTGTAAAAAAGAAAAAAAAAACGTAAAAAACAAAAACACAAAAAAAAAAAATGCAATGTTTTATCATGCTTGCTTTTCAGGTATGTAATTTTTTGTTTTCAGGTGCGCCATTCAGTTGCATCGCGGATTTATTTATCTTGACAGCAACAGCGTTTGCTCCCACGATACATAAAGCTGTGACTCCAACGCTGTAGGAGGTGATTTCACAACCACAGTTAAAAAAAGAGCATATATGCCGAAGCATGGGGGCAGCAGGGGCGGAGGAGCGATTTTGCTCCTAATGCCGCGTATATACGGTCAAAATTCTGACGGAGGCTTGCCCGTGGAAAATTTTGACCGTGTGTACGCGGCATAACCTTTTATGCCGCGTACATACGGTCGAAATTCCGACGAAGGCTTGCCCGTGGAAAAGTCCGACCGTGTGTACGCGGCATAACTTTTTTGCGGGAGGATGCCCCCATGCTTCGGCATATATGCCCATCATTAGAAGTGGGTGGATGAAGGGAGGTATTCTAATGGTGGGCATACCCACCGATCAATCTCTTTTTTTCGTTCAGCCAACAGGCTGCATGAAAAAAAAAAAAACAATACATGTCCAACAAGGACCAGCAACGTACTGGTATGTTGCTGGACTTTGAATGTTTATACCAGAATGATGCCTGCAGGTTTAGGTATCATCTTGGTATCATTCTTTTCAGCCAGTGGCCGGCTTTCATGTAAAAGCAATTCTAGCAGATAATTAGCCTCTAGACTGCTTTTACAAGCAGTGGGAGGGAATGTCCCCCCCCGGATATAAACAGCGCCATTGGGAAATTGGGAAAGCATTTTATCACACCGATCTTGGTGTGGTCAGATGCTTTGAGGGCAGAGGAAAGATCTAGGGTCTAACCCCCCATTTTTTTTTCAAAAAAAGAGTACCTGTCACTACTTATTGCTATCATAGGGGATATTTACATTCCCTGAGATAACAATAAAAATGATAAAAAAAAAAAAAATATGGAAGGAAAAGTTTAAAAATAAAAATAAAAGCAAAATAAATAATAAAAAAAATAAAATAAAAAAAAAAGCACCGCTGTCCCCCCCTGCTCTTGCGCAAAGGCGAACGCAAGCGTCGGTCTAGCGTCATATGTAAACAGCAATTGCATCATGCATGTGAGGTATCACCGCGAAGGTCAGATCGAGTGCAGTAATTTTAGCAGTAGACCTCCTCTGTAAATCTAACGTGGTAACCTGTAAAGGCTTTTAAATGCTTTTAAAAATGAATGTAGTTTCTCGCCGCTGCGCGTTTGTGCGCAATTTTAAAGCATGTCGTGTTTGGTATCCATGTACTCGGCCTAAGATCATCTTTTTTATTTCATCAAACATTTGGGCAATATAGTGTTTTTTAGTGCATTAAAAATAAAAAAAGTGTGTTTTTCCCCCAAAAAATGCGTTTGAAAAATCGCTGCGCAAATACTGTGTGGAAAAAAAAATGCAACACCCACTATTTTAATCTGTAGGGCCTTTGCTTTAGAAATATATATAATGTTTGGGGGTTCAACATAATTTTCTTGCAAAAAAAAAATGTTTTCATGTAAACAAAAAGTGTCAGAAAGGGCTTTGTCTTCAAGTGGTTAGAAGAGTGGATGATGTGTGACATAAGCTTCCTAATGTTGTGCATAAAATGCCAGGACAGTTCAAAACCCCCCCAAATGACCCCATTTTCGAAAGTAGACACCTCAAGCTATTTGCTGAGAGGCATGTTGAGCCCATTGAATATTTTTTTTTTTTGTCCCAAGTGATTGAATAATGACAAAAAGAAAAAAAAAATTTACAAAAAGTTGTCACTAAATTATATATTGCTCAAACATGCCATGGTTATATGTGGAATTGCACCCCAAAATACATTCTGTTGCTTCTCCTGAGTACGGGGATACCACATGTGTGAGACATTTTGGGAGCCTAGCCGCGTACAGGACCCCGAAAACCAAGCACCGCCTTCAGGATTTCTATGGGTGTAAATTTTTGATTTCACTCCTCACTGCCTATCACAGTTTCGGAGGCCATGGAATGCCCAGATGGCACAAAACCCCCCCCAAATGACCCCATTTTGGAAAGTAGACACCCCAAGCTATTTGCTGAGAGGTATGTTGAGTATTTTGCAGTTCTCGCTTTTTGTCACAAAGTTTTAAAAATTGAAAAAAGAAAAAAAAAAATATGTCTTTCTTCATTTTAAAAAACAAATGAGAGCTGTAAAATACTCACCATGCCTCTCGGCAAATAGCTTGGGGTGTCTACTTTCCAAAATGGGGTCATTTGTGGGGGTTTTGGGCTATCTTGGCATTTTATGGCCTTCAAAACTGTGATAGGTAGTGAGGAGTGAAATCAAAAATTTGTGCCCTTAGAAATCCTGAAGGCGGTGCTTGGTTTTCGGGGGCCCGTACGCGGCTAGGCTCTCAAAAAGTCCCACACATGTGGTATCCTCGTACTCAGGAGAAGCAGCCAAATGTATTTTGGGGTGCAATTCCGCATATAACCATGGCATGTTTGAGCAATATATCATTTAGTGTCAACTTTTTGTACATTTTTTTTTCTTTTTGTCATTATTCAATCACTTGGGACAAAAAAAAAAAAATTCAATGGGCTCAACATGCCTCTCAGCAATTTCCTTGGGGTGTCTACTTTCCAAAATGGGGTCATTTTGGGGGGTTTTGTGCTATCTTGGCATTTTATGGCCTTCGAAACTGTGATAGGTAGTGAGGAGTGAAATCAAAAATTTACGCCCTTAGAAATCCTGAAGGCGGTGCTTGGATTTTGGGGCCCCGTACCCGGCTAGGCTCCCAAAAAGTCCCACACATGTGGTATCCCCGTACTCAGGAGAAGCAGAAGAATGTATTTTGGGGTGCAATTCCACATATAACCATGGCATGTGTGAGCAATATATCATTTAGTGACAACTTTTTGTACATTTTTTCTTTTTTTTTTCTTTTTGTCATTATTCAATCATTTGGGACAAAAAAAAAATATTCAATGGGCTCAACATGCCTCTCAGCAAATAGCTTGGGGTGTCTACTTTCCAAAATGGGGTCATTTGGGGGGGTTTTGTGCCATCTTGGCATTTTATGGCCTTCAAAACTGTGATAGGTAGTGATAGGTAGTGAGGAGTGAAATCAAAAATTTATGCCCTTAGAAACCTTGAAGACAGTGCTTGGTTTTTGGGGTCCCGTACGCGACTAGGCTCCCAAAAAGTCCCACACATGTGGTATCCCCGTACTCAGGAGAAGCAGCAGAATGTATTTTGGGGTGTAATTTCACATATGCCCATGGCATGTGTGAGCAATATATCATTTAGTGACAACTTTGTGCAAAAAAAATAAAGTTTGTCATATTCCCGCAACTTGTGGCAAAATATAAAATATTCCATGGACTAATCCTGCCTCTCAGTAAATAGCTTGGGGTGTTTACTTTCCGAAATTGGGTCATTTGGGGGGGTTTTGTGCTATTTTGGCATTTTATGGCCTTCGAAACTGTGATAGGTAGTGAGGAGTGAAATCAAAAATTTGCGCCCTTAGAAATCCTGAAGGCGGTGCTTGGTTTCCGGGGTCCCGTACGTGGCTAGGCTCCTAAAAATTCCCACACATGTGGTATCCCCGTACTCAGGAGAAGCAGCAGAATGTATTTTGGGGTGCAATTCCACATATAACCATGGCATGTGTGAGCAATATATCATTTACTTTTTGTAATTCTTTTTTTTTGTCATTATTCAATCACTTGGGACAAAAAAAAATTATTCAATGGGCTCAACATGCCTCTCAGCAATTTCCTTGGGGTGTCTACTTTCCAAAATGGGGTCATTTGGGGGGGTTTTGTACTGCCCTGCCATTTTAGCACCTCAAGAAATGAGATAGGCAGTCATAAATTAAAAGCTGTGTAAATTCCAGAAAATGTACCCTAGTTTGTAGACGCTATAACTTTTGCGCAAACCAATAAATATACGCTTATTGACATTTTTTTTACTAAAGACATGTGGCTGAATACATTTTGGCCTAAATGTATGACTACAATTGAGTTTATTCGATTTTTCTTATAACAAAAAGTAGAAAATATCTTTTTTTTTCAAAATTTTCGGTCTTTTTCAGTTTATATTGCAAAAAATAAAAATCGCAGAGGCAATCAAATACCATTAAAAGAAAGCTCTATTTGTGGGAAGAAAAGGACGCAAATTTCGTTTGGGTACAACATTGCATGTCCGCATAATTTACAGTTAAAGCAGCGCAGTGCAAAATTCTGAATTCACCTCTGGTCCTTTAGCTACCAAATGGTCCGGGGCTTAAGTGGTTAAAGAGACGCAGTGCCGTATCGCAAAAAATGGCCCGGTCATTGGGCAGCCAAATCTTCCGGGGCTGAAGTGGTTAAGATACAAAGAGACTTGAAGAACAAAGTAATGTTAAGCAAAGGTAGAGAGATGGAATGAATGGAATGTTTTTCTATGAATGTTATTTTATTATTATCTTTTTTAAAGTATCTGTGTTATTCAACAATTATCTGAGCCCTTTGGTTTCTGTATACAATATAATCCTAATAATAATATATACAGTATATATATATATCATTTGCCCTCTACTGTCAGCTGCTTGTATCACACTGTAATGAATAATTATGTATGTCACTTCCTAACTCTGAGGTCGTTGGGGAAAGATCCTGGAATGATAAAGTGGAGAGAAAGAAAGTTTAATACACATGTCCTGTTCGTGGTGCTAATACCAGATCAGAAGAGACGATTATACAAGTATTTCTATCTTCTAATAGTTTAACTGCAGCTGCCCACAGCTCCTTGAGTGTATTGCTGAATCCTTGTGACAAACAGGGTATCTCTGTCCCATTACTACATCACATGAACAGTGCCAGATAACTAGGACTGCATTCCAGGCTGGTTGGCTTTAGGTATCTGACACAAAAACAGATGCATCAGGCTCAAGAGCCACTTACGATACCTCTATAGCTAACTATATATATGTGTGCACAATTCCACCAGAACTCCTAGCTGGACCTCTGCTGATAATACCTGCTTGTACATTGAATGTACTGTTAACCACTTCAGCCCCGGAAGATTTGGCTGCTCAATGACAAGGCCATTTTTTGCGATACGGCACTGCGTCGCTTTAACTGACAATTGCGCGGTCGTGTGACGCTGTACCAAAACAAAATTGATGTCCTTTTTTCCCCACAAATAGAGCTTTCTTTTGGTGGTATTTGATCACCTCTGCAGTTTTATTTTTTTGCGCTATAAACAAAAGAAGAGTGAAATAAAAAAAAAAAACACAATATCTTTTACATTTTGCTATAATAAATATCCCAATTTAAAAAAAAAGAAAATTTCCCCAGTTTAGGCCGATATGTATTCTTCTATGTATTTTTGGTAAAAAAAATTGCAATAAGCGTATATTGATTGGTTTGCGCAAAAGTTATAGCGTCTACAAAATAGGGGATAGATTTATGGAATTTTTATTATTACCGTATATACTCGAGTATAAGCCGACCCGAATATAAGCCGAGGCACCTAATTTTACCACAAAAAATGGGAAAACTTATTGACTCGAGTATAAGCCTAGGGTGTCCATCTGCATGCCTCACTGTGCCTCACTTTGCCTCACTGTGTCCATGTGCATGTCTCACTGTGTCCATGCCTCAATGTGTCCATGCCTCACTGTGTCCATGCCTCACTGTTCCCATGCCTCACTGTGCCGATGCCTCACTGTGCCCATGCCTCACTGTGCCCATGCCTCACTGTGTCCATGACTAGACTTACGTTTAACATGGGAGAATATGAAAAATCGTGTTTCCGGGCCGTAGGTCCCCTAGACAGCAAACTTTGCACACTTGTAGAGTAGAACTGGGGCTACATGTGTGTCACGTTTCGGGTCCAGGGATCCTACGGCTGGCCAGTACCGCGTCCCCAAATTTACCGGAGAAATTACCGTTTAACATGGGAGTCTATGGAAGGGGTGCCCGGCTTTGAAAAATTGGTGCTCCCCGGCTGTAGATCCCCCGGACAACAAACTTTGGCAAATCAGGCGCAAAAAAGTGACTCGGGTATAAGCCGAGGGGGGCATTTTCAGCACAAAAAAATGTGCTGAAAAACTCGGCTTATACTCGAGTATATACGGTATTATTATTTTTTTACTAGTAATGGCGGTGGACAGATCAGAACTTTTCGCTAGGGGGCAATCAAGGGGTTAACTGTGTTCCCTAGGTGTGTTATAACTGTGGGGGGATGGGACTGACTAGGAGGAGAGAGAGATCGGTGTTCATACTTAGTATGAACACACGATCAGTCTCCTCTACCCTGAGAGAACCAGAATCTGTGTGTTTACACACACAGATCCCAGTTCTCACTCTGTCACGAGCAATCGCGGGTGCCCGGCGGTCAACGCGCCCGCTGGGCACTTGCATCGGCTCCGGCGGCGAGCTAGTGGCCAAACTGCGAAGCGATGTCAGGTAACGTTGTTTTGCCCAAGGGAGCCAACCTGCCGCAGTAAAACTGCGGCAGCTGGTCGGGGAGGAGTTAATAGTCTTTTCTTATATAAAGGTTGTATTATTTCTATACTGGTGTGGATCTACATGCGTATGGTTGATTGTGGGTCTGCGAGTGCACGTTGGTCTGCGAGTGCACTTGGGTCTGCGAGTGCTCGTGTGTCTGCGAGTACCTGTGTATTGTCTTGTTGAGTATCTGTGTATTGTCTTTTTGAGTACCTGTGTATTGTCTTGAGTATTAGTGTCAGGAAGCTAGTTGTTAGGTAATTTGGACAGGGTATAATCCCCAATCCTCATTAAATTAGTAGGTACGATGCCCAGTGGGTGTGGAAATGCGACTCTGTGTACATCTTGCGGCATGTATTCGTTCTTTGATCATCCGATCGAGGGTGAATACTGCTGTGCAAAATGTAAGCACATTGATTCCATGGAAGCCCAGGTTCTGAATCTGGGGAAGCAGCTGTCAGCACTGAGAAGACCCTCTGTACTAAAGGAGAGCCAGGAATGTACACAGCAGGTACCGGCAGGGGCCAGTACAGAGGCGGTGGAAAAAAAGAGGTGCAAGCACTAGGAAAGAGCGGATGGGTGACAGTCAGGAAGGGTAGAGGGGGAAGTGCCAAAGAGGCCAATTCAGGGCTGGAGCATCCCAATAAGTACGCTTCATTGAGTGACATTGGTGAAACCAGTCATGGACCAGCACTGCTGGAGCTGAAGGACTCTCCTAGCTGCCGGGGAAGAAGCCAATGGAAAGGAAAGACAGATTCTGGTGGTAGGGGACTCAATTCTTAGAAGGACAGAGAGGGCAATCTGTAACAAAGACCGGAAGCATCAAACTCTATGTTGTCTACCGGGCATTCGGGTTTGGCATATCACAGATCTGGTGGACAGATTACTGGGAGGAGCTGGGAAAGACCCGGCTGTCATTGTGCACGTTGGCACCAATGACAAAGTCAGAGGCAGATGGAGTGTCTTAAAAAACGATTTTAGGGACTTTTGAGCTAAATTGAGGAAAAGGAAATCCAAGGTAGTATTCTCAGGAATACTACCGATACCTCGAGCCACACCAAAAAGGCAGAGGGAGATTAGGGAAGTAAACAAGTGGCTGAGGAGCTGGTGTAGTAAGGAGGGGTTGGGGTTCCTGGAGGACTGGGCCGACTTCTCAGACGGTCACCAGTACTATAGAAGGGACAGACTTCACCTAAATGAGGAGGGTGCAGATCTGCTGGGAGTGAAGACGGCCAAAAAGTTAGAGAGGTTTTTAAACTAGGCGACGGGGGGGGAGGACCCAGAGGTAGAGATAGTCAGCGTGGAACATATTCCAGAAGGTAGTATTGGGGGCATTAGTGGTAGGTTGACTAAAGCACATAAACCCAAGATAAGTATAGTAAGAAGTCCTAGTTGCAATCTCGGAACACCCAATAAGAGGATAGTATGCGACCGGTCTAAACTACGTGGCATTTTCACCAATGCCAGGAGCCTGGCGGACAAGATGGGTGAACTAGAGATACTGTTGTACAAGGAGGATTTGGATTTTGTGGGAATTTCAGAGACCTGGTTCAACAGCTCTCATGATTGTCTGGTAACCATTCAAGGGTATACCCTTTATCGCAGGGATAGAGAGGGTAAAAAAGCGGGAGGGGTATGCCTATACATCAAGAATAATGTAAAAGTGAATGTGAGAGATGACATCACTAAGGGAGCTAGGGAGGAGGTGGAATCCTTATGGGTGGAGCTCCAGAGGGATAAAGATAAGAGGAAAATAATACTGGGAGTATGCTATAGGCCCCCTAACCTGAGGGAGGAGAGGGAGACGGATCTCCTATCACAAGCTGAATTAGCAGCAAGGATGGGAAGTGTTATCATAATGGGGGATTTTAATTATTCAGACATAGACTGGGCGGAGGGAGCCACGCATTCGTCTAAGGCTTGCCAGTTCCTAAATGTCTTGCAGGACAATTTCATGGTTCAGATGGTAGACACACCAACTAGAAAAAAAGCGTTACTGGATCTACTGATTATCAACAATACAGACCTGATCACGGATGTGAAAATACGGGGCAATTTAGGAAACAGCAAGCACAGATCAATTGGATTCAGTGTAAATCACACAAATAGGAAACATAAGGGGAATACAAAGACACTGAATTTCAAAAGAGCCAACTTCCCTAAACTACGAAACTTGCTAGAAGGCATGAATAGGTATAAAATCTTAGCAACAAAGAACACGGAGTAGAGATGGGTTTGCTTTAAAAGCATAGTAAATAAGGGCATTGGCCAATGCATCCCATTGGGTAATAAATTTAAAAGAGCGAACAAAAGTCCTGGATGGCTTAACTCCAATGTAAAAGTGCATATAAAAGCAAAGGAGAAGGCCTTCAAAAAATACAAGGTTAAGGGATCATAATCAGCACTCAGACTTTATAAAGATCGCAACAAGAAATGTAAGGGTGCAATTAGGGCGGCTAAGATAGGACACGAAAGACACATAGCGGAGGAGCGCAAAAAAAATCCCAAGAAATTCTTTAAGTATGTAAACAGTAAAAAAGAGAGGACAGAGCATATTGGGCCCATAAAGAATGAGGAAGGACATCTGGTTACAAAGGATGGGAAGATGGCGAAGGTATTGAATTTATTTTTCTCCTCAGTCTTCACGAGGGAATCGGGGGGCTACAGTAAACAAAACTGCAGTGTTTATCCTCATGACACATCACAGGAAGCACCTCTATGGTTAACAGAGGACAGAATAAAAATTAGACTTGGGAAACTTAACATTAATAAACCACCAGGACCAGATGGCTTGCATTCGATGGTACTTAGGGAACTCAGTCAAGTAATTGCCAGACCATTGTTCCTAATTTTTACTGACAATCTACTGACTGGAATGGTACCAGCTGATTGGAGAAAAGCCAATGTAGCACCAATATTTAAAAAAGGGCACAAAATACATCCCTGGGAATTGCAGACCAGTTAGCCTAACATCAATAGTATGCAAGCTCTTGGAGGGGATGATAAGGGACTATATATGGATTCATCTTCCAGTATGGGGAAGAAACCATAAGTTGGTCTAGTCGAAAGGAAACAACTGTCGCTCTATCTTTAACTGAAGCAGAGTATATTGCAGCAGCACACACATGTCAAGAAGCGATATGGATTTGTCAACTTTTGTGGACTTTGGGATACACATGTAAAAACCAATTCCCAATTTTGAAGACAACCAGGATTATATAAATAAACAGTGGGAAAAATACCACGCTAACACAAGAACTACAAACTAGAAATAAAAAATAAAAATAAAAAATGAGCAGGCAGCTAGAAGTGAGATACACACTGGTAAAAATTAAGGACGAATGAAGCCGCGCTAAACAATATGTGTAAACAAAACAAAAACCAAAACAAATATATATACAAAATAAGCTAAACACAATCAATTGTGAAGGAATGGTGTATGGTTAGACCCTAGGGATGGTCCAATGAAAAATACCAAAAAGGGCTAAGGTGAATATCATATGTGAATATGAAAAAACATTAAAACGTCCAACAATATTGATTGGTTGAATGGGTCCATAAACACAAATGTGAATAGGTAGAGTGCAGTCAGTAACGTGTTCCACCACCACAAAATATTGTGCCAACACCACATAGATTGCGCGTATACCACAAGGCAAGCTAGATGATCTGCAGCTAAATACCCATCCAGGGCCTTTATCCAGAGGGTTCAGAAGCGACAAGTTCCGATGGTCAAAAAAAAGAAAAAAATAATGAACAGGCAGCTAGAAGTGAGATACACACTGGTAAAAATGAAGGACGAATGTAGCACCGCGAAACAATATGTGTAAACAAAACAAAAACCAAAACAAATATATATACAAAATAAGCTAGACACAATCAATTGTGAAGGAATGGTGTATGGTTACACCCTAGGGATAGTCCAATGAAAAATACCAAAAAGTGCTAAGGTGAATATAAAAAAGGGCTAAGGTGAATATCATACGTGAATATGAAAAAACATTAAAACGTCCAACAATATTGATTGGTTGAATGGGTCCATAAACACAAATGTGCATAGGTAGAGTGCAGTCAGTAACGTGTTCCACCACCACAAAATATTGTGCCAACATCACATAGATTGCGTGCTTACTACAAGGCAAGCTAGATGAGCTGCGGCTAAATACCCAGCCAGGGCCTTTATCCAGAGGGTTCAGAAGCGACAAGTTCGGATGGTCAATTTGGTGGAAGAAAGGCTTACCGCAGGTGGCCGGGATAACTCGATCATTCGGAATTCATGGAGAGTGGACAATGTTACCCAAAGGAAAAAGGAACTCACCATAGTGTAAATCCGGTAAATTTACATTTATTATGTTACACAAACAGTTGACGTGCTGATGTCATTGCGTTTGTGTGTCTGAGCGGACGGGCATTCGCAAGCCGGCCGGCTATTTGCTGCTTTTTATCATCTCACTGCTGTAAGTGTGTTTTTAATCCTAATAAATGTCAATTTACCGGATTTACACTATGGTGAGTTCCCTTTTCCTTTGGGTAACATTCGACCACTTCCCATGAATTCCAAATGATCGGGTTATCCCAGCCACCTGCTTTATGCCTTTCTTCCACCAAATTGACCATCCGAACTTGTCGGCATTGCCGATACCACTTATACATCTGTGGTGGAAGCCAGGCGTAGCGCACCCTCTCCCTCCCCTATCATACCCCTAGACCAGAGACATTGCGAGCAGAACTTTAATAGAGGGGACGGGGAGAGGGGAGGAACTGCCCGCTACACGTGGGGGCTCGGGTCCGGGATGTGTGTTGTGCATCACTTGGAAGAAGGTGTCTGCCGGACAGAGTTAAGCGAATAGGCCAAAGTGCAGCCCTGCTCGAAAGCCGTGGACATGACCTCAAAAGGGGAAAGGCCCGCGCAGGAAGAGTGGTGAAAGGGAGAAAACCCAGCCATGTGACGGACTACACGTGGGGGTTTTTAATTGCACTGCGCCACCAGACACAACCCCCACCGCTTAGTTTGTGGGCGTGTCTCAACCAAGCAAAGTGAAAAGCCCGTGAACTGGAGCAAACGGGAGGAGTACAATATGTGTGACGGACTACACGTGGGACATTGGCGCGAAAACTCTGCAGTGTGTGATGGAACAGCAACAGGTCGCCATGTTTGGACCCGCCTCATGGATCCCGGTTCACCCGGCGACTACAACATTGACTGCTGCTGCTCCGATAACGGATACAGGGATCCGACTGAAGCCGAGGGGTCGATTCGCTCTATATTCATGTATGGACGTTGAGGCTCTGGGTATGATTTGCCCTGGGTGTTCGGGACAGGTATGCCTGTTGAAGCCGTTCGGACGGTGCGAGGCCTGTGGGGAATTCACGTTTGAAGTGGATCCGGAGGTTGAGAGGCCGAAAACCATCTACCCAGGCCGGGCTTCAGGTACCGGCACTCAGAAAGGAGGAATCACGGCTGTGAGAGTCACCCCTGCGCACACTGCAACGACCGCGGAGGAGGTCGTGAAACATCAACGGGAGAAATCCGAGGATGCTGACTCGGTCACCACTGTCTCACAGCGTCCGCCACAGAAGAAAAGAACCAGCGTGGTAGCCCCGACCAGCGGTGGTGGTGGACCGTCTCGCATGCTTACGCCAGACCCAGAGGGATCCGTTGACGGGAGTTCCGGACGTCCCAGGAAAGGTCAAGGTAAGCCGGCGGAGAAGACTTGGTGTGAGGGAGGAGGTGTCGAGAAGGCATGGCCTAGCAAGTCCCCGGAGTGTGGAGGTTCTGTTTCCACACAGGGCTACATACCCGCGGAGGAGTGTGACACCTCTGACCTGGAATCTCTCTCAGATACGGGAGATGATGCCTTTATAGATGACTTGTTTGCCAAGAAGGGCTGGGACAAGATACCGCTTGCTTCATTACGTGGAAGTGGGAATTCACCTATGTCCATAGGATAGAGCACACCCAGGGTGGAGGCGTCAGTGCCTGAAGGAGAATCCCTTCCTCGACTTGTCCCTGCATCCCCGGCGCCATCTGTATCTGACGTTGGGGTTGAGAGACTGTTGTTGCGGCCCCCAATGCCCAGGATGGAGGTGGTCAAGGCACCTTGACATCCAGACTCAGTTGTTTTGCCTGGTGAAGGGGGAAAAGCTATTATGCCTCCTTTGGCAAGACTACAGCGTTTATTCAGTCAAAAGGTTGCAGCGGAGTACGGCTGGGAGTACCCTTACTTATCGAAGGACTTGCTATATGAGGTGGAAGTGTACCGGGAGCGCTGGTACAATGACTTTGTGTGGACCCACATCAAAGTTCCACACGCCCGCAGATACCTAACATGTTCTCCAAAGGCTTCACAGCGCTTCAAAGACGGCAAGGCAGAATGGATGGTGGGAAGACACATCCATGCAGACAAAGTAGTGATCAGACGCAAAGAAGGCGAAGATGTGGAATACCATCTAGAGACTATGGATCAGCATTTGAAGCCACTAATTTTGCCACATCCCCGCTTCTACCTGTAGGAGGGAAAGAGACTCCAATGCTATCATGCGGTTGAACTTTCTGGAAAAAAATTGTGTTTGGTGTGCCAAAGAAAAAAAAAAAGGAACTGTTCCTGTTTTTTTTATCTTCCTGCAAGGAGATCACAGACACTGGGGTAGATAGGGTTAGGGAGAAAGGAGAAGTAGTTCCACGGGTGCAGTTACCGCGAGGCTGTCACCAGGTGGCAGTGTCGTGCAACGTTACAAACACTTTTCACGCACTCACTCTTTGGAGAAACAGGGATTTCTTTTAGGAGAGGTTTCTTTTCTTCATACACACGGATACATGTGTCAGGGTTTTACATGTTAATTTTATTTCTTATCCCTCTGCAGGAGGACATCCCAGCAAGATTACATACTCTGAGGAGGTTTTTAGTTAGGATGGGGAGGGAAAAATAAATTGTTGAAATGTGGTTTTCATGTTGAATGTGTTGTCTTTCACTCCTCTTTTATTACAGGGGCTCAGACACAACTTCTTCGTTAAAATAGTTTCCAAAAAGTTTTTGTTTTTCAATTGTTAGTGGTTTCTGGACTGGATCATGTCCATTGTTGAGGATATGGTTTACTTCAGACACTGGGGACCAGTGTCAAATAACAGGGGGGAGTATGTAGTGGGTATTTACTTTCCCGCAGTAATTTTTTAATTTTTCGGTGACACCAGTGGTGTGTCTCTGGCGGTCCACTGGGCGGCGCTGTCACCATGGGCCGACGGACGGATACTGCTGTGTGCTGGACTCTTTTTGTCCTCTCTGGGCAGCGGTATGGTGGGGCAGAGAACCTGCCGTGCTTGCTGGGAGAGGGGATAAAAGGGCCGGCCATCTTGGTCATGGGAGTCTTGGTCCCTGGCACCTTCAGCCTGCGGACGGAGTTCGTGCTTGTCCTCTAGGCGGACTAGGCCTAGAGGACCACCGGAGATCGTGTTCCATCTCAGGCACCTTTAGCCTGAGGTGAGGTACTCGGACGGCGGTCCGGAGCTCAGTGCCCAACACTGAGTTCCGCGAGGGAAGAAGCCTAAGGTACTCCGGAGATGGATGCCTGAATCCAAGGTGGGCGTAATGGACCGGGGAGAGCTCCTCACCTGAAGACCCGGTGCAGCATACTGCCGGTGACGGGTGAGTCTCTTGTCGGAGACCGTCCGGAAGGTGAATTTCCCTCGTGCGGAGACCATAACCCACTCTTTGGAGAAAAGTGGAGGATCGAACTTGTGTCTGGGCCTATTCGTACACACACCTTGAGGCATACGGTCGAATTCATAGAACCCCACAGGGGTAATGAAGGCAGTCTTCTCTCTGTCTTCTGGGTGCATTGGGATTTGGTAGTACCCGCTCTTCAGGTCCATTACACTGAACCATTTGGCTCCAGACAGACTCTGCAGAGCATCCTCTATTCTTGGGGTGGTGTATTGGTCAGGTATTGTCCTCCTGGTTAAGCTCCTGTAGTCTATACAGAGTCTCAATGACCCATTCTTTTTCCTGACTACCACAATTGAAGAGGCATATGGGCTCCTGGACTCCCAGATAACACCCGTTCTCTTGAGCTCTGCAAGTTGCTCACGCAGATCGTCCAGATCAGCCAGGGGAACTTGCCGGACTCTCTCCCTAAAGGGTTTGTCTTCCTGTAGGTGGATCTTGTGAGTGGCACTTTTTGCACATCCTACATCAAACTCATCCTTGGAGAAGATCTTCTGCCACCTTGCCAACTGGGCCCTGGTCCTCTCCTTCCATGCCGGGAGTAGGGCCGGGTTCTCCAAGGTGGGTTCCCCTCCTTCTTCCTTCTCTAAGTTGGGCAAGGCAACTGGGGTAGCGGGATTCCCTTGGTCCAACAGCATCCGGGCTGGAATCTTCACAGGCGAGTCAGTGGTGTTTCTGATACTCACTGGCACCCTGCCGTTTGCCTTCTGTAGGACTCTCAGTGGGACTACTTCGGGGATTACCACCAGTCCTGGGTGGGTACCCAGAGGGTCTGGTTCCAGGACTACAAAGGGACCAGGTTGTTCCCAGGTGAGCTTCACAGTGGCTCTCAAGCAGGCTACTTCACCAGGTTGCAACACTCTATCTCTTTTCTCCAGTCTCCAAACTTTCCCCACCCCCTCTTATGGGGCCTGCTGCTCCAAGATCAATCGCTGATAGGCCAACTGCAACATGGGGTGGATCCTGGCTGTTGAAACACCCTGCTCTTGTACTAGAGGGGCCAGTAGTCTCCTGACCAGGTCAGTGTTTGTTCCTATTATCAGAGAACTTTTGTTGGCCCCCGGTGGGCGGGGACAGACTACCGCCAGGGTGTCAAAGACCTCTGCCTCTCCTGCTACTGAGGGGTCGAAAGCCAATATAATCGGGAGGTAACTGTCATAAGGAAAGCTCTGGGTGCCAATTCCCCATATTTCCAAATCTTCTAACTTCTTCAAGGGCAAATGTCTCAGATGCTTATGGTAGCAATCACGATACAGGAGGGTTACCTGAGCCCCTGTATCCAGGATGGCCTTTGTGTAGACTCCCTACACTTGAATGGGGACCACTGGGGAGGGTCCCACTAACTTGGCTGGAAACTTTGTCGGGAGGCCTCTTTTCCTGGGCCCATGGTTTTGGCCCTTGGTGTTTTTTTCTTTTTCCATCTTTTCCTGGATCTTAAACCCTGTTGGGCCTGGTATGCATTGATTTCTTGTGCTTTTGATGGGGAATTATTCCCCTCACTTCTTGGCTTTTCTTGCTTTCTTATTCCAATGGAGCTTGCTGGAGATGATGGGCACCCGGTTGACTCCTTCACCGGGGCCCTCCGGAGTTTTCCGCCGGCTGGCGGTAGTTGCCTCGGGTCTTCCTTGGACTGGGGCACACTCACCCAAAATGGCCAACTTCTCCACAGTTTCTCCTCTATCCCACGGGGAGACTGGTGTTGAAGCGCTCTGGTACAGCTCTTTCCTGACTTCTTATGTTTCTCCGACTCCTGAGTTCTTGGCCATTAAAGAGGTCAGCATCTCTAATACTTGGGTCATCTGCAACTTTAGGACCTCCACCTCCGAGTCCCGTTCAGTGGCCATGGCGGATCTGACTCCAACTGAGGGGGGAGTAGTGGGCTTCTCGGTCACCTCTTGTTCTTTCAGTAGAGCCTCTTCATCCCTTATTATTCGTAGTTGAGAAACATGACCCCTCCGGTGGTTTTCAGATGGAGCCAAACTGGATCAGAACGCAATGCTCCCCTTAAAATCTGCTTCATCTTAGCCGCATCTATGGCTTGTGGCAGCATCCCCTTCTTAAGGACAATTTGGCACAGCATCTTGTTTAATCTGCGAACGTAGTCAGACAGTCTTTCTACTGGCTGTTGAAGGGTATGCTCAAACTGATAGATTAAATCGACCACTTTCTCCAATTGGCCGAACTCTTCCTGCAACATAGTTAAATAATCATAGGCAGTACAAGCAGAATTGCTGAACCTAAGGTTCTTCACGGCTTCAGCAGCAGCACCATTTAAACTTTCCCTTATGCGCTGCTTCTTCTGGGCTTCCGGTATTTCCCATCCTTCCACAGCCTGCATCGCCTGCTTCATCCAAGTGTCGAAATCCTCTTCCCCAAGTGGTACAGGTTGTTTCCCTGAAAAGATCCTGAGCTTCCGGTACACAGCCTCTACATGTACCGTACTACTCTTCTGGCACTTCGTGACAAGATCCCCTAAAGCATTTAAAAGTTCAGGGTCTATAGTGGTTAAAGGTGTCCCCAAAGCTGTAATTTCTTTGGAACTTTTTGGAATTTTGGGTGACTGCGGAGGTTCCTTCTTTATAGCCTTTGCCCATGGACTGCACACTCTGCCCTTTAAATTCTTCCGGCATTTCATCCCTCCACTCTATCAGCGCGAAAGTGTGGGAGTTCTCTTCCTCTGACCTGAGGTCAATTAACCATCCTCTGTGGTCCGGTGATAAGAGCTCTATAAGCTGTTCTATGTCACTCCCCGACCAATCCTCTCCTGGGAGTTCAATCACTGCGGTCATGTCCAGGGAGGCATTGACGGATAAGCACCACTGGGTCACCGTTAATGGATCCATCCCGGTACTTCTGGCAGGCTTGCAGTATACAGGTATCCCGGACTCTGAGCCCCCACGTGTAGCGATACCCCCAACTAAGGGAGCCGCTGATATGATTTTTGGGCCTGTAACACACCGCTGTCAACCACCAGCATTTGGCTCTACCCTCCCTTGGCACAGTTAGTAGGGGATGATAGGACTGTGAGGCCTGCAACTTTAGGCAACACAATCCAGCAACAAAAACACACACAGTGATATAGCAAACACTGACTGTTTCTTCTACACAATAATAACACCAACAACTAGTCTGCTTAATCCTGGTACTTTTACTAAAGGAAAATGATTAAACAGATTAACACAGTATACTTTAGTATATGCAGAGCCCTGCAATAAAAGGTGTTCAGCAATAGACAGATATACAATCCTGTACAAAGATGACTAACGGACCCCCTTTGCAGCTCTCCTCCCTCATGGGCAAGATGGCGCCCAGCAATGTCTACACTGATAAGTCAGGCCTGACCGTAACTATGGGTAAGTTCCGTAGAGAAGAATCTTCGCTAGCAAATGATGGTGCACTTTTGAAGACAGATTATAATCCACGGGAATAAATGTTGACAACTTGGTGAACAAAGATAAAATCACTAACGCTATTCAATGCACTGTCCCTCCGGTGTGCATATGCAAACTCTAACGGGTGAGTCCCGAACAGCAAACACTAGGCCTAGAGATCCTGTACTAATCTCTGAGCAGGTGCTCTCTCGCCCAACCGGACCAGTCCACGTCCGTATCTTCCGTTGCTGTGTCTCGGTACACAGGTTCCACGACACCCGGGTCTTCGGTCCTCCTGGAAGCAGCAGATGGATAGCAGGATGCAACGTCCCTCTGGCTCCTTGGTGGAAAACGGAAGGCTCTTTGAAAACACAGGGCCTAGGCTTCAGGCCCTGTCCAGAACAACAGACTAAGCACAGAGTTCCACTTGCTGGGTGGGCGATGTCCAAAGAGGCCGTACTCCGGTCCGCCCCTCGGTTAAATACCCCACCCCAGCAGTCCTTGCGCAGGGAAATGCACCCTGGGCATGGTAGCCTCTGGGTTCGTCAAGCAACACCCCGCTACATTTATTATAGCAAAAAGTTAAAATATATATATATATATATATATATATATTTTTTTTTTTTTAATTGTCTGTCTTTTTTTGTTTAGGTGTCAGCATCGCCCCCACTTTACTTACCTGACACCCCTTTCAATCCAGCGCTGTGCACGTTGGCAGACCGTTTATCCCCTCACTTCCGGGTCTCGCTGGCTTTGCTGGGGTGCTGGGGCACTGGGAGTCATTGGCTCTCAGTGCTGTCAATCAAAGTCAGTGATGGCGGGGCCGAATCCCTTTGTCTGTGTTAATGGACGCAGCAGAGGGACTCGGTGAGAGTACGCACGAGTGCCCCCATGGGAAGCGGCTTCCCATGTACTGGACAGAGAGGAGGGGCCAGGAGCTCCAGCCGAGGACCCGAAAAGAGGAGGTTCGTGGCCGCTCTGTGTGATTCCATTGCACAGAGAAGGTAATTATAGACATGTTATTTAAAAATAAATTTTACCTTTACAAACCATTTAAATCTAAAAAATGTAAAGCATTTTGTTATATCTGTTTGATAAGGGCAAAAATATATTCGTTGAATCTGCCTGAAATCTTATATAACCTGATAACTTCCTTTCTTTTCTGCCTGTGCTGAATGTTTATCAGCTACCTCAATCCCGCCTATCTCTGAGGTCTGCATAACCATGTACGCTATGTTATGAATGGCCAAGCTGGGATGACATCACTCCCACACGTGCACAGGGGAGCCACGACTGCACAGCCCTCTGCAGGAACGGCATACTCAGTATTCTGAGTGACATCACTGGCTGCAGAAATAGAGAATATATCCTAAAGGGTGCACGTTTAGGTGGTATTACTACAGGTAAGCTTTATTATGAGCATACAAAAAAGAGGGGGAACCCCAAGTATTGCTACTGGGGTAAAAAAGTGGCTACTTTGAACAACAGTCGGTCAATAAATAGGCTGGGATTCATGAAAAAAATACAAATTTATTAATATCAAAGAACGCACATAGATTGGATATCAATGGTGCAATAAAATACAATCATAGCTTCAAACAATGTTTATTGGTGGTCTCCTTCCAAGGAAGCAATCCCAATAATGGGGTATTGATCAAACAAAGAACAGGACAGTCTGACAGGACAATTTACAACACTTACAAAAAAACAACACACAGAAAGGTCCGGACGCCAGCATAGGATTCAGAGTGGAGCTTTAAGGCGATGCAAATCGCTAATGTTTACTATACAATCTTAAAAAAGTTAGTTCAATTACTAAAATTAAATACATACAGCTTCACTGTGAATTACCCCAGGGTTTTGGTCCAAATATAGATTGTACAATGGTGTGTCGGTATTATTAACCCTGAAACTGGTGTTGCACGGGATTCTGGTGATGGGATGGTTTTAAACGTTATTCCAGGTAGAAGAATATCTATATCCAGAGTCTATCATAAATGGATAGGGAGGGAGTAATCAAACAATGATCCATCATGATTCATAGATAGCAGATCTTCATGGGGTATATGGACTGTTGTTTAGTCACTTAACGTTGACTCAGCTTAGGAGTTTCCTGGAACTTGATAAAGTCAATTTAAACATTGACATCAATGGCAGCACTCTGTTTAAAAGGTACCGGTATCATTGAAATAGAAGAGAGAGTTCATTTCCATGTGAGTGCAAGAGGTATAAGTTCAAATATAAACCTGTAGTAGGATCAAACCTGATTGTGACCCAAAAAGAACATGAACAGGGGTGACCCGTGGAGAGCTCATTCATACATTACCATCCTGACATGACGGCTGTATTGGACGGGGTTTGCGTTGCTGGCATCACGTGACTGCTGTGACGTCAACGCGTTTTGCTAAAAGGTAACGTAGCTTCGTCTGGACTAGAAGACCTATGTGCGTTCTTTGATATTAATAAATTTTTATTTTTTTCATGAATCCCAGCCTATTTATAGACCGACTGTTGTTCAAAGTAGCCACTTTTTTACCCCAGTAGAAATACTTGGGGTTCCCCCTCTTTTTTGTATGCCTATAGTGTTTGGCTATAACGACAGTATCATACTTGGTAAACGGTAATACGATTTGAATTATCAAATCGATGACTGGTTGATTCTATAGGACTCGTTTTTTCTTTCCTTTTTTGTTTCTTTAAGCTTTATTATGAGCTTACCTGTAGGTACAAGTCATCAAGAAGTGTTTACCACCGCTTTAAAACTGCCCTATGTCTTTTGCCCTTTGACTTTGGTAGAATGTTCATGTTTTGGAGAAATCTAATCCATATGTGTGTTTTATTTTATTTTGCCTTGACATTTTTTTTTAAAACTGGACATCTTTTAATTTTTTTAATAAAACATTCTGTTAATGTTTTGCTGAGACAGACTCAATGGCAGATACAGTATGTTCAACAGTTACTTAAATTCAGTCCACACCATATTCTCTATCTTGTGGCTGACATACAATACTGTTAAAAACCATTTGCCCCTTTCTGATTTTTTATTTTTTTTGCATATTTGTCACACTTAAAGCGGTTAACCAACTTTTTTTTTTTTTTTACCAGTGACCTGCAAGGGAAAGGCATAATGAGCTAGTATGCACCGCATAATAGCTCATTATGAAATACTTACCTTAGAACGAGGCATCGTTGACTCACCTGGTCCACGCCGAGGGAGATGACATGTTGCCTCGGCGTGTCTTCCAGGTATCGCGGCTCCAGCGCTGTGAGTGGCTGGAGCCGCGATGTCTCACTCCCGCGCATGCGTGCGGGAGACTTTGTTCCGGCGAGGTCCGGCGTCTGCTGAGCCTTCAGCCCGAGAAGCCCCTGTGCGCATGCACCGCTGCTGTCAGCGGCACATTGCGAGGGGAATATCTCCTAAACCGTAAAGGTTTAGGAGATATTTTTTTTACCTACAGGTAAGCCTTAGTATATGCTTACCTGTAGGTAAAAGTTGAAAAATTACCTATACAACCGCTTTAAATGATCAAACTAATTTTATTATTACACAAAGATAACCAGAGTAAATACAAATTGCAGTTTTTAAATGATGGTTTCATTTATTAAGGCAAAAAAGCTATCCAAACCTGCCTGGCTTTATGTGAAAAAGTAATTGCCCCTAAACCTAAAAACTGTTTGTGTCACCCTTGGCGGCAACAACTCCAATCAAGCGTTTGCGATAACTGGAAATTAGTCTTTCACATTGCTGTGGAGCAATTTTGGCCCACTCTTCTTTGCAGAATTGTTTTAATTCAGCCACATTGGAGGGTTTTCCAGCATGAACGGCCTGTGTAAGGTTATGATACAGCATCTCAATTGGATTTAAGTCTGGGATTTGACTAGGCCACTCCAAAACCTAAATTTTGCTTTGTTTGAACAATTTGGAGGTGGACTTGCTGTTGTGTTTTGGATTATTGTCCTACTGAGTAACCCAAGTGCACTCAAGCCTGAGGTCATGAACTGATGGTCAGACATTTTCCTTAAAGATTTTCTGGTAGAGCTCAGAATTCATGGTTCCATCAATTATGGTAAGCCTTCCAGGTCCTGAAGCTGCAAAGCAGCCCTAGACCATCATGCTACCACCACCATGTCTGACTGTTATGGTCTCATCAGTTTTTGTCTCATCAGTCAACAGAATACTTGCCTAAAAGTCTTGGGAATAATCAAGATGTCTTTTGGTAAATGTGAGATGAGCCTTTGTGTTCTTTTGGTCAGCAGTGGCTGACCTAAAAAACTTGGCGAATAAAATATCTTTCATCATAGATTTAGGCAAAAATGTATTCTGCTAAACTTCTTTGGTGAAAAAAGGTGTATAGGTGTATATTATTTAATCTGTGTGAACTTTATAGAGTCTACAAACCATGATATATATATAAGTATATATAAGTATATACTGTATTTGAAAATTGATCAGTTCTGATGTGCTGACTGCCTATCTCATTTCTTGAGGCCCTAAAATGCCAGGACAGTACAAATATCCACAAAATGGCCTTTTTCTGGAAAGCAGACAGTCTTTTTATTTTAGTAAGAGGCATGGTGAGTTTTTTGCCACGTTTTTGGAAAATGTGGAACGAAAATTAAATTTTTATATACAAAGCTGTCAATTATTAAGATATTTCTAACACACAGCATGAAATAAAAAAAAGAGAAAAAAGGAGGGCGCACCGACCTAGTGCATTACCACTTAAAAGTTTATTAAAATATGAATAAAAAACACAGACGGAGCTTAAGTACAAGCTTATCGGACAAATGGACTGGAATTCTTGGCATCCACCGACTGGACTCAACAACAGAGAGGGTTGGACGATACCCCAAAGCATCCAGATGGCTGACCCGTTTCTGGGGTGCACCCCTTTCCTCAGAGCCTAGGTGGTCCGTGATAGCTCTCACAAAGCCCTCCGCTATATATGTGTGTTCACATGTGCAAAAGGCTCCAGCTCAGGTGGCCAGCAATTAGCAAAACCCCACCCCTTGGTCATGGCTCGCCCCACCCATAGGGACGGGGCTTGAACTAGCCCCACCCCATAGGAGGCAGCCCAATGGTTGATCCTGGTACCTAGGGGGGGGGAGAAGTGGGGATGAGAAAGGAGAGAGGGCACCATAACACTACCCTCTATTTGTGCTACCTATTAGTGTAACAGTTTGCTCCCTGAAATAGTACTGACCATATTTACAATGGTATACATCATTGGTATACATCATTCATAGGTATAACCATTTAAGATCAAAGCTCCCCATATACGGGGGGTTCACGTTGGGAGGGATACTAGCGTGAGCACAGAAAGTAGGAACGAAAAGCTATATACACATATGGATGCACATATGTGTATATATCTTTTCGTTCCTACTTTCACGCTAGTATCCCTCCCAATGTGAACCCCCCGTATATGGGGAGCTTTGATCTTAAATGGTTATACCTATGAATGATGTATACCAATGATGTATCCCATTGTAAATATGGTCAGCACTATTTCAGGGAGCAAACTGTTACACTAATAGGTAGCACAAATACAGGGTAGTGTTATGGTGCCCTCTCTCCTCCCCACTCCCCCCCTAGGTACCAGGATCAACCATTGGGCTGCCTCCTATGGGGTGGGCTAGTTCAAGCCCTGTCCCTATGGGTGGGGCGAGCCATGACCAAGGGGTGGGGTTTGCTAAATTGCAGGCCACCTGAGCTGGAGCCTTTTGCACATGTGAACACACATATATAGCTGAGGGCTTGGTGAGAGCTATCATGGACCACCTAGACCACCGAGGAAAGGGGTGCACCCCAGAAACGCGTCAGCCATCTGGATGCTTTGGGGTATCGTCCGACCCTCTCTGTTGTTGAGTCCAGTCGGTGAGTAGGACCATTGTGTTTTTTATTCATGTTTTATAAACTTTTAAGTGGTAATGCACTAGGTTGGTGCGCCCTCCTTTTTTTTTTTTTTTTATTTCTAGCCGTATGAATACCCATTGTTCTGAGGAGGGCTGAAAGACTTTAGACTTTGCCTCTAGACGGAACCACACCACCCGTGTGTTGACGATACACCGAGAGCGCAGGAGATTTTTGTCTTAACACACAGCATGGACATACTTAGATTTTTATTTTTTTTACTTTATTTGATTTTAAATTATAAAACAAACATTTGTACACATATACATTATTTCAGTCAACACATTTAATAATACCCTTAATCTTGTATAGAATATACTCCTCCCCCACCCCCCTACTTCTCTCTCCACCTCCCATCCTTCTCCCCCTTTGTCAGTCTCCCTCATCTCTCATCATCCCCTCCCATTATTCCCTGCTCCTCATCCTTTCCACTACTTACTGTGTCCACTTTTCTGTATATTTTCTAGTTTTCTTGAACTCTATCCATTTTTCCAATATAGTATTGAATCTTTCTGCCAAATCCTCTTCCCTGCTACTTAGATATTCCATTTTATAAATATAATCTATTCTCTTAAACCATTCTTTTATTGTAGGTTTTTCCGGGTCTAACCATTTTTTGAGTGTAATGCCGCGTACACACGATCATTATTCACGGCAGTTAAAAAACCGCCGTGAATAATGACATTAAAAACGAGGGAACGGCTTGTTCCCCAGACACGGACGTTTTTCACAACATTTTTTCTCTTGTCGAGAAAAATGACTGTCTGTGGGCTCCGCGGCAGTGTTTCCCTATGGGAAAACTGCCGCAGAAAAAATGTCAGGAAAAACAACGAGAAAAATTAGAACATGATCTAATTTTTCTCGTTGTTTTTAACCACTTAAGCCCCGGACCATTTGGTAGCTAGAGGACCAGAGGTGAATTCAGAATTTTGCACTGCGCTGCTTTAACTGTAAATTGTGCGGACATGCAATGTTGTACTGAAACAAAATTTGCGTCCTTTTCTTCCCACAAATAGAGCTTTCTTTTAATGGTATTTGATTGCCTCTGCGATTTTTATTTTTTGCGAGATAAACGGAAAAAGACCGAAAATTTGGAAAAAAAATGATATTTTCTACTTTTTGTTATAAGAAAAATTGAATAAACTCAATTGTAGTCATACATTTAGGCCAAAATGTATTCAGCCACATGTCTTTAGTAAAAAAAATGTCAATAAGCGTATATTTATTGGTTTGCGCAAAAGTTATAGCGTCTACAAACTAGGGTACATTTTCTGGAATTTACACAGCTTTTAATTTATGACTGCCTATCTCATTTCTTGAGGTGCTAAAATGGCAGGGCAGTACAAAACCCCCCCAAATGACCCCATTTTGGAAAGTAGACACCCCAGGGAAATTGCTGAGAGGCATGTTGAGCCCATTGAATATTTTTTTTTTGTCCCAAGTGATTGAATAATGACAAAAAAAAAAAAAAAATTACAAAAAGTTGTCACTAAATGATATATTGCTCACACATGCCATGGTTATATGTGGAATTGCACCCCAAAATACATTCTGCTGCTTCTCCTGAGTACGGGGATACCACATGTGTGGGACTTTTTAGGAGCCTAGCCGCATACGGGCCCCCGAAAACCAAGCACCGCCTTCAGGATTTCTAAGGGCGCAAATTTTTGATTTGACTCCTCACTACCTATCACAGTTTCGAAGGCCATAAAATGCCAAAATAGCACAAAACCCCCCTAAATGACCCCATTTTGGAAAGTAGACACCCCAAGCTATTTACTGAGAGGCATGATTAGTCCATATAATATTTTATATTTTGCCACAAGTTGCAGGAATATGACAAACTTTATTTTTTTTTGCACAAAGTTGTCACTAAATGATATATTGCTCACACATGCCATGGGCATATGTGAAATTACACCCCAAAATACATTCTGCTGCTTCTCCTGAGTATGGGGATACCACATGTGTGGGACTTTTTCGGAGCCTAGTCGCGTACGGGACCCCAAAATCCAAGCACCGCCTTCAAGGTTTCTAAGGGCATAAATTTTTGATTTCACTCCTCACTACCTATCACTACCTATCACAGTTTTGAAGGCCATAAAATGCCAAGATGGCACAAAACCCCCCCAAATGACCCCATTTTGGAAAGTAGACACCCCAAGCTATTTGCTTAGAGGCATGTTGAGCCCATTGAATATTTTTTTTTTGTCCCAAATGATTGAATAATGACAAAAAGAAAAAAAAAAGAAAAAATTTACACCCCAAAATACATTCTGCTGCTTCTCCTGAGTACAGGGATACCACATGTGTGGGACTTTTTGGGAGCCTAGCCGGGTACGGGGCCCCAAAAACCAAGCACCGCCTTCAGGCTTTCTAAGGACGTAAATTTTTGATTTCACTCCTCACTACCTATCACAGTTTCGAAGGCTATAAAATGCCAAAATAGCACAAAATCCCCCCAAATGACCCCATTTTGGAAAGTAGACACCCCAAGCTATTTACTGAGAGGCATGTTCAGTCCATGAAATATTTTATATTTTGCCACAAGTTGCGGGAATATGACAAACTTTGTTTTTTTTTCACAAAGTTGTCACTAAATGATATATTGCTCACACATGCCATGGTTATATGTGGAATTGCACCCCAAAATACATTCTGCTGCTTCTCCTGAGTACGGGGATACCACATGTGTGGGACTTTTTGGGAGCCTAGCCGCGTACGGGACCCCGGAAACCAAGCACAGCCTTCAAGGTTTCTAAGGGCATAAATTTTTGATTTCACTCCTCACTACCTATCACAGTTTTGAAGGCCATAAAATGCCAAGATAGCACAAAACCCCCCAAAATGACCCCATTTTGGAAAGTAGACACCCCAAGGAAATTGCTGAGAGGCATGTTGAGCCCATTGAATTTTTTTTTTTTTTGTCCCAAGTGATTGGATAATGACAAAAAGAAAAAAAAAATGTACAAAAAGTTGTCGCTTAATGATATATTGCTCAAACATGCCATGGTTATATGCAGAATTGCACCCCAAAATACATTTGGTTGCTTCTCCTGAGTACGGGGATACCACATGTGTGGGACTTTTTGAGAGCCTAGCCGCGTACGGGCCCCCGAAAACCAAGCACCACCTTCAGGATTTCTAAGGGCACAAATTTTTGATTTCACTCCTCACTACCTATCACAGTTTTGAAGGCCATAAAATGCCAAGATAGTCCAAAACCCCCACAAATTACCCCATTTTGGAAAGTAGACACCCCAAGCTATTTGCCGAGAGGCATGGTGAGTATTTTACAGCTCTCATTTGTTTTTGAAAATGAAGAAAGACATATTTTTTTTTTCTTTTTTCAATTTTTAAAACTTTGTGACAAAAAGCGAGATCTGCAAAATACTCAACATACCTCTCAGCAAATAGCTTGGGGTGTCTACTTTCCAAAATGGGGTCATTTGGGGGGGTTTTGTGCCATCTGGGCATTCCATGGCCTCCGAAACTGTGATAGGCAGTGAGGAGTAAAATCAAAAATTTACACCCATAGAAATCCTGAAGGCGGTGCTTGGTTTTCGGGGTCCCGTACGCGGCTAGGCTCCCAAAATGTCTCACACATGTGGTATCCCCATACTCAGGAGAAGCAACAGAATGTATTTTGGGGTGCAATTCCACATATAACCATGGCATGTTTGAGCAATATATAATTTAGTGACAACTTTTTGTAAATTTTTTATTTTTTTTTATTTTTGTCATTATTCAATCACTTGGGACAAAAAAAAAAATATTCAATGGGCTCAACATGCCTCTCAGCAAATAGCTTGAGGTGTCTACTTTCCAAAATGGGGTCATTTGGGGGGGGTTTTGAACTGTCCTGGCATTTTATGCACAACATTAGGAAGCTTATGTCACACATCATCCACTCTTCTAACCACTTGAAGACAAAGCCCTTTCTGACACTTTTTGTTTACATGAAAACATTTTTTTTTTTGCAAGAAAATTATGTTGAACCCCCAAACATTATATATATTTTTAAAGCAAAGGCCCTACAGATTAAAATAGTGGGTGTTGCATTTTTTTTCCACACAGTATTTGCGCAGCGATTTTTCAAACGCATTTTTTGGGGGAAAAACACACTTTTTTATTTTTAATGCACTAAAAAACACTATATTGCCCAAATGTTTGATGAAATAAAAAAGATGATCTTAGGCCGAGTACATGGATACCAAACACGACATACTTTAAAATTGCGCACAAACGCGCAGCGGCGAGAAACTACATTCATTTTTAAAAGCATTTAAAAGCCTTTACAGGTTACCACGTTGGATTTACAGAGGAGGTCTACTGCTAAAATTACTGCCCTCGATCTGACCTTTGCGGTGATACCTCACATGCATGATGCAATTGCTATTTACATATGACGCTAGACCGACGCTTGCGTTCGCCTTTGCGCAAGAGCAGGGGGGGACAGCGGTGCTTTTTTTTTTTTTTTTTATTATTATTTATTTTGCTTTTTTATTTTATTTTTAAATTGTTCCTTCCATATTTATTTTTTTAATCATTTTTATTGTTATCTCAGGGAATGTAAATATCCCCTATGATAGCAATAAGTAGTGACAGGTACTCTTTTTTTGAAAAAAAATGGGGGGTTAGACCCTAGATCTTTCCTCTGCCCTCAAAGCATCTGACCACACCAAGATCGGTGTGATAAAATGCTTTCCCAATTTCATAATGGCGCTGTTTATATCCGGGGGGGGCATTCCCTCCCACTGCTTATAAAAGAAGTACAGAGGCTAATTAGCCACTAGGATTGCTTTTACATGAAAGCCGGCCGCTGGCTGAAAAGAATGATACCCGCAGGCATCAATCTGGTATAACCATTCAAAGTCCAGCACCATACCAGTACGTTGCTGGTCCTTGTTGGACATGTATTGTAATCTTTTTTTTCATGCAGCCTGTTGGCTGAACGAAAAAAAGAGATTGATCGGTGGGTATGCCCACCATTAGAATACCTCCCTTCATCCACCCACTTCTAATGATGGGCATATATGCCGAAGCATGGGGGCATCCTCCCGCAAAAAAGTTATGCCGCGTACACACGGTCGGACTTTTCCACGGGCAAGCCTTCGTCGGAATTTCGACCGTACGTACGCGGCATAAAAGGTTATGCTGCGTACACACGGTCGAACTTTTCCACGGGCAAGCCTCCGTCGGAATTTCGACCGTATATACGCGGCATTAGGAGCAAAATCGCTCCTCCGCCCCTGCTGCCCCCATGCTTCGGCATATATGCTCTTTTTTTAACTGTGGTGGTGAAATCACCTCCTACAGCGTTGGAGTCACGGCTTTATGTATCGTGGGAGCAAACGCTGTTGCTGTCAAGATAAATAAATCCGCGATGCAACTGAATGGCGTACCTGCTAAGCAAATCATGGTTAACATTAAAACAAAGTAACATTACAGTACAACAGTAAGACCTTACCATACCATACCTGCAAAGCAAATACCAAAACAAAACCTAGTAAAAAATAAAACATTTTTTTAACGCAACCTGTGCCTAAAATATATATATGCCGAAGCATGGGGGCATCCTCCCGCAAAAAAGTTATGCCGCGTACACACGGTCTGATTTTTCCACGGGCAAGCCTTTGTCGAAATTTCGACCGTATGTACGCGGCATAAAAGGTTATGCCGCGTACACACGGTCGAACTTTTCCACGGGCAAGCCTCCGTCGGAATTTCGACCGTATATACGCGGCATTAGGAGCAAAATCGCTCCTCCGCCCCTGCTGCCCCCATGCTTCGGCATATATGCTCTTTTTTTTAACTGTGGTGGTGAAATCACCTCCTACAGCGTTGGAGTCACGGCTTTATGTATCGTGGGAGCAAACGCTGTTGCTGTCAAGATAAATAAATCCGCGATGCAACTGAATGGTAGGGATGAGCTTCGAGTTCGAGTCGAACTCATGTTCGACTCGAACATTGCCTGTTCGCCCGTTCGCCGAACAGCGAACAAATTGGGGTGTTCGCGGCAAATTCGAAAAATCTATGGGAGAAATCTAAAGTGCTAATTATAAAGGCTTATATGCAAGTTATTGTCCTAAAAAGTGTTTGGGGACCCGGGTCCTGCCCCAGGGGACATGTATCAATGCAAAAAGAAGTTTTAAAAACGGCCGTTTTTTCGGGAGCAGTGATTTTAATAATGCTTAAAATGAAAAAATAAAAGTGAAATATTCCTTTAAATTTCGTACCTGGGGGGTGTGTATGATATGCATGTAAAGTGGCGCATGTTTCCCGTGCTTAGAACTGTCCCTGCAAAAAGTGTCATTTTTGAAAGAAAAAAATGCATTTAAAACTGACTCGCGGCTATTAATGAATTGTCGGCTCCCGGCAATACATACAAAAGTCATTGATAAAAAAAAAAAAAAAAAGCGTGGGGGTTCCCCAGAATTCAATTACCAGGCCCTTCAGGTCTGGAATGGATATTAAGGGGAACCCCGCCGCAAATAAAAAAAAAATTGACGTGGGGTTCCCCCAAATATCCATTCCAGGCCCTTCAGATCTGGCATGGATTTTAAGGGGAACTCCACCCCAAATTAAAAAAAAATGGCGTGGAGTCCCCCTAAAAATCCATACCAGACCCCTTATCCGAGCATGCAACCTGGCCGGCCGCAGGGGAAAAGGGGGGGACGAGAGAGCGGCCCCCCCTCCCTCCTGAACCGTACCAAGCCACATGCCCTCAACATGGGGAGGATGTCCCCATGTTGATGGGGACAAGGGCCTCATCCCCACAACCCTTGCCCGGTGGTTGTGGGGGTCTGCGGGCGGGGGGCTTATCGGAATCTGGAAGACCCCTTTAACAAAGAGGACCCCCAGATCCCGGCCCCCCCCTATGTGAATTGGTAAGGGGTACATTGTACCCCTACCATTTCACGAAGAAAGCGTAAAAAAATGTTTAAAAAAACACACAAACACCTTGAAAAAGTCCTTTATTTAAAAAAAAAAAAAAAAAAACATTCCAGCGGTGAAATCCAGTGTCCCGCGGCGATCCCGATGTCCAGCGCTGTCCGTCATTGGTTGTGCCTGAGCGGACCTGATGGGGAACTCCCTCTCAGTATTTTAAATGTATAGACCCGCCCCTTCTAAAGTTCCCCATCAGGTCCGCTCAGCGGACCAGATGCGGAACATGAGAAGGGGCGGGTCTATACATGTATTACCAAAGTGAGAGCAGTTCCCCATCAGGTCCGCCTCCTCGGTATGTCAGACCCGCCTACGTCATTGGCTTGAGCGGGGAACTTCCTTCACTATGTAAATTTAAATTTACATAGTGAAGGAAGTTCCCCGCTCAAGCCAATGACGTAGGCGGGTCTGACATACCGAGGGGGCGGACCTGATGGGGAACTGCTCTCACTTTGGTAATACATGTATAGACCCGCCCCTTCTCATGTTCCGCATCTCGTCCGCTGAGCGGACCTGATGGGGAACTTTAGAAGGGGCGGGTCTATACATTTAAAATACTGAGAGGGAGTTCCCCATCAGGTCCGCTCAGGCACAACCAATGAAGGACAGCGCTGGACATCGGGATCGCCGCGGGACACTGGATTTCACCGCTGGAATGTTTATTTATTTATTTTTTTAAATAAAGGACTTTTTCAAGGTGTTTGTGTGTTTTTTTAAACATTTTGTTTACGCTTTCTTCGTGAAATGGTAGGGGTACAATGTACCCGTTACCAATTCACATGGGGGGGGCGGGATCTGGGGGTCCCCTTTGTTAAAGGGGTCTTCCAGATTCCGATAAGCCCCCCGCCCGCAGACCCCCACAACCACCGGGCAAGGGTTGTGGGGATGAGGCCCTTGTCCCCATCAACATGGGGACATCCTCCCCATGTTGAGGGCATGTGGCTTGGTACGGTTCAGGAGGGAGGGGGGGCCGCTCTCTCGTCCCCCCCTTTTCCCCTGCGGCCGGCCAGGTTGCGTGCTCGGATAAGGGGTCTGGTATGGATTTTTAGGGGGACTCCACGCCATTTTTTTTTTAAACTTGGGGTGGAGTTCCCCTTAAAATCCATGCCAGATCTGAAGGGCCTGGTAATTGAATTCTGGGGAACCCCCACGCTTTTTTTTTTTTTTTTTTCTCAATGACTTTTGTATGTATTGCCGGGAGCCGACAATTCATTAATAGCCGCGAGTCAGTTTTAAATGCATTTTTTTTCTTTCAAAAATGACATTTTTTGCAGGGACAGTTCTAAGCGCGGGAAACATGCGCCACTTCACATGCATATCATACACACCCCCCAGGTACGAAATTTAAAGGAATATTTCACTTTTATTTTTTCATTTTAAGCATTATTAAAATCACTGCTCCCGAAAAAACGGCCGTTTTTAAAACTTCTTTTTGCATTGATACATGTCCCCTGGGGCAGGACCCAGGTCCCCAAACACTTTTTAGGACAATAACTTGCATATTAGCCTTTATAATTAACACTTTAGATTTCGAACGTTCGAGTCCATTGTATTTAATAGGGTTCTAAAGTTTACACGAACATTTTGTCTGTTCGCAGGTTCTGGTGCGAACCGAACAGGGGGGTGTTCGGCTCATCCCTGCTGAATGGCGTACCTGCTAAGCAAATGATGGTTAACATTAAAACAAAGTAACATTACAGTACAACAGTAAGACCTTACCATACCATACCTGCAAAGCAAATACCAAAACAAAACCTAGTAAAAAATAAAACATTTTTTTAACGCAACCTGTGCCTAAAATATATATATGCCGAAGCATGGGGGCATCCTCCCGCAAAAAAGTTATGCCGCGTACACACGGTCGAACTTTTCCACGGGCAAGCCTCCGTCAGAATTTCGACCGTATATACGCGGCATTAGGAGCAAAATCGCTCCTCCGCCCCTGCTGCCCCCATGCTTCGGCATATATGCTCTTTTTTTTTAACTGTGGTGGTGAAATCACCTCCTACAGCACTGGAGTCACGGCTTTATGTATCGTGGGAGCAAACGCTGTTGCTGTCAAGATAAATAATTCCGCGCTGCAGTTGAATGGCGCACCTGAAAACAAAAAATTGCATACCTGAAAAGCAAGCATGATAAAACATTGCAGAATGGAATACAGTAAAAAAGAGCAGAACAATAGAGAGAAAATAGAGAGAGAGAGAGAGAGAGAGAGAGAGAGAGAGAGAGAGAACAATAAAACTACAACTATTTTTGTTTTTTTTATTTTATATTTTTTTTGTGTTTTTGTTTTTTACGTTTTTTTTTTCTTTTTTACACTTTTTTTTTAAACTTTAACAACTGTAATGGTTCGGGTCTCTCAAAATGTAATGGCATCTTGGGAGACCCTGTGTAAGTGTGTCCTAGTCTGTGAAATGCTGTACCCTACGCTAAAACTTCACTTTTGAGTGGTAGCGTTCAAAACATTCACCAACGCAAAGACCAGGTTTGTCAGGACAGAGTGGACAATAATAACGGGTGTCACGCCTAAATCCGCGCTTGCTACAGACACGACATCTTTTTTGGGGGGTTCGTTGGGTAGGGGTACTCGGTAGGAGATGCGTATAATGCCTCTCATGCAGCCGGCTTACTGCATTTGGTAGGGGATGGTGAGGTGCAGAACCGCCTGGATACAGGAGTTCTGTGACTATCTCATTCTGGAATTTTAGAAGAGATAAAGTCCCGCCTGAAGCTCTGTATAGCACATGAGCGTTCAGCAAAGCCAATTGAAATAAGGATAGAGACACTTTTTTGTACCAGCGTCTCGCCTTACGGTCAATTAGATAGAGCGCCATCAACTGGTCGTTGAGGTCCACCCCTCCCATATTTTTGTTATATTCGTGGACACAGAGGGGTTTCTCCACAACACCAGTCGCCGTAGGAATTTGGACTGTCGTGTCTGCATGAAGGGAGGTAAGAAGGAAAACATTCTTATTGTCCCTCCACTTCATAGCGAGCAAGTTATTACACTTTACGCAGGCTCTCTCCCCCAGCCTAAGACGGGCATCTACAAGCCGCTGGGGAAAGCCCCGGCGATTAGGTCGCACGGTGCCACATGCTCCAATCTGATGATCAAACAAGTGACTAAACAGTGGCACGCTCGTGTAATAATTGTCCACATACAAGTGGTACCCCTTTCCGAATAAGGGTGACACCAAGTTCCACACTATCTTGCCAGCGCTCCCTATGTAATCCGGGCAGTTGACCGGCTCAACCTGACTGTCTTTTCCCTCATAAACCATAAAGCTCCATACATAGCCTGTTGCCCTCTCACAGCACTTATAGAGCTTGACCCCGTATCTGGCACGCTTGCTGGGAAGGTACTGCTTGAAAGCCAAGCGGCCAGAAAATTTTATCAGGGACTCATCAACGCAGACAACTTGATCGGGAATAAACAAGGCTGCAAAACGTTCGTTGAAGTGGTTTATGAGGGGCCGAATTTTATAGAGCCGGTCGTATTCAGGGTCCCCACGTGGACGACAAAGTTCATTGTCGTTGAAGTGCATGAACCGCAAAATCTGCTCGTATCGTTTCCTGGGCATGGAGGCAGAGAACACGGGCATGTGGTCAATTGGGTGCGTGGACCAATAAGCACGCAATGACGGGAATTTATGTGTGCCCATGTTGAGGGAAAGGCCCAGAAAGGTCTTAAATTCGGAAACCGTAATTGGTTTCCAATCTTTGGCAATGGAAGGCAACTGGGGATTAGCGGCGATGAATTGACCAGCATATAAATTACTCTGGTCCACAATAGATCTATAGAGATCTTCCGTGAAAAACAGCGAATAATAATCGATTGGCATAAAATCAGCTGTTTCCACCTGAATACCGGGTTGGGCAGTGAATGGGGGAAGTACGGGTTCTGCAGAAGTGGTTAGGGACCCAATCAGGATAGGCGAATTCTGCAGGAAGGGCACTATGGGTACGACGGGCCTGCCTTTGTCTTCTTATTGGTGGCAGCGGGACACTACTTGTGCTTGCCACCTCGCCAGCTTGAACTGCACTTATGGGACTCGCCACGTCACCACGTGATACTGCAGTGCTGGATGTACGCCTAGGCTGTACTAGGCCGCTGGTGCTTGCCAATTCACCAGAAGGAATAGCGGCGCTAGTACTCCTCTGCTCCATGATACGAGAGCCCTGCGGTTCTTGCTCCTCAACAACCTCAGAAGATCGGGATCGGGTACACCTGACCTTAGCAGGGACCTCAACTTCGTCATCAGAGCTATCTGACGTGGGGCCGCTGACGTGACTGTCTTCTACGGGAAGATATTCTGAGCCTGAATCTGACAGATACGTGACCTCCTCTTCACTATCTGTCATGCTCAGAATCTCGTAGGCCTCTTTACTAGTGTACCTTCGACTTGCCATTTTGGGCTCTAAATTTAGGGGTACACTAGTAAGATTCACAGGAAAAAAAAGCACCCAACTGTCGTCAGCAAATATATCAAACGCTACAAAAAAAACTGTTAGCGGTCGCAGGGATCAGGACTGTCTCTGCGAACGCTGCAGTTATGTGTTTTGTGTTTGGTAAGTGACAGTGATCGATCGATACTGCACTTGGGTGGGCTGGGCTGGGCTGGGCTGGGCGGAGGGGCTAAACGCAGGTGCTAGCAGGTATCTGGGCTGATCCCGCTAACACTGCGTTTTTGGGAACCCTAAACCGCTGGGGACGCTAGTATAGATCTGATCAGATACTATACCACTAAGGGAGGTGTATGCTTTGCGCGTGGGTGTTAGCGTTACTGGCACTAACCTAACGCTGCCTGGAGCGACGCAGACCCTCTCTGGCGCTAAAACCTAATTGATCTCACCCGCCGGGCGATCAGGGGGTTAAACCTTTATTGGGTTATATACGGCTGGTGCCCTGATGCTATAAAAAGCAAACTAACCAACCAGCGTCACCCGTAACCTTTATATGGTGATCACTGGTGAAAGGGTTAACTAGGGGCAATCAGCGGGTTAAAACCTTTATTAGGTTAAATATGGGGGTACCCGACGCTATATAAAAACCTGACGGGTTACCTAAATAACTAAATAACTAACTGGGTAACCAGTGTCACCAGTGACGCTTATACGGTGATCACTGGTGAAAGGGTTAACTCTAGGGGCAATCAGGGGGTTAAAATAATATATGGGGGTACCTGACGCTAATAAAAACCTGCGGCGAACCTAAAAATAATTAACTGGCTATCTAGGGCACCACCGGCACTAAATACAGCGATCGAAAATACGATCGCTTAGTGACGCTGGCGTTAGGGGGTGAAAGGGTTACCTGGGGGGCGATCAAGGGGTTAAACCTTTATTAGCGGGGGTTAGGGGGCTACCCTGGACCTAAAGGGGCCTAATCCTAACTGCCCTGCAACTTTTTACTATCACAGATGACACTAAAAGCAGTGATCAGTAAAATAAATGATCACTGCAATCAGTGACACTGTGATTGGGGGCTGGGGGGTGACCTGGGGGGTGATCTGGGGGTGACTGGGGGGGTGAAATGTGTGCCTATGTGTACCTACGTGTCAGTGGACTGCTGGTGCACTAACCTGCTTCCTCTCTCCTCGGCGCCGGAATCGAAAAGACCGCCGCGAGGGAGATGACATCACTTCCTACTGCCTGTGTTTACATCACATGGCAGAGGAAGCATTTTCATTGGCCGGGAGCGATCGCGAGGGGGTGGACGAAATCGAATGGTCGCCCCCTCATCTCCGAACGCTCCCCAACGATTAACGGCCGCTCACTGTATAGAAGGGGGGTCCGATCGGACCCCCCAACTGTACAAAGGCGATCACGTATGCTCTACGTGATTGTGCCTGTCGGTGCCATTCTGCTGACGTATATATACAGTGAGCGGTCGTTAAGTGGTTAATGCCGTTTTTCTCTTCGAGAAAAACAACAAAATGCCCACAGACGATCGTTTTTCTCGTCAAAAGGAAAAAATTACGTTTTTCTCAACGAGAAAAACGGCCGTGTGTACGCGGCATAATTCGTTTTGCTGCATTCAATATATATGGGATCATTGTTCTCTTATATTCATTTTTGTACTACTTGTTTTATGGAATAAACAAGTCCATGGAGCATTTGAAATTTCATTCCTCGTAGTTTCCTTTATATAGTATGGTATCTCTTGCCAAAACTCGTTTATTTTCGTACATTCCCACCATATGTGGGCCATATTGCCAATCTGGTTGCAACCTCTACAACATGGTGGGGATTTGTCCTGTTTACATTTTTTTATACTTAAACGTTTTTATTAGAAAAAATACAGATTTGCAGTACAGAATAACACTGTATGTCATAACAGATTTAGTACAGTATGTTGAGATACAAAATGGAGCGTAAGTCAATAACACAGCTTTCTAGATAAGGTGGTAAATGATATTCTTACGGTTAATATATGTCTCAACTATACATCTTGAGGCAGTAGGGTAGGCATGGATTCATGCAGCGTATGAGATATTTGTTCTGAAAGCATTATTTGATCAATCCTTGTACGGACTTGGGCAAATGGGACTGTAGGTGACTTCCAGTTCAGGGCGACAGCCCAGTGCAGTGCGATATAAATGGTGTGAAGTCGTTTCATTAAAGGTTTAGGGGTATTTTTTCAAATAGCAAACAGTGCATGCAGGCATGTACTAGCCATCGGGACTACCGGGACTTTCCCAGTGGGCCGATGACTCAGTGGGCTGGTTTCAGCGGCCACCTATTGCATCTGCGGTGCCGGTGCTGTGAATTCCCCCCCTGGAGGTCCGCAGCGATTTACCCGTCAATTGCCGACAGCTGGCGCCTGACGGGTAGATCGAGATGCATGCAGAGTAGCGCACGAAGCGTGTGTAATAAGTTCTCTCTCATGTCACGCAGCGCTGCTCCCGGGCGGCCCCTCCTCTCTTCTTGTCCATCCCCATTTGCTTGTGACATCATCTGGGATAGACGAGAAGAGAGGAGGGGCCACCCGGGAGCAGCGTGACATGAGAGAGAACTTATTACAGACGCTTCCTGCGCTAATCTGCATTTGAAGAAAAAGACAAGTAAACGCTGTGCCCTGAATTTGCCCTGATGTGCCCCATGTGCCCAGATGTGCCCCATGTGCTTTAATGTGCCCTGAGGTGCCCTGATGTGCCCCATGTGCCCTGATGTGCCCCATGTGCTCTGATGTGCCCCGAGGTGCCCTGATGTGCCCCATGTGCCCTGATGTGCCCTGAATGTGCCCTGATGTGCCCCATGTACCCTGAATGTGCTCTGATGTGCCCCATGTGCTCTGATATGCCCTGAATGTGCCCTGAGGTGCCCTGAATGTGCCCTGATGTGCCCCATGTACCCTGATGTTCTCCATGTGCCCTGATGTGCCCCATGTACCCTGATGTGCCCCATGTACCCTGATGTGCCCCATGTGCTTTGATGTGCCCCATGTGCTTTGATGTGCCCCATGTACCCTGATGTTCCCCATGTGCTTTCATGTGCCCCATGGACTCTGATGTGCCCCATGTACCCTCATGTGCCCCAATGTGCACTGATGTGCCATGTACCCTCATGTGCCCCATGTATCCTGATGTGCCGTGCCCTGATGTGCACTGTACCCTGATATGCTGGGATCTGTACCCTGATGTGCTGTGTCCTGTGCCCGATGTGCTGTGCCCTGTACCCTGATGTGCTGTGCCCTGTACCCTGATGTGCCATGTGCCCTGTACCCTGATGTGCCATGTGCCCTGTACCTTGATGTTCCATGTGCCCTGTACCCTGATGTGCCATGTCCTGATGTGCTGTGCCCTGATGTGCCATGTCCTGTACCCTGATGTGCCCTGTCCTGATATGCCCTGTCCTTAGGTGTCCTGTCCTGATGTGCCGTGCCGTGCCTTGTACTCTGATGTGGCCTGTTGTGCTGTACCCTGATGTGCTGTGCTCTGATGTGCCCTGTAACCTGATGTACTCTGATGTGTTGGACTCTGTACCCTTATGTGCTCTGCCCTGTACTCTGATGTGCCCTGTACCCTGATGTGCCCTGATGTGCTGTGCCCTGTACCCTGATGTGCTGGGCTCTGTACCCTGATGTGCGCTGTGCCCTGATGTGCTGTGCCCTGATGTGCTGGGCTCTGTACCCTGATGTGCTGTACCCTGATGTGCTGTTCCCTGATGTGCTGTGCCCTGTACCCTGATGTGCCCTGATGTGCTGTGCCTGTATCCTGATGTGCTGGGCTCTGTACCCTGATGTGCGCTGTACCCTGATGTGCTGTGCCCTGATGTGCTGGGCTCTGTACCCTGATGTGCTGTACCCTGATGTGCTGTGCCCTGATGTGCTGTGCCCTTATGTGCTGTGCCCTGTACCCTGATGCGCCGTGCCCTGGGCCGGTGTGGATAAAGTCCAGGGCCACATTTTTGTCCTAGTCCAGCCCTGAGTGCATGTGTGTCAGAGCCATGTGCCTCCCCGCCAGTTTATCCATTAGTTCCAGGGCCTCCCTCCAGGTAGGTAGAAGCTTCTCGCACTCCCAGAATATGTGCAAAAAATAACCTGGGCTAGAGCAACCCCGGAAGCAGAGTGAGGAGGATTGTGGAAATATCCGACCCAAGCGCTGGGGGGTGTAGTACCAACGGGTGAACAGCTTAATAGCTGTTTCTCTTATAGTGAGAGATTTGGTGCATTTACGCAGGTTCTGCCAATTAGTCTCCCAATCTTTATAATCATAGTCTAGGTTTAATTTGGATTCCCATTGGATCATATGCTTTACTTTGGGGCAGTCCCCCCCCTAACTTCCATGGATTTATACAGGGCCAAAATTAAGCCTTTTTGTCTGGGGGCTGTCCTATACAATGACTCAAATGAGGTATATGACTCTGAGGGCATCTGCACATAATGTGTTTGAAAGAAGTGACGGATTTGTAAGAATCTGTAGAATTCTCTATCCGGGACATCCTTTTGGGCCCGCAATTCTGAGAAAGAGATAAATCTCTCACTGTCCTCCAAGGCAGTCAGGCCCTTGTTCTTCCACCACCCGAAAGAGTCAGGATTAGGGGTGGGCTATCTTTTCGAGTCGAACATGAGTTCGACTCGAACATTGGCTGTTCGCCCGTTCGCCGAATAGCGAACAATTTGGGGTGTTCGCAGAAAATTCAAAAGCCGCGGAACACCCTTTAAAGGTCTATGGGAGAAATCAAAAGTGCTAATTTTAAAGGTTAATATGCAAGTTTTTGTCATAAAAAGTGTTTGGGGACCTGGGTCCTGCCCTAGGGGACATGTATCAATGCAATTCGGGAGCAGTGATTTTAATAATGCTTAAAGTGAAACAATAAAAGTGAAATATTCCTTTAAATTTAGTACCTGGGCGGTGTCTACAGCATGTCTGTAAAGTAGCGCATGTTTCCCGTGTTTAGAACTGTCCCTGCACAAAATGTAATTTCTAAAGGAAAAAAAGTCATTTAAAACTACTCAAGGCTGTAATGAATTGTCGGGTCCCAGCAATACAGGTAAAAGTCATTGAAAAATACAGCAGGGGTTCCCTCCCAGTCCATTACCAGGCCCTTTGGGTCTGGTGTGAATATTAAGGGGAACCCCGAATCAAAATAAAAAAAAGTGTGGGGGTTCCCCCCAAATTCCATTACCAGGCCCTTCAGGTCTGGTATGGATATTAAGGGGAACCCTGCGCCAATTTTAAAAAGAAATGGCGTGGGGTCCCCCTCAAAATCCATACCAGACCCTTCAGGTCCTTGAAGAAAGTGACAAAAAAGGTAAAAAAACACACACACAGCTTGGGACAAGTAAAACAAAAAACTCCAGCGCTGTAAATCCTTCTACGACCCGCCGCCACGAATGATACAGCCTCCTCCGAGGCTCCCGGCCGAATGACGCACGACCCGTCTGACAGTTCTTACATAACCGAGGGTGGGGCCACTCGTGACGTGGATGGGTGACCCCGCCCCCGTGACGCAACGGGGGTTTCCGGCGGTTTCCTGTGGTGTCACGGGAAACCGCCAGAAACCCCTGTTGCGTCACGGGGGCGGGGTCACCCGTCCACATCACGGGTGGCCCCGCCCTCGGTTATATAAGAACTGTCAGACGGGTAGCGCGTCATTTGGCCGGGAGCCTCGGAGTAGGCTGTATTGTTCGTAGAGGCGGGTCCGGGTCGTAGAAGGATTTACAGCGCTGGAATTTTATTTTTAGTTTTTATTAAAGGACTTGTCCCAAGCTGTGTGTGTGTGTGTTTTTTTACCTTTTTTGACACTTTTTTGGGTGAAATGGTAGGGGTACAATGTACCCCGTTACCAATTCCCATAGGGGGGGCGGCATCTGGGGGTCCCCTTTGTTAAAGATGGCTTCCAGATTCCGATAAGCCCCCCGCCCGCAGATCCCCACAACCACCGGTCAAGGGTTGTGGGGATGAGGCCCTTGTCCCCATCAACATAGGGACATCCTCCCCATGTTGAGGGCATGTGGCCTAGTACGGTTTAGGAGGGGGGGTGCTCTCTCGTCCTCCCCTCTTTTCCTGCGGCCTTCCAGGTTGCGTGCTCAGATAAGGGTCTGTTATGGATTTTTAGGGGGAACCCCACGCCATTTTTTTTTCATTTTGGTGCGGGGTGCCCCTTAAAATCCATACCAGACCTGAAGGGTCTGGTATGGATTTTGAGGGGGACCCCACGCCATTTTTTTTTTTAAATTGGCGCAAGGTTTCCCTTAATATCCATACCAGACCTGAAGGGCCTAGTAATGGAATTTGGGGGGAACCCCTGCCGTTTTTTGAATTACTTTTATCTGTATTGCCGGGACCCGACAATTCATTAATAGCCGCAAGTAGTTTTAAATGACTTTTTTTCCTTTAGAAATTACATTTTGTGCAGGGACAGTTCTAAACACGGGAAACATGCGCTACTTTACAGGCATACTATAGACACCCATTGATAAAGTCTTGAATGACGAAACATGTCTGGGCGTGGTCTGCACTGTGACTTTTTTGACTCCTGCACGTAGCTATCACCGCCGAGGCTAATACGGCTCTGACCGGGGAAGAGAGCGGGCAAGTGGAGGGTGAGATCTGCTGGTTATTTTGGGTCTGCCGTGCAATCCCTAGCACGCCACTGCAAGTCTCCTTCATTCATGATTGTTACTTTTTGTTTGAAGTGCCTGTTTAAATTTTGAGTAATGTGAGTACATTGGTTGAGGATTTGTGTGCAGTTTTTAAATAAATTGGTTTTACTTACTTCACCATTGGAAGCACTTATTCATTTTTTTACATGTGGATTGGATTCTCTTGTAAAACACCGGTGGATTTGCCTATTAACCCGGGTGGGTTATCAAGCTATTATGCCGAACATGAGAGTGTGAAGCCTTGTACACACGATCGGATATCCTATAGATTCTGATCCGATGGTTTTGTCCATCGGAAATCCGATGAAGCTGACTTCCATCAGTCTTGCCTACACACCATCAGTCAAAAAACCAAAACGACGCGACGTACACCACGTACGACGGCACTATAAAGGGGAAGTTCAAATCGAATGGCGCCACCCTTTGGGCTGCTTTTGCTGATTTTGTGTTACAGCGTGTTAGTAAAAGTTTGGTGAGAGCCGATTTGCGCTTTTCAGTCTGCGTGCTTTGCAGATTGTTTCCTGGTGTTCAGTTTGTGCTTGTGGGTTCGTATTATTATTCAGGGCGTGCAGTCAGGTCGTTACTGTTTTGCAGTGCCTTCTTGGCCGCTCGTTACTGTTTTTCAGGTCGCTCTTCTCAGGCCTTGTTGTTCCGCAGTGCGTTCTGTTTGAGTTCGTTCCGACCAGCCGACCGGTTTAAAACCATGTTTGAAGTATGTTCTCATCGTAGAGCTCGTGCTTGCTATGGACTTGGTGTTGCGGTTAACACTGTATCCCGAGTTCAGTCCATGAACAGGGTGAGGAGGAGTTCATGGACCAAGAATTGGTTGCTCCAGCGGGACCAATTCTCTCATATGTCTCTGCTGCGGGAAATCCATGAGAATAATCCTGATGATTTCAGGAATTATCTCAGGATGACGGACCCCGTTTTTCACCATCTGTTGGATTTGCTGTCCCCCTATATCACGAGGCAGGACACTGTGATGCGCCAGGCCATCACTGCCGAGCAGAGGCTTATTGCCACATTGAGATACCTGGTGACTGGGAGAAGCTTGCAGGACCTCAAGTTCACAACATGTATCTCCCCCCAGGCTCTCGGGATCATTATCCCTGAAACGTGTTCTGCCATCATTCAGGTCCTGCAGAAGGACTATATGAAGGTAAGTTTGCTCCTTTAACATCACATTATATGTTTTGATTGTTTGCTAATGTATTGTATTTCTTTCCTCCTTCCCAAATTACCCTGATTGTAATATGCTGGAAATGTCCCCTTTATCCCCATGCACGTTTTTACTTCTAATGGCCTTTTTTGGGGCCTACATGCCTATTTTCCTTCACTAACCTCTCCAGCATGCTATCCTGGGCTCAAACACAGCTAGCTTAGTTTTTTACTAAAGTTTTTTTGGTCAGTGCCATAGTAGTTTTGAACCCCTCCCCCCCTAAAATGTGTCCAAATGTTTTAGTTCACATTCAAGGTCAGCAGAGTGGTAGAGCCTTTTTTTGGGGGCTACAAAATCAGCTATAACCCCCCCCCTTATAATTTGTTCCAATGGCCCATCAGCGGGGGTGAGTCATCTGATAAGTGGGCCTTCTATTTTTGTGTTTAAATACTCCCTCAAATAATAAATGTTATACTGATGTTGGCCAAGAATGTCTTTGTGTAATCTGCTTGCAATGTAAAGTTCAAAAGTACTAATGTATTATTTTTGTTTAACTCCACAGTTTCCTTCAACACCACAGGAATGGCAGACTGTGGCTGCCCAATTTGCCCAGCGATGGGACTTCCCCAACTGTGGAGGGGCAATTGATGGCAAGCACGTCCACATAGTGCCGCCACCCCGTTCGGGGTCATTCTATTATAACTATAAAGGTTTTAATAGTCTTGTGTTAATGGCGGTGGTGTCGGCACGGTATGAGTTCCTGTATGTGGACGTGGGGAAGAACGGCCGGATGTCCGATGGCGGAGTGTTCGCTCAGACGGTGTTCGCTCATGTTCGTCTGCAGTCTGGAGGCCTGGCACTGCCTCCAGAAGCAGACAACGTGGATGGACTTCCCTTTGTTTTTATCGCCGATGAAGCCTTTGGACTGGGACCACACCTGATGCGGCCGTATCCCCAATGCACCCTCACCCCGGAGAGGAGGGTTTTTAATTACCGGCTGGCCAGAGCCCAGAGGGTTGTGGAGAATGCCTTCGGGATAATGGCCAGCCGGTTCCGCCTGTTTCAGACAGCTATCCACATGGCGGAATACAAACTCAACCACACCATTTACTGCTGCTGCATATTGCACAATTTCTTGAGACGATACTCTGCAACATATACAGGTCCTTCTCAAAAAATTAGCATATTGTGATAAAGTTCATTATTTTCTGTAATGTACTGATAAACATTAGACTTTCATATAATTTAGATTCATTACACACAACTGAAGTAGTTCAAGCCTTTTCTTGTTTTAATATTGATGATTTTGGCATACAGCTCATGACAACCCAAAATTCCTATCTCAAAAAATTTGCATATCATGAAAAGGTTCTCTAAACGAGCTATTAACCTAATCATCTGAATCAACTAATTAACTCTAAACACCTGCAAAAGATTCCTGAGGCTTTTAAAAACTCCCAGCCTGGTTCATTACTCAAAACCGCAATCATGGGTAAGACTGCCGACCTGACTGCTGTCCAGAAGGCCATCATTGACACCCTCAAGCAAGAGGGTAAGACACAGAAAGAAATTTCTGAACGAATAGGCTGTTCCCAGAGTGCTGTATCAAGGCACCTCAGTGGGAAGTCTGTGGGAAGGAAAAAGTGTGGCAGAAAACGCTGCACAACGAGAAGAGGTGACCGGACCCTGAAGAAGATTGTGGAGAAGGACCGATTCCAGACCTTGGAGGACCTGCGGAAGCAGTGGACTGAGTCTGGAGTAGAAACATCCAGAGCCACCGTGAACAGGCGTGTGCAGGAAATGGGCTACAGGTGCCGCATTCCCCAGGTCAAGCCACTTTTGAACCAGAAACAGCGGCAGAAGCGCCTGACCTGGGCTACAGAGAAGCAGCACTGGACTGTTGCTCAGTGGTCCAAAGTACTTTTTTCGGATGAAAGCAAATTTTGCATGTCATTCGGAAATCAAGGTGCCAGAGTCTGGAGGAAGACTGGGGAGAGGGAAATGCCAAAATGCCTGAAGCCCAGTGTCAAGTACCCACAGTCAGTGATGGTCTGGGGTGCCATGTCAGCTGCTGGTTTTGGTCCACTGTGTTTTATCAAGGGCAGGGTCAATGCAGCTAGCTATCAGGAGATTTTGGAGCACTTCATGCTTCCATCTGCTGAAAAGCTTTATGGAGATGAAGATTTCATTTTTCAGCACGACCTGGCACCTGCTCACAGTGCCAAAACCACTGGTAAATGGTTTACTGACCATGGTATTACTGTGCTCAATTGGCCTGCCAACTCTCCTGACCTGAACCCCATAGAGAATCTGTGGGATATTGGGAAGAGAAAGTTGAGAGACGCAAGACCCAACACTCTGGATGAGCTTAAGGCCGCTATCGAAGCATCCTGGGCCTCCATAACACCTCAGCAGTGCCACAGGCTGGTTGCCTCCATGCCACGCCGCATTGAAGCAGTCATTTCTGCAAAAGGATTCCCGACCAAGTATTGAGTGCATAACTGAACATAATTATTTGAAGGTTGACTTTTTTTGTATTAAAAACACTTTTCTTTTATTGGTCGGATGAAATATGCTAATTTTTTGAGATAGGAATTTTGGGTTGTCATGAGCTGTATGCCAAAATCATCAATATTAAAACAAGAAAAGGCTTGAACTACTTCAGTTGTGTGTAATGAATCTAAAATATATGAAAGTCTAATGTTTATCAGTACATTACAGAAAATAATGAACTTTATCACAATATGCTAATTTTTTGAGAAGGACCTGTATATCTACAGTTGGGCCTGAGGCCGGTCTATCTGAGATGAACATTCTGACTGGCCTGGACACTGCCCATACTGGCTTGGCCCCCCAAAGTGCCCGTGAAGTATGTGATAAATAAGTTGAGTACTTCACGAGTAGGGGGGCCATCGCAATGCCAGACCATATCTGACCTTTAAAAAAAAAAAAAAAATGAAAAATATATATTTGAAAAACTTGTTTTGTCATTATTGCTGTTTTACTTTTTTATTATGTGTCTCCAAGGTTCTTGTAGTGCCAACTGTATTTGTCTTTAGTAAATAGCAACAATTGTCACATTAAAAAACATGAATTTTGCCGTTTCGGAACTGATATTGAGCATAGAAAGAACAAGCCACACATTTTTGAGTGTCCAAAATATTTTTTACTCGGTGCACCACAGGTGCGTTTTTTTTTTAGACTAAAAACAATGTAGAAATGTTTTGCTCCACATTTTGGAGAGTACTAATATTTTAGGCTTTCTTTTGGTATTGCATAAACATGCATGGGTCAAAATAGCAAACCTATAAAAAGAATGGAACTTATAAAGTTCAACATGAAAACGCGAAACCTGAGATGGGGTGATGTCACCCCTGAACCATCCCAAATTTGAAGATGCACACAACAGTTTTGTGGTTGCCAAATGGATCTTTTCTAAGTGAGCCCATGGCTAAAGTCAACATGTGCTATCTGCCATCATGGGGGATCAATGGACGTGCTTTGGGGGTGCAAACCCTTCCTATCACCTACTTGAGAAGCGAGGAAGAGGTTGCACCCCCAAAACAGGGACAGAGATATCCTGTGATGGCAGATAGCACATGTTGACACACTGTGTGTGCATCTTCAAATTTTGTCAGGAGGGAAAACAAGTGCAAATGTTTGTTGCCAAAAAATACAAAATAACAGGGGGGGGGGGGGGGGGCTTCAGACTATCCACCCCAAAATATCTATAATGTTTTTATATTTTTGCTCAATCACATTCATCCTATTCCTCATAATGGCCATTTCGCTACTACATTCCATTATTTCTTGAATAATTATTTTATGAACCACGTTCATCCCCTAAAAAAAAAAGGTATTTAGAAATATGCAGGCCTACATCTGTTTTTACCTTTAAGTTGTGGTGACAGACACTGACCTGTTGTGGTGATAAGCTCCACCTCTCCTTCCTCCACCTCTCCTTCCTCCACCTCCGCTTCCTCCACCTCCGCTTCCTCCACATGCTGATCTTGGGGTGCTTTTGGATCTTGGTTTTCTTTATGTGGTCTGTGCTTCCTAGGCTCCTCACATTGGCCTCCTCCCAGTCTCCTCTCCCCTATGAGAATGAAACAAACAAAAGGTGTCCTTTAGCACACAGAGATTTGAGGGCAGAAATTGTAAACCTTGCTTGGAAGTGGGGTCCAATTGTTAGTTTTGGCTGAGTTCCAAGGTGAACACATGAGATTTTGTGAATTCAACAAAGCAGGAATACTTTTATTTTTGGACCAAAATAACAAACATGGAGACACCCCAAGGTATCCACTGGAGCACCTGTGTGTGACACTCTAAAAATGTTGTTCAATTGGCCCACACTATAGTGCTCCTGAGTTAAAAGCTGTGTAACCAGCTGCTTAAGTGTCCTCTCCTTTACCCAGAATCCAGTTTATCATTTCACCTTCTATTTAAATACAACACATCATCTAGCCCACAATGTTTATAAACGTTGTTTTCATTAAAATATGCATGACCACATGTGGTTTACGTGTGTATGTGCAAAACATGTTCTTTTGAAGACGATCGTTGTTTACTACGAAACATTACCAAAGAAGTGGACACTCAACTTAACATAAAAGTTGACATTTTACAATGTGAAACCAGACAATCCAAGCACATGGAGCAAAACATGCAAGAATAAATATTACAATTTGAAATAACACAGGAAATAAACTTACTTTTTTCCAGGCTTTTTTTAAGCTTCCTATACTGCTCCGGCTCCCTCAGCTTCAGGTCAGACCACCTTTTACGGAGCTGCTCCTTGGATCTCCTGACCCCAAATTTCTGATAGAGACTCCTCGCCACTTTGTCCAGTATTTGAGATTTCCGGAGATTAGTTGTGTCGTAGGGCCCATGCTTCCCATCGTAATCCTTCCTCCGCAGGATGTCCACCATCTCCGCCATCTCAGCAAATTACATATTACTTGCCTTGTATCTTTTATTCCTAGATCGGGACGTTCCCGCCTCCGGCTTTCCTCGTCAGTACTTAATACTAAAGCACGCACCTGTGTCACTGACATGTCGTCGTCTCCCACTGTGCGCCGAATGAGAAGGGGCGGGGAAATGCAGAAAAAGAACGTCATGGGCGGCGATGCGGGCGGAGTTACACGCATGCGCAGGGTATATAAATGCGAAACGAGGTTATGGATGCGCGGAGTAAGAACGACCGGAAGTGACCAAAAAAAAAAAAAAAAGGTAAAAATGAAACTTGGGCCTGCAGTGGCCTATAATGGTTCCTGATTGTAAAGGCCTATATTGGGATAAGATTATGACAATTGAAGCTGACCTCTACTGTTTTTTTCTTGTGTTTTATCTTACAGAAATAAGTATGCATAAACTAAGGGAGCCCGACATTATGTTGTTATTCGTTGAGAAATACAAAGAATTGCGCAACCTGTGGGAGCTCCAACATCCTTCTTACCACAAGAGTGGTGTACGTCGGGCAACAATTAACCAATTAGCGGAATATATGAAGACCTGTGTCCCAGAGGCTGACAACATTATGATGAACAATAAGATAAACAACATGCGGAATGCTTACAAAAAAAAGCTACACAGCAGTCCGCGGTTCTATGAGATCAGGAGCAGCAGCAGACAAAGTACTTCAGCCCAAGCTGTGGTACTACAAGCATCTGCAATTTCTGGAAGACCAGATTGAGGCCAGGGAATCACTTTCCAGCCTTCCCTCAACCCTTCCTTCCACCCTTCCCTCCAGCGTTTCTTCCACCCTTCCCTCCAGCGTTCCTTCCACCCTTCCCTCCACCCCTGCAGAGGGGGAGGAGGAGCCACCTGAGCTCGAAGAGCCGGATCTGCGCATCTTCAGCCAGGTATAGTATTTTCAAACATATTTATTGCCCTCAATGTACTATTGTGAACTAGATTTATTCTTCACTAATGAATAAATTAACACACAAAAAAAAAATATCTATTTTTTACAAAGTGGCCAGAAATGATTGGTACAGTATCTAAAAAAAGGGGGTCAGAATGAAAGTCTTTTCAATTTATTGAACATTCAAATTGCAACAGTCATGAGATAAAAATTGGGTGTGATTGATTCAACAAAATATCAAACTATGTCCCTTTTTTCTACACAGGATGAGGTCAGCCGGGAGGAAGAGGCGCAGGAATGTGGCAGGCAGGAGGAGGCAGGGGTGAGTGGCAGCCAGGAGGAGGCAGGGCCAAGTGGCACTCAGCAGGTCCCCAGGCCTAGTGGCAGCACACAGTCACAAGTGGCTCCCCTCCACGTCAGACCGAAAAAACATCGGCGGATGACACCGGTGGAGGAGGAGTCACTTCAGATGATACGTGACGCTGCTGCCATCATGAGGGCCCCCCTCAACCCTGTTGAGGGCTTTAGTGCCTACCTGGCCTAAAAGTTGTTCCAAAGGGAGGTGGGACTACGTGCCCTCTGTGAGCATCTTATATACACGGCCATTCACACGGGGGGAGGGGGCAGCTGACAGAGGCCACACATCTCTGCCATCTGGCCCATCCTTCTCCTCCTTCTCCTCCTCCTCCTGCCACATTACCACCGACAGTGGCACAGCCTGCAAGGGTGCGTTGACGGGGGCGTGGAAGGAACGCTGCAGAGAAGCATGGAGGGAAGGCTTCAGGGAAGAGCAGAAGGTGAGTCCCTGGCTTCAAGCTGCTCTTCCAGAAGTTGCAGTTTATAGGAGTACCACAGCTTGGGATGATGTATGTCTTCGGCTGCTGCTCCTGATTTCCTTATGTTGTTTATTTTATTGTTCATCATAGTAATGTCTGCCTTTGGGGTCCAAAGTCTTCATAAATTCTGCTAATTTTCCAATTGTTGCCCTTCGGGTTTATTTTTTTGTTTTGCCAGAATAAATGGAGATTTGATTTCAGCCAAAATACTTGCCTGATGTGTTTTTATTGTGTGAGTAGCAAGAACATTTCATAAATACAATGTGTAATTAACAAGTGACACCAACCTCCTTGAGGGAAAAATAAAATAAACATTTGTTGTTAGGGGAACTTGACACCAAAAAAAAAAGGCAACAAGGAAAAAAAATAATAATAATATATGGATTCGAAATCATTTTTCAAATTAGTGAGGTCTGGCTTTAAGAATACAGGTAGATCTAATTATTCATGAGATCACAAGAAACAATAAAGAAATAAGTTGGTCAGAACTCGGGCTAAAGATCTGCAGCAAAAAAAAACAGTTAAAACAACATTCTAAAGAAGAAAACAATGCGCTGCATTAAATGAGGCAATAATTTGCAGAAGGACGAATGTGCTCTCTCCATTAGGAACGCTAGTTTTAACAGAACGAGCGCTCCCATCTCCTAATTCAGTCTGAGCATGCGTGGGTTTTTTATCCGATGGACTTGCCCATAGACGATCGGAATTTGCTATCGGTTTTTGATCCATCGGAAAAATTTAAAACATGTTCTATTTTTTAAAACCGATGGAAAAAAGACCGATGGGTCTCATACACGATCGGTTTGTCCGATGAAAAAAATCCATCGGACTGTTTTCATCGGTAAAACCGATCGTGTGTACAGGGCTTGAGGCATATCTTTTTGGTGAGTTTTTTTCCTTTGGGAGTGGATTCACAGACACGAGTGGTGCGGTGGAAGATAATAATTAAGCTTTCAAGATTAAGAACACGTGTTGGCAATTTTTGAGTTTAATCACTTTTTTTTCAATTTATGGACATCTTTTTATGAATGTTTTTTTTTGTCTCTTTTTTTCACCCATTTTTTCATTTATTGCTTGCTACAATTTTTTTCACTTAAAATTCATCTACCACATACTATAGACACCCCCCAGGTACGAAATTTAAAGGAATATTTCACTTTTATTGTTTCACTTTAAGCATTATTAAAATCACAACCGTTTTTAAAACTTTTTTTTGCATTGATACATGTCCCCTGGGGCAGGACCCAGGTCCCCAAACCCTTTTTATGTCAATAACTTGCATATTAACCTTTAAAATGAGCACTTTTTATTTTTCATGTTCGTGTTCCATAGACTTTAACGGTGTTCGCATGTTCGAACAAATTTTTTGCCTGTTCACATGTTCTGGTGCGAACCGAACTGGGGGGGGTGTTCGGCTCATCCCTAGTCAGGATCTGTGAAAGTAGAAGGGAGCCTAGGATCCCCCAGGAAAGAGGCTCCCGGAGGGATATCAGAGGTTAACGCTAGGGAGGATTTGTGGCGGTTCCAAAGTTTCAATCCATGGGCTACTAGCAGGTTCCTAGTGCCCAGCTCAGAAGCCTGTGGTCCGGAGGACCACACTATTCCTGGTAGATAGAAAGGGGTAATTGAGTCTTGCTCGAATCTGACCCAGGGAACTTTGGGGTTCTTAATGTTCCATTGTGCTTGTTGCGAGAGTCTACTTGCCACGTTATATAACCAGATTTGGGGAATTCCCAGACCTCCTAATCTGTATGGGCGATATAATACCTCTCTGGAGAACCTCTGGGGTTTGTCCCTTCATATAAATCTGTTCAGATGTGATTGAAATTTAAGAAGATAGGCTTTGGGGATCAGAAGGGGCAGGGCCCGAAATAAGTATAGCAGTTTTTGCAGGATAGTCATTTTAACCGCAGTTATCTTTCCAAGAAAATAAATCCTTTAGAAGGACCAAGATTTCAGTAAGTGTTTCAGGTTGGAGATGAGGGGGGGGGGGGAATTCAGGTGGAATAAATTATTGTAGTCCCCAGAAAGCTTTACACCCAGATAGGGGAGGGAGGATTGAGCCCAGGAGAATGAAAAATATTGTTTTAGGATTTCCAGCTCAGCAGAGGGGAACCCAACCGGGAACCCAACCGCGATTTGGACACATTAATCAAAAGGCCTGAAATATTAGCAAATAGGAAGAGAGTTTGAAGGAGATTTGGTAAAGTAATTAAGGGGTTGGTAAGGAATAGGAGGACGTCATCAACATACATGCAAAATTTGTATGTGGATGCGGCCTTTCTGTAGCCGGAGATGTCAGGGTGCTGTAGTATTGCTATAGCAAGTGGCTCAATATCCAGGGCAAAAAGAGGGGGCAGTGGACATCCCTGTCTGGTCCCCCTGCCGAGCCGGAAAAATTCTGAGCTACACCCAGGGATTTTAACCCGCGTACTGGGGTTCCGGTAAAGGGCCTGGAAGGCCTGGAGGAAGTTACCCTGAAATCCGAAGCGCTGTAACAGGAGAGACACATAGCTCCAAGACACACTATCGAAAGCTTTATGAATGTCTAAGCTTAACATGGAGAAGAGGGTAGCATCCTGAATAATATCTGTGGCTAGGCGTATATTATCTGTGATAAGGCGATGAGGGATAAACCCTGATTGATAAGGGGAGATCAATGAGGAGATTATGCTCCCAAGTCTGTCAGCTAGGATCCTACTAAAAATTTTAAGGTCGTTATTGATGACCGATATTGTCCTAAAGTTCTTAGGGTGCTTGTGGTCCCTGTTTGGTTTGGGAATAGGGGACTTATTGGCCAGGAGCATTTTCTTCGGAAAGCTGTCTCCATGTAAGATAGAGTTAAAAAGCTGAACCAGTCCAGGGGAGAGTTGCGTGGAGAATTTTTTATAGTATATGGCAGAGAAACCATCTGGTCCTGGGGAGGAACCGTTCATGAGGGATTTGATAACATTCAAGACCTCAGATGGAGAGATAGGCTGGTTGAGGATATCTAATTGTGAGGAGGTAAGGGTGGGAAGTGGGAGGTTATCAAACCAGGCCAAAGCCTCCTCTTAAGGGAGCGGATTGTGGAGGCCCCAACAAAGAGGAATAAAATTCCTTGAACATTTTTAGTAGGGCGAGGAGCCGAGGAGAACTGGGGGGGGGAGGGGGTGCTGCCGCCGTGAATTGAGTAGTGGGGGGGGGCTGCCGCAAATTCAGAAGCGGGGGGTGCCACGAATTGAGAAGAAGCAGGGGGTTTGGGTGCTGACGAACACAAAAAAAAACAGAAAAACACAAAAAAGGGGGGTTGCCATCAAGGGCCCTGGGGACCTCTGGACCCCTTACAAAAAAAAAATTATACAAAAATTATAAAAAGAAGGGAGGTTTCCATCCGGGGCCCTGGGGACCTCCGGGCCTCTGGGGACCTCTGGGACCCTTGCAAAAAATAAAAAAATAAACATTTATTAAATAAAATAAATAAATAAAAAAAAATTAAATAAAAAATTATTAATATTTTTTTTAATAAAAAATAAATAAAAAAAGGGAGGTTTCCATCCGGGGACCTGGGGACCTCCGGGCCTCTGGGGACCTCTGGGCCCCTTACAAAAATAAATAAATAAATTAAATTAAATAAATAAATAAAAAAACAAATTAAATAAAAAAATGAATAATAAAAAAAATTATAATTTTTTTTTTAAAAAGGGGGGCTGACATTCGGGGCCCTGGGGAACTCCGGGCCCCTGGGGACCTCTGGGCCTCTTACAAAAAATAAATAAATAAATAAATAAATAAATAAAATAAATAAAAAAAACGAATTAAATAAAAAAATGAATAATAATAAAAAATGATAACATTTAAAAAAAAAAGGGGGGTTGACATTCGGGGCCCTGGGGAACTCCAGGCCCCTGGGGACCTCTGGGCCGCTTACAAAAAAAAAATTATAAAAAAAAGGGGGGCCATCTGGGCCCCTGGGGACCTCCGGGCCCCTTACAGGAGTACTGCCTGTACCCCCCTGATGGTGGCCCTGGAGGCGGTGTTGCTATGGAGTAGAAATCTGGCTTTGGACCACCTTAAGGCCTTTTCTGTGTTGGCGGAAAGCAGTGAGTCCAATTCCAGCCTTTTCTGATCTATAGACTGTCTAGTAGACTCAAATTGTAAAGCTATGGGATTTTTATATAAACCATCCAACTCGGCTGTGAGCTGAACAATTTTCTGTTTGTTGGATTTGTTGCGGGCCGAAGCCAAGCTGATGAGTTTATCCCACAGTACCGCTTTATGGGCCACCCAGACTGTGGAGATTGGGGTCTCTGGGAGACCCTTCAGAGAAAAATAAGTATCAATGGATTGAGCCACTTCTGCCTCTATAACAGGGTCAGAGAGAAGTGCCTCATTGAGTCTCCAGGTAAAAGGTGTGGGGCAAAGTTTAATAAATTCAGTGGTGAATGCAGTAATGTGGTGGTCTGACCATACACAATTATGAATAGAGGCTGAACTGGAGTTGGCCAAAATAACAGGGGTAGAGAGGATATAATCCAGTCTGGCGTAACTGTTATTGGGGTACAAAAAGAATGTAAATTCTTTTGCCCCTATGTTATGTGCCCGCCAGGTGTCAATCAATTGGAGGTCTAAGAGCTTACGGGAGAAGAATTTAGGGAAGGCTTTGGAATTTGTAGAGGCCGTGCATCTATCTAGGGTGGGGTTAGCTACCATGTTAAAGTCTCCTCCAACAATCATATGGGGAGATTGATATTTCTCTAACATAGCAATAAAGGATGAGAAAAAGGAGGCAATGGAATCATTAGGGGCATAGACACTCGCAATGGTACATTCTCTATCGTGGATTACACCTTTGCTAATGATAAAGCGACTTTCCTTATCTCTATAAATATGACGCACCTCCATAGGGAGAGATGTGTGTAAGAATATGGCAGCGCCCCTATATTTAGAGGAATGGAGTGTATAGAAAGCCTGTGGAAAAGCTTTATGTAAAAATTTGGGGTGAGAGGCCTGTGAGAAATGAGTCTCCTGGATCAGCAAAATTTTAGCTCCAAGTTGTTTATAGTGAGAGAATGCCTTACTCCTCTTCATAGGGGAGTTAAAGCCTTTCACATTGTATGAAATACACTTAATGGCCATAATAAATTTTAAGTGGAGACAGTGGAGAGTGCCAAAGAGGGGGAAAGGAACCCATCCAGGGACAATCCCCACACAAAAGATCAGTTTCCACAGGTCTCCCCATAGTAAAGAGCGCTGTCATACAAAACTTGAAATATATCGAAAAACTTATATCAGCAAAAAAGACCTTACCCATATGTCCGAAGACCACACAGATATATTAAAGGCTCAGCTGGTCAAAAGAGACCAAGTCTAGTGTCACATTTTTAACAACAAAGCCTGGGGAATGCCCAGGAAAACCCCAAGCTTACTTACCGACCAGCTCGCAGACAACCAAATTAACCTGTCTAACAGTATGCGTTAAAAACAGGGGTTTAGTCCGCACACATTTGCAAACGCATGCGTAAGCCACAGAGCCTCGCCACAGCACCCTGGTATCTGTGGTCCTAACGCTAAACTATGAGTGTCCCCACAATGGAGGCACATGCATTCTGATGGTTAGATGAGGGCAGGTGGACTGATGGGGAGATCACCCCTTCTTAAAGGTACAGGAGCACACCAAAGACCCAGCATGTAGCTCATTGGCTGCAAAGTTGTTGGTGCGTTGCTGGACCAATACAAACACCAATGTGTTATGAAAGACAAAAACTCGCCACCGCCCACATCTATAGCTGGCTATCGCAGTAAGCAGCATTGGAAGGCTGAATCAGGTAACAACCAAGCCTGGGGAATGCCCAGGAAAAACCCAAGCCTACTTACCGACCAGATCGCAGACAACCAAATGAACCTGTCCAACCGTATGCGTTAAAAACAGGGGTTTAGTCCGCACGCATTTGCAAACGCATGCATAAGCCACAGAGCCTCGCCACGGCACCCTGGTATCTGTGGGCCTATCGCTAAACTATGAGTGTCACCACAATGGAGGCACATGCATTCTGATGGATAGATGAGGGCAGGTGGACTGAAGGGGAGCCCACCCATTCTTAAAGGTACAGGAGCACACCAAACACCCAGCATGTCGTTCCTTTGGCTGCAAAGGTGTTGGTGCGTTACTGGACCAGTACAAACACCAATGTGATATGAAAGACAAAAACTCGCCGCTGCCGCCCCCATCTATAGCTGGCTATCACAGTAAGCAGCATTGGAAGGCTGAAACAGGTAACAAAAAAAGCCTGGGAAATGTCCAGAAAAAACCCAAGCCTACTTACCGACCAGCTCGCAGACAACCAAATGAACCTGTCTAACAGTATGCATTAAAAACAGGGGTTTAGTCCGCACGCATTTGCAAATGCATGGGTAGCACACAGACCCTTTTACTCCTTAACCACCTCAATACTGGGCACTTAAACCCCCTTCCTTCCCAGACCAATTTTCAGCTTTCAGTGCTCTCGCACTTTGAATGACAATTATTCAGTCATGCTACACTGTACCCAAATGAAATTTTTATCATTTTGTTCACACACATAGAGCTTTCTTTTGGTGGTATTTGTTCACAATTTCATTTTCAATTTTTTGCGATATAAGCGAAAAAAGAGCGAATATTTTGAAAAAAAACAACATTTTCTACATTCTGTTTTAAAAGAAATCCCAAAAAAATCCTGATAAGTGTATGATAATTGGTTTGTGTGAAAGTTATAGAGTCTACAAACTAAGCTACGCATTATTGCAAATTGATCAATCCTAATGCACTGATGGCCTATCTCATTTCTTGAGGCCCTAAAATGTCAGGACAGTACAAATACCCCCCAAATGACCCCTTTTTGGAAAGAAGACAGTCGGAGGTATTTAGTAAGAGGCATCGTGAATTTTTTGAAGTTGCAATTTTTTTCCCACAATGCCTTGGAAAATTAAGAAATATATATATTTTTTTTTTTCTTCACAAAGTTGTCAATTTAGAAGATCTTTCTAACACATAGTATGTACATAGCAAAAATAACACCCCAAAATACATTCTGCTACTCATCCTGAGTATGGCGATACCCAGTGTGTGAGACTTTTCCACATCCTGGCCACATACGGAGGCCAAACATCCAAGTAGCACCATCAGGCGCTCTAAAGGCATACTGTAAATTACACATTTCATTTCCTGAGTACCTATCACATTTTTGAAGGCCTTGGAGAACAAGGACAATGGAATTACCCACAAAATGACCCCATTTTGGAAAGAAAACAACCCAATGTATATTCTATGAGGCATAATAAGTCTTTTGAACATGTTATTTCTTTCCAAATGTTTTGGGAAAATGTGGAAAAAAAATTAAAACATATTTTTTTTTCACAAAGTAGTCAATTTAGAAGATCTTTCTAACACATAGTATGTACATAGCAAAAATAACACCCCAAAATACATTCTGCTACTCGTCCTGAGTATGGTGATACCCCATGTGTGAGACTTTTCCACAGCCTGGCCACATACAGAGGCCCAACATGCAAGTAGCACCTTCAGGCTTCTAACACATAGCATGTACACACCAAGAATTACACCCCAAAATACATTCTGCTGAGAAAAAGGTAATAAAAAAAAGGCTCACCTATGGTTTTAGCAGGCAGGAATACCATTCCAGAGCAGTCAAAGCATTGGTCCAGACAGCCATAGGAAATGTCCAGGAATTGTCCAGGCAGCAGACAGAGATATGGAAACGTATGAACATGGTCCATGGTTTAGCAGGCAGTTCAGGTAACAGGCAGAGGCATGGCCAGTTCAGGAGGCAGGCAAAGGTATGGCCAGTTCAGGTGGCAGGCAGAGGCATGGCCAGTTCAGGTGGCAGGCAGAGGCATGGCCAGTTCAGGTGGCAGGCAGAGGCATGGCTAGTTCAGGTGGCAGGCAGAGGCATGGCCAGTTCAGGGGGCAGGCAGAGGCATGGCCAGTTCAGGTGGCAGGCAGAGGCACGGCCAGTTCAGGTGGCAGCACTATAACATTTAGGCCTTGGTCAGGAAAGACCTAAGGACAGGGGTAGAGGCTTCTTCCCACCCAAATCTCTACGAAGCCTCCGAGTCTCCAGACTCTAATCCGAGAAAAACAAAACCCGGAGAAAAACATTTTCTCCACTCGGAAACTGTTTTCTGGAGCCCCTCAAATATGTGAGACCCCTGTGCTGTACTCAAATGATCAGTTTAGGAGGTAGGCAAAAAGCATGGTCATTTAACAGGCCGAGGTCAATTCACGTTGAAGGTAGAAACATGGTTGGCAGAGGCATAGTCGAAAACAGTCCGGGTCATTCACAGAAATGGCAGATGGTGGAAACTGGAAAAAAAAATCATCTTCACTTTACTAATAGTTTAGTAAAGTATGATAGCTCTGAAAGCACTTTCCAATACAAAGGCCTGGCTGGGAGGGACATTGGGGACAGTAGTATCGGGTGTCACGACGAATTCCTCTACTTGAACACACACAAATTTTTTTGGGGGGTTTGCGACCTGTTTCGGTAAGAGGGAGGATTTCAGAGAAGTGCCTTTCGTGGAGTCTGGCTACTGCATCGGAGCGAATTAGTTGAGGGGCTTGGCCATGGGGATAGAGAAGGGCTTCGATCACATCTTCTTGGAATTTTAGATAGGTTAGGGAACTTTGGGTGCACTTAGAAAAAATGATATAAGAATTGAACAGGGCTAGTTGCATCAAATAAATGGCAACTTTTTTGTACCAAAACAGTGATTTCCTGGTGGCCAAGTAGGGCTGCATCATCTGGTCATTCATATCCACCCCCCCCCCATGTAAAGATTATAGTCATGCACACATTTTGGCTTCTGGACGGGGCCTCTTCTTCTCTGCAGTTCCACCAAGGTGTCATCATGTATTGTGGAAAGGATGTAGACATCTCTTTTTTTATCTCTCAACTTCAATGCTAGGACCTCTTCAGTCCTCATACTGCCGATTTCCCCCTGTTTCAATTTCTTGGCAACCAATCTCTGTGGAAAGCCTTTACGGTTGGTCCGTGCTGTCCCACAGGCCACAGTTTTCTTTTGGTACAGATGGCGAAAAAGTGGGAGACTTGTATAGAAATTGTCTACGTATAGGTGGTAACCTTTCCCAAGCAATGGTTCAATCAGCTGCCAGACAATTTTGCCACTTGTTCCCATGTAGGTAGGGCATCCAGGGGGGTTTAGCTGTCTGTCTTTTCCCTCATAAATTATAAAATCATATGTGTAACCCGTGGCCCTGTCACATGCCTTATAAAATTTTACCCCACGTCTGGCTCTTTTACTGGGGAGGTATTGCTTTATTCCAAGTCTTCCTGTGAAGTGTACTAATGATTCATCTACACATATATTAACATCAGGGGTAAACATCTGCTTGAAGCTGGCGCAAAAAAAATTGATTAGGGGCCGAATTTTGAATAATTTATCATAAGTGGGATGATTTTGAGGGAGGCATTGGGCATTGTCGTTGAAGTGTAGAAACCTCATTATCATCTCGCAATGGGTTCTTTTCATAAAAGATGAATAGATTGGCATGTGGTAGATAGGTCGGGTAGACCAGTAGGAATGGAGTTCATTTTTTTTTGTCAGCCCCATGTTGAGGGTTAGGCCAAGGAAAATTTTAAATTCTTCCACGGTGAGGGGTTTCCAAACAAAAGGACGGGCATAGGAAGAATTTGGATTGTTGGCTATATATTGACTGGCGTATAGATTACACTGCTCCACAATGTAGGTTAGGATATCATCAGTAAAAAATAATTCAAAATAATAAATCGGGGTAGCATTTTCCGACTGTATCTGAGGGCCTGGCTGGCCTGTAAAAGGGGGAATGACAGGTTCTACTGACGTATCGGGCAGCCATGTTGGATACAGTAGAAGAACGGGGAGGCTAGTATGGGCCCTGCCTCGTTGTTGATGGGACGCCCCGTTGCTAGCATTTGGCCTATTCTCTAGAAAAGTTGCAGAACTGCTGGTGGATGCCTGCCTATCCTGGCGTGCTGCGCTGCTGGTGGATGCCTGCCTATCCTGGCGTGATGCGCTGCTGGTGGATGCCTGCCTATCCTGGCATGATGCGCTGCTGGTGGATGCCTGCCTATCCTGGCGTGATGCGCTGCTGGTGGATGCCTGCCTATCCTGGTGTGATGCGCTGCTGGTGGATGCCTGCATATCATCATGGAGTCCTGCGCTGCTGGTGGATGCCTGCTGGTGGATGTCCTGGAGTGCTGCGCTGCTGGTGGATGTTTGCGGCGCCTGATCATAACTCCTGATCTCACTTGTTACGATTCTATCCTCAATTTCTATTTGAGAGCCACTACTTTCCTCTGGATAATATTCACTATCCGATTCTGACAGAGAGAGTTCCTCGCTACTCTCGTCCGACATACCCTGGAGTATCTGGAGAGCCTCCTCACTGCTGTACAATCGTTTAGCCATGTGGGCAGATGTGCCAGATGTTGGCGGTCAGATGTGCCATATGTTGGCGGTCAGATGTGCCAGATGTTGGCAGGGCAGATGTTGGCGAGCAGCTGTTGGCGGTCAGATGTTGGCGGCCAGATGTGTCAGATGTTGGCGGGCAGATGTGCCAGATGTTGGCAGGGCAGCTGTTGGCGGTCAGATGTTGGCGGGCAGATGTGGCAGCTGTTGGCGGGCAGATGTTTACTGCCAGATGTTTACTGCCAGATGTTGGGAGTCAGATGTGCCAGAGATGTTGGCAGGGCAGATGTTGGCGGGCAGATGTGCCAGCTGTTGGCGGGCAGCTGTTGGCGGTCAGATGCTGGCGATCAGATGTTGGCGGGCAGCTGTGCCAGACGTTGGCGGGCAGATGGCGGGCAGATGTTGGCGGGCAGATGTGCCAGCTGTTGGTGGGCAGATGTGCCAGCTGTTGGTGGGCAGATGTCCCAGCTGTTGGCGGGCAGATGTGGCAGCTGTTGGCAGGCAGATGTGGCAGCTGTTGGCGGGCAGATGTTTACTGCCAGATGTTGGGAGTCAGATGTGCCAGATGTTGGCAGGGCAGATGTTGGCGGGCAGATGTGCCAACTGTTGGCGGGCAGATGTGCCAGCTGTTGGGGGGCAGCTGTTGGCGGTCAGATGCTGGCGATCAGATGTTGGCGGGCAGCTGTGCCAGATGTTGGCGGGCAGCTGTGCCAGATGTTGGCGGGCAGATGCGCAAGATGTTGGCGGGCAGATGCGCAAGATGTTGGCGGGCAGATGCGCAAGATGTTGGCGGGCAGATGTTTTCACTGTTTTATGGACACTGTGTTTTGGGGACACTGTGTTTTCGGCACACTGTGTTTTGGGGACACTAGCTGGGTGATCAGTGGGTAAACAGCAGACAAACAGCTAAAAACTCACTGATCTCCCGGCTGCAGCACAGATTGTCTCTTCCTCTCCTCACTGACAGGCTCTGTGTGAGGAGAGGAAGAGATCAGAGCAGTTACAACTGCTCTGTGTTTACATTACATGACGGCTGTCATTGGACAGCCGTCATGTCATCAGGAGGGCCAATCACATGGCCCTCCTGTCTGCACACATCTCCTATCTCTGGGGGGTACAGGCAGATCGGGATCGCGCCGCTGATCCCCTCACAAGTGCCAGCCCCCCCTCTCTGTGTTTACATCACGATGGCTGTGATTAGACACAGCCATCGTGCCGATCAGGAGGGCAAATCACAGTGCCCTCGTGCTGTTCCGAGATGCGGCGTGTCCGCGGGACACGCGCGCATCGGGATCGCGCGGATGCGCGCGCGCACCCGCGATCACGCTCCTTCTGAGGGATGTTCGGGAACGTCCACTCAGAAGGAGAGAGCACCCACCCGGCCGTATATATACAGTGGCCGGGTGGGAAGTGGTTAAAAAGGCCAATGTCCAGACAGTGTCAACTCCAACAAAAGAGATTTTTCCTTTGCTTGACATTAACAGGGGAAATTGAAGAAAGAAAGAAGTTGAATAGGAAGGTAGGTTCAGGCACACAACACCTATCGTAACACGTCGCCACTCAAGCCTGAGTGGGTCTTGCTCACCCGGATAGTCCCCTCTCATGGTTCTAGCAGCCGGAGTGAAACACGAACAGTTACTTTTGATTTAGTCCCCTTCAAGGACAAGTTCAGGAGATCCTCTGCCACAGAATCCTTTAGTTCCTGAATCTAGAACTCTCTAGCGCCTGCAACTTTTAGAGACCATAAGTGCCAGTGGGGCACATTACAGGAGCTATTTTGCAACTCACGGAATCTTTCCCTCTGATAGGCAACCAGGCCTCCCCTGAGACAGTGACTTCCTTCACCGATCCTCCGGACAGGTCCTCCCCTGGTTTCCTCACTTTCAGAGCAGGCCACCCTCCCTCGGGTACCCTGGGACTCCGATGGTTTGGTTGTAGACCCAGTTGAAGGTACTGGGCCTACCTGGAACACTATAGCCTCGGGCTGAAGGTGCCGAGACTTCTCGACCAATTCACGCACCCCTGGCCAGCAGGGCCAAAGGGCGCGACTTTCGCCACCAGGAGTTCCCCTTGGAATCCCCCTGGCAAATCCCCCTGCCTAATGGCGTCTGCCCCTTATGTACCCCCTCCCGGCATGTATAGCAGGCAGACCACGCCCACTGCACAGCCGCCGAGAGAGGACACCCAATCACACTACAATGCCACCTGTGGTTCGACCCGAGACCTGGGCAACAGCGCCACCTGCAGGTCAAGGGGAACTATACACCCAGGTAACACCACAGAAGAGCAGAGTCCAATCTAAAGAGTCGGAAAACCTGAGCAAAACTATTGCTCAGGCTACCCTTAAATTTAAGGCACAGCGACCCCAATTTTGGGGGTCCGCTACACATGCGTAAGCCACAGAGCCTCGCCACGGCACTCTGGTATCTGTGGTCCTAACGCTAAACTATGAGTGTCCCCACAATGGAGGCACATGCATTCTGATGGATAGATGAGGGCAGGTGGACTGATGGGGAGCCCACCCCTTCTTAAAGGTACAGGAGCACACCAAACACCCAGCATGTAGCTCATTGGCTGCAAAGGTGTTGGTGCATTGCTGGACCAATACAAACACCAATGTGATATGAAAGACAAAAACTCGCAACCGCCCACATCTATAGCTGGCTATCGCAGTAAGCACCATTGGAAGGCTGAAACAGGTAACAAAAAAGCCTGGGGAATGCCCAGGAAAAACCCAAGCCTACTTACCGACCAGCTTGCAGACAACCAAATGAACCTGTCTAACAGTATGCATTAAAAACAGGGTTTTAGTCAGCACGCATTTGAAAACGCATGCGTAAGCCACAGAGCCTCGCCACGGCACCCTGGTATCTGTGGTCCTAACGCTAAACTATGAGTGTCCCTACAATGGAGGCACATGCATTCTGATGGATATATGAGGGCAGGTGGACTGAAGGGGAGCCCACCCCTTCTTAAAGGTACAGGAGCACACCAAACACCCAGCATGTAGCTCATTGGCTGCAAAGGTGTTGGTGCGTTGCTGGACCAATACAAACACCAATGTGATATGAAAGACAAAAACTCTCCACCGCCCCCATCTATAGCTGGCTATCGCAGTAAGCAGCATTGGAAGGCTGAAACAGGTAACAACAAAGCCTGGGGAATGCCCAGGAAAAACCCAAGCCTACTTACTGACAAGCTCACAGACAACCAAATGAACCTGTCTAACAGTATGCGTTAGTGTGACATTTTTATCTGAGAGAAAAAAGTTCAGAATAACAAAAGAAAGAAGAAAAAAAAAAGTAAAAAACCGGATCAGGAACATCTTGCATCCTGACAATAACAATGAAGAACTGAGACATACACATCTCGAACCCAGCAGCAACATTGATCTCATATCCAGAGTTAACTGGGAGATCAGCATGTAGTGGAGTACAGTTGCAAAAAGCAAAATGTGCTGGGGGGATATAAATGCAGCATTACCAAGGGACAGGCTCCTTGCTGTGAGGTTGGTTAGAACATGGAGGTGCAAGTTTCCTCAATATGCTGCAGGCGATCGTAAAGGCTGATGAGGGCATTCATAGCGTAGCATGCTAAATCCTCGGGGAAGCTTCATCATACCTGATTCTTCATCTGTCTCATCTGGTAGGCAGTGTGTGCCATATCTGTGAAGGCTTGGGGGTCAGGGGTGAGCGGCGTATGGCTTCAGCTTCCAGTTGGCCCAATTTCACCAGAATCTCCTGGTCCTCCAAGAACGTTGTGGCAGCCGTTATGTGGGACCACCAACTTAAAGGGGAATCCCCATCTGTAATGGATTCGGGCAGCTTGCAGTGCGGTGTTGACTTCCTTTATGCCTCTGCGTCTATCAAGAGTGGCAGGCGATATGTCCGGATATATCTGGACTGTGAAGTCATCTAATGTGATCCGAGGGGTGTTTCTTGCAGCTCTCAGGATCTCTTCTTTTGTCAAGAAATCCTTCATACAGAGGATTATGTCACGTGGCAGTTTGTCTGCTGGTGGTTTGGGCCTATGGGCTCTGTGGACTCTGTCACAGGTGAAGGCCTCTGACTCACACTCAGGCAGGAGAGACTTAAACAACCTGATGACGTTACAGATCAAATCAGTAATGGACTCCTGCAATCCTCGCAGTCGCAGATTATTGCGTCTGTTTCTGTTGTCCAGGTCTTCGACCTGTGACTGGATCGGATTAAAGGCTGGGGTCAGTGTTTCATGCTCCCTGCTAAGGTCATTGTATGCCAGGGCAAGTTCGTCATGTTGAGTTTCTAGTTTGTCTGTTCTAGTGCCCGGAGCAGCAATCTCCTGGGACAGAGCATGGGAGGTTTTATGCAGCTCCGATTGGAATTTGGTGGCCAAACGGTTATACATTGTCTCTAGGCTGGCATCTAAGTCTGCTTTAGAGAGGGATGCAGGGTACTCACAGTCTGGGGCTGAAGGAGAGCCCGGGTCCGGAGACCGGAGGGAGCAGCGGCGCCATTTTGGGACATGCCGTACTGTTCCCTGGTGCGGAGAAGATAGTGTGTAAGAGACTTCTGCGAGGCTCCCCCGGGCTTTTTCTTGGACGAAGGCATGTACCGTGATCTCTTGCTTCGAAGGGTGATAGTGATGTAAGGATTAAGGCAGTTTATAGCCCTTGGTGAGCCGAATCAGTCCTGTGGTGTGCGGAGCTCCTCTGCTAGGCGTCTATCTCGTTCAGCGCCGCACATGCGCCCCCGCCCCCATCCTGTTTACATTTTTGAACATTCTCTGGTGTTAGATACAATCTCGCTAAGCACTTATAATTAATTTCTATATTTTTTATGTCAGTTGTGTATTTGTGTACCCCTCCCATCACTTTAGTCACCTGTTTCTCGTCCATTAGTGCACCCAATTCCCCTTCCCATTTTACCAATAGATTAAGGTCTTTCCTGATCCTCTAGGTCCGCAAGTATCTTATAGACCTGGGGTATTCCATGTTTCAGTGTGTGTTGTCTGTACACTACATAGTCGTTCTATTGAATTCAAGTTCTCCTCTGTTCAAATTGGCTGTGGTAATGTTGTTACAAAATGTTTAAGCTGTAAGTACCTCCATTCATTTATCTTTAATAAATCACTTTTGTTTTTAAATTCCTGGAAAGTTCTTATTATACCTTTATTTAGAATATCTTTTAATTGTGTTTTTTCTATCCATGCTCCGAAATGTGTCCTTTTACCGGTTAAATGAAAATTGTCCTTGAAAGTGCAATTAGTGGGGAATTATATTCCCATTTTTCGTGCCTATAAATCACATCCCACACTTTAAAAACATTTCTGGTCAAATCGTGTGTGTCCTTATCCATTGTTCTGTGTTTTTTTGGTATCCATATATTTTTGTCAAAATGTGTTTTACTTAATGTGTTTTCCATGCTAACCCATCTTTTAGCATTTTTCGTGTTTGTCCATTCTATCATTTGTGTTAGTATGACTGCATTATAATATCTTTGCTGCCAATCCCCTGTGCGTTTTAACTCTACTTAATATACAAAAAGGAGTCGCCCATGGGACTTTAAATGAGGTGGTCACAGTTTGCCACTGAGTAACAAAAGTAATTGCAGTAGAAATGTTTATTGAAAGTGAATGTGCATACATGGATAATATAGCATATTAGCTCAGCCAATGAATTACACATGATAAAAAGAATAAATAAAGTTGATACAAAACATCATGACATGGAGTATATACATATACAAGCATCAAAGAAACCCGACGCACGTTTCGCGAGATCATAGCTCGCTCATCAGGGGTGGAAGCAGATGAGATGTATCTAAATAGACAAAAAGATGTGTCACAGTGGTAAATGTAAGAACAATGGCAGAGTGGGCCAGAACAAAAACGGCCCAATACTTACCAATGAACAAAACCAGAGTCTCCATCGCTGAACCTTCAAATGGATGGCAGCAGCCAGAGTATGGCACGGGAGCTGAGGGGGAGAAGATGGACACGGGTACCCCCAAGGGGGAGTCGGGACGCCTGGTGGCAGACATGGCATAGGTGAAGGTGAATGATCCTAAATGTCTCAGTATGTTACTTGATAGATATCAGCTGTAAACATAGATGCATATGTCTCAATAATATTCCAAAATTAGTATTGTTTGTATATCAAGGTAAATACACTTTCCCCACCCTAGCAATCACCTGGTTATTCATCTGCATTCCCTGCACTTTTTTGTTTCATTTAAAACACGGCTTTTCACACAACCTTTTTTCTCTTTTCTTACTATAGGGGTTGATTTTTCAGACAAACACATTTTTTCAGGGTTTACTTTCTTACCCATGGTCTCTCTGTCTGCTCCATTATTGGATCAGGTTAGTCCACATTAGTGATGAGCCGAACACCCCCGGGTTCGGTTCACACCAGAACCCGCGAACGGACCGAAAGTTCGCACGAACATTAGAACCCTATTAAATACAATGGATGCGAACGTTCGGATTCTAAAGTGCTAATTATAACGACTATTATCCATGTTATTGTCCGAAACAGAGTTTGGGAACCCGGCTTCTGCACCAGGGGACATGTATAAATGCAAAAAGAAGTTTTAAAAACGGACGTTTACCGGGAGCAGTCATTTTAATGATGCATAAAGTGAAAAAAAAAAAGTAAAATATTCCTTAAAATATTGTACCTGGGGGGTGTCTAAAGTATGCCTGTGAAGTGCCACGTGTTTCCCGTGTTTAGAACTGTCCCTGCACAAAATAACATTTGTAAAGGGAAAAAAGTCATTTAAAACTGCTTGCGGCTTTAATGCAATGTCTGGTCCCGGTAATATGGATGAAAATCTTTAGGAAAAATGGCATAGCTACCCCATCCACCCCCCCCCCCCCCACTACCCCAGCCCATTACCAGCCCCTTTGGGTCTTGTATGGATATTAAGGGGAACCCCGCACACAAAATAAAAAAGGACCTATATACTCTGAACAGCCGTATACAGGCAGTGCATACAAGACAGGGACTGTAGGTTTGTTCTTATGTAGAATCTGTTTATAATTTTGAACAGCTGCATTGTTTAAGTGGAGCTCCATGGCAAATTCCTTTTTTTTAGTTTTTTGTAAAACATAGGGAACGGTTATCACCCCTGTCACATTTTTTTTGCTGTCTGTGCCCCTGTTCAGAACATTTCACCTCACTTTGCGTCCCAATGACAACTGTTTTTGAAATGTGGTGTTTTTATTGAAACAAGGATTGGTGATAAAGCATCAGTAGAGAGGAGACACCTTTCTCCCATATTAATTCTTAAAGGAGAGAATTTTCCTTCCAAGGGGTAGATTTCCTCTCACTTCCTGTTGTCTTCTTCCGTTTGCAAGTAGTAGTAGTTTGTAAGTTGGATGTTTGAAAGTAGGGACCTTCCGTATATACTCTGCAGAAATTGGCCCCTTAGGTGTTGGTGTTGGCACAACACTGAAAGCACTCACAGTTATTCTTGGTGGGTGCTGGAACGCCCTGCTGTCAAGTATAATATCAGGAATTGTAATAACATATAATTGTTGATCAGTGGTAGTAAAAATTGGGCCTTTGATGGTGGTGCTGGTGCCACAACACTGTAAGGCCTGACAGTTACTCTTGGTGGGCGCAGCAATGGGCCCTGCTGTGAATTATTAGATCAATAATTATAATTGCATGCCCCTGTTGAACAGGGGCTGAAAAATTGGGCCTTTGGCACTGGTGGCACAACACTGCAACCCCTCACAGATACTGTACTTGGAGCACAGCAATGAGGCCTGTTGCAAAGTATTGCATCAAAAATTTTAATTACACGCCCCTGTTAAACAGGGGCTGAAAAAATGGGCCTTAGCCACTGGTGGCGTCACCCATAAACCAAAATGATCTTCCAAGCTATCATCGTTAATCGTATCATTGAGGAGGAGGATAGCCAGTCAACATAACAGCACAGGCACTCAGCATCAGCATCAGTCTTGAAGGGATGTGACATTTTAAAATCAATTAGTCTGTTATATCAGCATCTGGTGTGTGGTAGCTGGTGGTGATCCAAGACTGGTTCATCTTGATGAAAGTCAGTCGATCAACCGAGTCGGTGGACAGGCGCACCCTGTGATCTGTGACAAATCCTCCAGCAGCACTGAATGTGCGTTCTGAAAGAACGCTGGATGCAGGACAGGCCAGTAGCTCAATTGCATACTGTGCAAGCTCTGGCCAGTGATCCATCCTCAAGACCCAGTAAGCCAGAGGATTTTCGGTGGGGAAGGTGTCCAAGTCTGACCTTGCCCCTAGGTATTCCTGCACCATGTATATCAGACGCTGGCGATGGTTGCTGGAACCGATCATACTTTAGGGCTGCGGACTAAAGAATTGTCTGAACGCATCGGTCAGACGGCCACCTTCCCCACCGCTCCTTCTTTGACTGCCCGAAGCCTCAGCAACTCGTTGTCCAGGACCAGGAGTTTGTAACCTCCCAGTCTCTGGGAACGCGTTGCACAGACCTTTCTGCAAGGCCTCCCGGAGTTGTCTCATCCTCTGCTCCCTCTGCGACGGTACGATAAGGTCCGCAACCTTACCCTTGTACCGTGGATCAAGGAGAGTGGCCAGCCAGTAATGGTCCCTCTCCTTGATCCGAAGAATACGAGGATCCTTCCGCAGACTTTGCAGGATCAGGGAGGCCATGCAGCGTAGGTTAGCTGAGGCATTCAGTCCGGAGTCCTCTGGGTCACTAAGGACGACATGATCCGCAGCCACCTCCTCCCAGCCACGTACAAGTCCACTGGTTTCTTGGGACTGTAAATCATCCCTAAAAGACTGCTGCTGATGATGCTGAGTGCCAGCCTCCACCTCCATGCTGACACAATCCTCCTCCTCCTCCTCTTCCTGTGCGATGGGTGGGACAGAAGGAACACTGTCTGGGTAAAGGGGGCCTTGAGAGGCAAGGAAGTCCTCCTCTTCCTGCCTCTGTTCTGCCTCAAGTGCCCTGTCCATTATTCCACGCAGCGTGTGCTCCAACAGGTGGACAAGAGGTACAGTGTCACTGATGCATGCACTGTCACTGCTCACCATCCTCGTGGCCTCCTCAAATGGTGCCAGGACAGTGCATGCATCCCTGATCATGCCCCACTGGCGTGGTGAAAAAAACCCAAGCTCCCCTGACCCTGTCCTGGTGCCGTAGTCGCACAGGTACTCATTGATGGCCCTCTGCTGCGTGTGCAGCCGCTGCAGCATGGCCAACGTTGAGTTCCACCTGGTGGGCATGTCACATATAAGGCGGTTCTTGGGCAGGTTCAACTCCTTTTGAAGCTCAGCCAGGCGAGCACTGGCATTATAAGATCTGCGGAAATGCACACAGACTTTCCTGGCCTGCCTCAGGACATCCTGTAAGCCCAGGTACCTGCCCAAGAACCGCTGCACCACCAGGTTAAGGACGTGAGCCATACAGGGCACATGGGTCAGTTGTCCCTGTCGGAGGGCGGAGAGGAGGTTGGTGCCATTGTCGCAAACCACCATTCCTGGCTTAAGCTGGCGTGGCGTCAACCACCTCTCAGCCTGCCCCTGCAGAGCAGACAGGACCTCTGCCCCAGTGTGGCTCCTGTCCCCCAAACACACCAGCGCAAGCACGGCATGGCATCTTTTTGCCTGCGTACTTGCGTAGCCCCTTGAACGCCTACGGAGCACCGCTGGTTCCGAGGACAAACCACAGGAAGAGGCCATGGAGGAAGAAGAAGAGGAGGGGGTGGAGGAGAGAGGTGTGTCACAACCAGTAGTAGCATTTTGGAGGCGTGGCGGTGGAACAACCTCCAACACTACTGCACCTGTCCTGCATCCTTCCCAGCTGCCAAAAGAGTGACCCAATGGGCCGTGAAAGAAAGGTAACGTCCCTGTCCATGCCTGCTGGACCATGAGTCAGCGGTAATATGCACCTTACCGCTGACCGCCCTGTCCAGCGAGGCCAAGACATTGCCTTCCACATGCCTGTAGAGAGCCGGAATAGCCTTCCGTGCGAAAAAGTGGCGTTTGGGAACCTGCCACTGAGGAACCGCACATTGCACAAACTCACGGAAGGGGGCCGAGTCTACCAACTGAAAAGGCAGCAGTTGAAGCGCTAGCAATTTAGCCAAGCTAGCATTCAACCGCTGGGCATGTGGATGGCTGGGAGTGAACTTCTTTCGACGGTCCAGCAGCTGGGGCAGGGAAATTTGCCTGCTAGAATCGGACGTCGGTGTACTGCTAGCAGAGTGCCCGCAAGTACTTGGCTGTGACACACCTAATTCTACACCTTCATTCCTCTCAGAGCAGGTTTCAGAGAGGACTGAAGGTATACTGGGGTTGGAGATCCCAGCTGATGCGGTGCAAGAAGAGGTCAGCTTTGTTCTTTGGTGTGGGTCTTTAAGGTAGGCTTGCCAACGAGCTGCATGGCAGGTCAACATATGTCTGATCAAGCATGTGGTGCCCAAGCGGCTGATGTTTTGGCCACGCGATATACGCTTGAGACATATGTTGCAAACAGCAGCTGTGCGATCTGATGCACTCGCCTCAAAAAAGGCCCACACCAAAGAACTTTTTGAATGACGGGCAGAGGCAGCGCCCTGCACAGGCGGAGCTGTGCGGTGTGATTCCGTCGGTGTGCTGCCCATACGCTGGCCACTCAAGGGCATCCTGCCTCGTTGGAGATGTGCCTCCTCCTCATCCTCCTCCTCCTCCTCCTCTCTCCTATTAGGCACCCACGTGGAGTCAGTGACCTCATCATCCCCTCCCTCCTCATCACTGGAGCCAATCTGGCAGTATGCTGCAGCTGCTGGAGCATGACTGCCAGATTGGTGTCCTTCTTGAGCATCCCCTCTCTCTGCTCTCACGCTGCTGCCTTCCTCTAGCTGGGTATCATCATCAGATCCTTCCAAACGCTGGGCATCCTCCTGGAGCATGTACCCAACACTGTGCTCAAACAGTTCGGGGGACTCCTCAGGAGGAGGGCATGGTGGGTCTAGGGAAGGATTGACTAATGAAGATAATGATACCAGAGAAGAGGACGCTTTGGCAGCTGCTTTGCCAGTACCCTGAGCCTGGGTGAGAGAGGATGAGGAGGATGAGGTGGGCTTGGTCATCCACTCTACCAAGTCTTCGGCATGATGTGGCTCAACATGTCCAGCTGCCGAAAACAAGGACAAGCGTGTCCCATGGCCATGTGCTGATGACAATGCACCGCGTACACGACCAGCACTGTTGCCCCCAGACACAGAGCCTGCTTGCCCTCTTTTTTTGCCTCTCTTTGGTTGCCTTCCAGACATTTTAATGGATGGCCTGCAGGGAGATGGGAAAAACAGCAATAAGGGCTACCTTCAGGTGTATATTGTGCAGGAGGCTTAGCAACAATGACACTGACACTGTCCCCTGCCTATCCTTCTCTGTCCCTAAACACAAGGATTGAAAATATGGTTCAGCAAAAAAGTTTTAGAACAGAATAGCACACTGACACTTTCCCTCACTGTCCTACTCTGTCCCTCCCTACAAACAAGATTTAGCACAGAATAGCACACTGATAATTTCTACGAGTGTCCTTCTCTGTCCCTAAACTCAAGGATTCAAAATATGGAACAGCAAAATTGGTTTAGAACAGAATAGCACACTGTCAGTTTCACTCACTGTACCTCTCTGTCCCTCAACTCAAGGATTGAAAATATGGAACAGCAAAATTGGTTTAGAACAGAATAGCACACTGTCAGTTTCACTCACTGTACCTCTCTGTCCCTCAACTCAAGGATTGAAAATATGGAACAGCAAAATTGGTTTAGAACAGAATAGCACACTGTCAGTTTCACTCACTGTACCTCTCTGTCCCTCAACTCAAGGATTGAAAATATGGAACAGCAAAATTGGTTTAGAACAGAATAGCACACTGTTAGTTTCACTCACTGTACCTCTCTGTCCCTCAACTCAAGGATAGCAAATTTGGTTTAGAACAGAATAGCACACTGTCAGTTTCACTCACTGTACCTCTCTGTCCCTCAACTCAAGGATTGAAAATATGGAACAGCAAAATTGGTTTAGAACAGAATAGCACACTGTCAGTTTCACTCACTGTACCTCTCTGTCCCTCAACTCAAGGATTGAAAATATGGAACAGCAAAATTGGTTTAGAACAGAATAGCACACTGTCAGTTTCACTCACTGTACCTCTCTGTCCCTCAACTCAAGGATTGAAAAAATGGAACAGCAAAATTGGTTTAGAACAGAATAGCACACTGTCAGTTTCACTCACTGTACCTCTCTGTCCCTCAACTCAAGGATTGAAAATATGGTTCAGCAAAATAGTTTTAGAACAGAATAGCACACTGACACTTTCCCTCACTGTCCTACTCTGTCCCTCCCTACAAACAAGATTTAGCACAGAATAGTGTCAGGGTCACCTGTGGCCAGGTGACAGATGCACACCGTAGGGGGACAGGAGTGCACCGCGAGGTAGTGAACCCTATGGCTGGCTTCTGCGGATAGGAAACTGGGTGGTTGTGGAAAGCGGGACAAGAGGAGCACAACCGGGATCCCAACGGAAGCGAGAGCCAAGATTCCCCAGGGCGCGGAGTCTAAGACCCAGCTGGTCTTCTCCAGGGCCTCTAGTGGTGAGGATGTTACGCTGCAGGCTGGGACCAGGTCGCAGCCCCTGGAGTTTCCTAGCTCACGCCCCGTAGGATAAGGGGAAAAGAGGGGAGGCATCAGCACACGATAGAGAGAACCGAATAACAAGCTGAAGGTCAGGGGCCACAAGCAGACAAGGATAACGAAGAACGAGCCGAAGGTCAAGGGTCACGAGCAGACAGGGATAGTCGGGGACAAGCCAATAACGTAACAGAGAGACAGACGTAGCACACGGCAGGCAGGAACCCAAACACACAATGCCTAACAAACACGTTGATCAGCAAAGCAGGCTTGCAGTGCACAGGTTAATATAGTGTTCAGTGATAGGGCCTGGGGTGGAGTCAGGCTGGGAGGAGATTATAAAGGAAGCCAGGTGAAGGAGGTCTGGTCTCTAGATGAACACATGAGGAGGAAGGTAAGATGGCAGACAGACATTAATGCATATCCATGTCAGTACCCTCCCTCTTACGAGGCCTCCCCCTTCCCCGCCTGGGCCCAGGTTTAGAGGGAAACTTCAGATGAAACTCCTTTAACAGACGAGGTGCAAAGACCTCAGATGCAGTGATCCAAGACCTCTCCTCAGGACCAAACCCTTTCCAATGAACGAGGTACTGAAGAACGCCTTTACAGAGTCGGGAGTCCAGAATTTGACTGATCTCGTACTCCTGATTATCCTCAGAGACAGGCGCCACGGTAGGGAGAGGACGAGAGAATTTATTGAGGACTAAAGGCTTTAGAAGAGCAACATGAAAGGAGTTAGTGATTTTAAGGCTCTTAGGAATCTGGAGTTTGAAACAAACCGGATTCAGTTTAGCAGTTACCGTGTATGGACCGATGAATCGTGGAGCAAACTTCAGAGAAGGAACTCGGAGCTTGATGTTCCTGGTAGAGAGCCAGACTTTGTCCCCTGGCTGAAGAGAAGGCGGTTTACGCCTGCGGCGGTCGGCAAAGCCTTTGAATTTTTCATCAGCTGCCCGGAGGGAATCATGAACGTGACCCCAAACGGAATTGAGAGACTCCTGAACCGAAGCCAAAGCTGGAATGTCTGGAGAACAGATCATGGGAAGAGGAAGTTGAGGGTGTTTTCCATAAACTGTGAAAAAGGGTGTCTTCTGCGAACTGGTATTCACATGATTGTTATGGGAGAATTCTGCCCACGGGAGTAGAGAGGACCAATCGTCATGGTGAGAAGACACAAAGGTGCGAAGAAAGACCTCTAACTCCTGATTAACCCTCTCAGTCTGTCCATTGGATTGGGGATGGTAAGAAGAAGAAAAATCCAAGACAATATTGAGGGATTTGCAAAAGGCTCTCCAAAAACGAGACGTGAATTGGACTCCCCTGTCGGAAACAATATGAGAAGGGACCCCATGTAGGCGGAGAATTTCCCGAATGAAAATGGGAACCAAGGCAAGGGCAGAAGGAAGACCAGGAAGAGGAACAAAATGAGCCATCTTGGAGAATTGATCGATTACCACCCAAATGACTGTATTATTCTCAGACAGTGGGAGATCGGTGATAAAATCCATGGCAATATGGACCCAGGGTTCCTTAGGAATGGGCAAGGGCATGAGGAGACCAGCAGGAGCTTGTGTGGAGGATTTAGACTGAGCACAGACATGACAAGCTTTAACGTAGTCTTTGACGTCTGAGCGGAGATTAGGCCACCAGTAGTGACGACTGATGAGTAGGAAGGATCGGAGGAATCCAGAATGCCCTGCCACCTTGGAATCATGTCCCCAACGAAGGATCTTAGCTCTTAGCTCAGTGGGGACAAAGGTCTTACCAGGCGGAATTTTAGACTTCAGGGTGGTAGAGTGGGCAACAATGCATGAGGTGGGAATGATCGGCTCAGGTTCAGGGGCGGACTCCTCGTCCAAAGTGTCAAATGACCTAGAGAGCGCATCAGCCCGACCGTTGCAGGAACCAGGTTTGTAGGTAATCGTGAAATTAAAACGGGCAAAGAAGAGACTCCACCTGGCTTGTCTAGGATTCAGACGTTTAGCATTCTGTAGATACTGTAAAAATTCTTGTGATCGGTAAAGATCGTTATGGAGTGAGGGGAACCCTCCAAGAGATGACGCCACTCCTCTAACGCCAATTTAATTGCGAGAAGTTCCCGATCACCGATGGCATAATTCCTCTCTGCCTGAGAATTTTTTTTGGAGAAGAACGCACATGGTTGGCGTCTCTTCTCAAAGATTTGAAGAAGCACAGCTCCCACCCCCATTGAGGAAGCGTCCACTTCAATAAAAAATGCATTCCCAGGATTTGGTCTCCTCAAGAGGGGGCCAGAAACAAAGGCCTGTTTCAGGTTGTGAAATGCAGAGACTGCTTCGGGAGGCCAGTCTCTGGCATTCACACCCTTCTTGGTCAAAGCGATAATAGGCGAGGCAATGGAAGAGTAATTCCTTATGAACTGCCTATAATAATTAGTGAAGCCAAGAAAGCGCTGTGTGGCCTTGAGGCTAGCAGGAAGAGGCCAGTTGGTGATAGCCAAGACCTTCCCAGGGTCCATACGAAGCCCCGAACATGAGACAAAGCACCCCAAAAACAGGACCTCAGAACATTCAAAGGAACATTTCTCCAGCTTGGCATAGAGATTGTTCTCTCTAAGACGTTGAAGTACAGTGCGGACATGGTTTCTGTGGACGAGCAGATTTTCAGAAAAGATCAGAATGTCATCCAGATAGATGACAACAAACTGGTACAGCAGATCTCTGAAGATTTCATTGACAAAGTTTTGAAACACGGCTGGAGCATTACACAGACCAAAAGGCATCACCAGATATTCGTAATGCCCGTCTCTAGTGTTGAATGCAGTCTTCCATTCGTCACCCTCCCGTATTCGAATGAGATTGTACGCGCCTCTGAGATCCAACTTGGTGAAAATGGAGGCACCCTTCAACCTATCGAATAGCTCAGATATTAAGGGTAAGGGGTATCGATTTTTAATAGTAACCGCATTTAAACCCCGATAATCGATGCAGGGTCTTAAGGTACCATCCTTTTTGGCAACAAAAAAGAACCCTGCCCCTGCAGGCGATGAGGATTTCTGGATGAAACCTCTCTCCAGATTCTCTGCTACATACTCCGACATGGCCTGGGTCTCTGGGATGGACAGAGGGTAGGTACGACCCCTGGGTAGAGTTGCTCCGGGGACAAGATCAATAGCACAGTCAAAAGACCTGTGGGGAGGAAGCACCTCAGCTGATTTTTTACAGAACACATCCCGGTAATCGCTGTATGCGGCGGGAAGATCAGAAGAAACAGAAGTGGCAGCAACCGGAAGACTCTCCTTGGGGGTCACCTTGAGAAGACACGACGAGAAACATGAGGAACCCCAGGCCAGGATCTGCCCAGAGACCCAGTCCACATGTGGAGAGTGGAGCTGTAGCCAAGGGAGGCCCAATACAACTGGGGTAGAGGCCTTGGGTAGAATAAGAAAGGATATCCACTCCTGGTGGAGAATCCCTACCGACATCCTAATGGGTAGCGTCTGGAAGTGAATAGGGCCCCCTGGGAGAACAGTGCCATCAATTGCCGAGACTACCAATGGGGTAGTGAGAGGTGAAAGGGTAAGCTTCATAGAAGAAGCAGTTCTCCAATCCATAAAATTGCCGGCAGCCCCGGAATCCAGGTATGCAAGGGTTGACTGAGGAGAAGTGCCTACATGAAGGAACACCGGTAAGAGCAGGCGAGAAGGTGATGTTTCTAGGTCCAATACTCCACCTTCCAAATGTATTAGACCCGAGCGTTTCCCGGACGAAGCGAGCAGGAGTCACAAAAATGACCCTTGTCCCCACAATAGAGGCACAAGCCCAGAGTTCTGCGCCTAGCACGTTCTTCGGGGGTTAGTCTGGTCCGGCCCAGCTGCATAGGTTCTTCAGCAGGTAGAGGATGCTCCACGGAATGAAGGGAGGGGAGCTCAGACTGGCTAGGACCCAGAGAGTGCTGGCGTCTTTTTTCTAAGGACCTCTCTTGAAAACGAATGTCGATCTGGTTGCATAATGAAATTACATCGTCCAGACCGACGGGAATGGCTCTTCCCGCTAATTCGTCTTTCACTCGGTCAGAGAGGCCATGTAAAAAGGTAGCGACCAGGGCCTCATTATTCCAGCTCAATTCAGCTGTGTGGATACGGAACTGAAGAGCATATTGCCCCACTGAACTAGATTCTTGGCGAAGACGTAAGAAAGCACTAGCCGCTGAAGAAGCCCGAGCCGGCTCTTCGAAGATATTACGAAAGAGCTTCAAGAATTCGGACAGACTGGAAACCACCGGATCGTTCCTCTCCCACAGGGGGGCAGCCCAGGCCAAAGCTTCACCGGAGAGGAGGGAAATGATATAGGCTACCTTAGCCCGGTCAGACAGGAAGCTTTGAGGCTGAAGCTCAAAATGAATAGTGCATTGGCTGAGAAACCCCCTGCAGGCCTTGGAGTCCCCAGAGAAACGGAACGGAGCTGGCAATCTTAGTGAGTGTGAGGCTGCGACTGGTGCGATAGGTACAGCCGCTGGTTGTACTTGGGGTTGCGGATTCGGGGTTCCCAAGGAGACCTGAAGCTGCTCGAATCGAGAAGCCAGATCCTGGAGGAATCGCATCACCTGGGTCTGATTTGATTCCTGGGTCTCAAGTCTGCGAACTATGCCCTGCAATGGATCATCCGCGGGAAGCGGGATGTCAGCCGGGTTCATGGCTGATCAAACTGTCAGGGTCACCTGTGGCCAGGTGACAGATGCACACCGTAGGGGGACAGGAGTGCACCGCGAGGTAGTGAACCCTATGGCTGGCTTCTGCGGATAGGAAACTGGGTGGTTGTGGAAAGCGGGACCAGAGGAGCACAACCGGGATCCCAACGGAAGCGAGAGCCAAGATTCCCCAGGGCGCGGAGTCTAAGACCCAGCTGGTCTTCTCCAGGGCCTCTAGTGGTGAGGATGTTACGCTGCAGGCTGGGACCAGGTCGCGGCCCCTGGAGTTTCCTAGCTCACGCCCCGTAGGATAAGGGGAAAAGAGGGGAAGCAGCAGCACACGATAGAGAGAACCGAATAACAAGCTGAAGGTCAGGGGCCACAAGCAGACAAGGATAACGAAGAACGAGCCGAAGGTCAAGGGTCACGAGCAGACAGGGATAGTCGGGGACAAGCCAATAACGTAACAGAGAGACAGACGTAGCACACGGCAGGCAGGAACCCAAACACACAATGCCTAACAAACACGTTGATCAGCAAAGCAGGCTTGCAGTGCACAGGTTAATATAGTGTTCAGTGATAGGGCCTGGGGTGGAGTCAGGCTGGGAGGAGATTATAAAGGAAGCCAGGTGAAGGAGGTCTGGTCTCTAGATGAACACATGAGGAGGAAGGTAAGATGGCAGACAGACATTAATGCATATCCATGACAAATAGCACACTGACAATTTCTACGAGTGTCCTTCTCTGTCCCTCAACTCAAGGATTGAAAATATGGAACAGCAAAATTGGTTTAGAACAGAATAGCACACTGTCAGTTTCACTCACTGTACCTCTCTGTCCCTCAACTCAAGGATTGAAAATATGGAACAGCAAAATTGGTTTAGAACAGAATAGCACACTGTCAGTTTCACTCACTGTGCCTCTCTGTCCCTCAACTCAAGGATTGAAAATATGGAACAGCAAAATTGGTTTAGAACAGAATAGCACACTGTCAGTTTCACTCACTGTACCTCTCTGTCCCTCAACTCAAGGATTGAAAATATGGAACAGCAAAATTGGTTTAGAACAGAAAAGCACACTGTCAGTTTCACTCACTGTACCTCTCTGTCCCTCAACTCAAGGATTGAAAATATGGAACAGCAAAATTGGTTTAGAACAGAATAGCACACTGTCAGTTTCACTCACTGTTCCTCTCTGTCCCTCAACTCAAGGATTGAAAATATGGAACAGCAAAATTGGTTTAGAACAGAATAGCACACTGTCAGTTTCACTCACTGTACCTCTCTGTCCCTCAACTCAAGGATTGAAAATATGGTTCAGCAAAATAGTTTTAGAACAGAATAGCACACTGACACTTTCCCTCACTGTACCTCTCTGTCCCTCAACTCAAGGATTGAAAATATGGAACAGCAAAATTGGTTTAGAACAGAATAGCACACTGTCAGTTTCACTCACTGTACCTCTCTGTCCCTCAACTCAAGGATTGAAAATATGGAACAGCAAAATTGGTTTAGAACAGAATAGCACACTGTCAGTTTCACTCACTGTACCTCTCTGTCCCTCAACTCAAGGATTGAAAATATGGAACAGCAAAATTGGTTTAGAACAGAATAGCACACTGTCAGTTTCACTCACTGTACCTCTCTGTCCCTCAACTCAAGGATTGAAAAATGGAACAGCAAATTTGGTTTAGAACAGAATAGCACACTGTCAGTTTCACTCACTGTACCTCTCTGTCCCTCAACTCAAGGATTGAAAATATGGTTCAGCAAAATAGTTTTAGAACAGAATAGCACACTGACACTTTCCCTCACTGTCCTACTCTGTCCCTCCCTACAAACAATATTTAGCACAGAATAGCACACTGATAATTTCTACGAGTGTCCTTCTCTGTCCCTCAACTCAAGGATTGAAAATATGGAACAGCAAAATTGGTTTAGAACAGAATAGCACACTGTCAGTTTCACTCACTGTACCTCTCTGTCCCTCAACTCAAGGATTGAAAATATGGAACAGCAAAATTGGTTTAGAACAGAATAGCACACTGTCAGTTTCACTCACTGTACCTCTCTGTCCCTCAACTCAAGGATTGAAAATATGGAACAACAAAATTGGTTTAGAACAGAATAGCACACTGTCAGTTTCACTCACTGTACCTCTCTGTCCCTCAACTCAAGGATTGAAAATATGGAACAGCAAAATTGGTTTAGAACAGAATAGCACACTGTCAGTTTCACTCACTGTACCTCTCTGTCCCTCAACTCAAGGATTGAAAATATGGAACAGCAAAATTGGTTTAGAACAGAATAGCACACTGTCAGTTTCACTCACTGTACCTCTCTGTCCCTCAACTCAAGGATTGAAAATATGGAACAGCAAAATTGGTTTAGAACAGAATAGCACACTGTCAGTTTCACTCACTGTACCTCTCTGTCCCTCAACTCAAGGATTGAAAATATGGGTCAGCAAAATAGTTTTAGAACAGAATAGCACACTGACACTTTCCCTCACTGTACCTCTCTGTCCCTCAACTCAAGGATTGAAAATATGGAACAGCAAAATTGGTTTAGAACAGAATAGCACACTGTCAGTTTCACTCACTGTACCTCTCTGTCCCTCAACTCAAGGATTGAAAATATGGAACAGCAAAATTGGTTTAGAACAGAATAGCACACTGTCAGTTTCACTCACTGTACCTCTCTGTCCCTCAACTCAAGGATTGAAAATATGGAACAGCAAAATTGGTTTAGAACAGAATAGCACACTGTCAGTTTCACTCACTGTACCTCTCTGTCCCTCAACTCAAGGATTGAAAAAATGGAACAGCAAAATTGGTTTAGAACAGAATAGCACACTGTCAGTTTCACTCACTGTACCTCTCTGTCCCTCAACTCAAGGATTGAAAATATGGTTCAGCAAAATAGTTTTAGAACAGAATAACACACTGTCAGTTTCCCTCACTGTACCTCTCTGTCCCTCAACTCAAGGATTGAAAATATGGTTCAGCAAAATAGTTTTAGAACAGAATAGCACACTGACACTTTCCCTCACTGTACCTCTCTGTCCCTCAACTCAAGGATTGAAAATATGGAACAGCAAAATTGGTTTAGAACAGAATAGCACACTGTCAGTTTCACTCACTGTACCTCTCTGTCCCTCAACTCAAGGATTGAAAATATGGAACAGCAAAATTGGTTTAGAACAGAATAGCACACTGTCAGTTTCACTCACTGTACCTCTCTGTCCCTCAACTCAAGGATTGAAAATATGGAACAGCAAAATTGGTTTAGAACAGAATAGCACACTGTCAGTTTCACTCACTGTACCTCTCTGTCCCTCAACTCAAGGATTGAAAAAATGGAACAGCAAAATTGGTTTAGAACAGAATAGCACACTGTCAGTTTCACTCACTGTACCTCTCTGTCCCTCAACTCAAGGATTGAAAATATGGTTCAGCAAAATAGTTTTAGAACAGAATAGCACACTGACACTTTCCCTCACTGTCCTACTCTGTCTCTCCCTACAAACAAGATTTAGCACAGAATAGCACACCGATAATTTCTACGAGTGTCCTTCTCTGTCCCTCAACTCAAGGATTGAAAATATGGAACAGCAAAATTGGTTTAGAACAGAATAGCACACTGTCAGTTTCACTCACTGTACCTCTCTGTCCCTCAGCTCAAGGATTGAAAATATGGAACAGCAAAATTGGTTTAGAACAGAATAGCACACTGTCAGTTTCAATCACTGTACCTCTCTGTCCCTCAACTCAAGGATTGAAAATATGGAACAGCAAAATTGGTTTAGAAATGAATAGCACACTGTCAGTTTCACTCACTGTACCTCTCTGTCCCTCAACACAAGGATTGAAAATATGGAACAGCAAAATTGGTTTAGAACAGAATAGCACACTGTCAGTTTCACTCACTGTACCTCTCTGTCCCTCAACTCAAGGATTGAAAATATGGTTCAGCAAAATAGTTTTAGAACAGAATAGCACACTGACACTTTCCCTCACTGTACCTCTCTGTCCCTCAACTCAAGGATTGAAAATATGGAACAGCAAATTTGGTTTAGAACAGAATAGCACACTGTCAGTTTCACTCACTGTACCTCTCTGTCCCTCAACTCAAGGATTGAAAATATGGTTCAGCAAAATAGTTTTAGAACAGAATAGCACACTGTCAGTTTCACTCACTGTACCTCTCTGTCCCTCAACTCAAGGATTGAAAATATGGAACAGCAAATTTGGTTTAGAACAGAATAGCACACTGTCAGTTTCACTCACTGTACCTCTCTGTCCCTCAACTCAAGGATTGAAAATATGGAACAGCAAAATTGGTTTAGAACAGAATAGCACACTGTCAGTTTCACTCACTGTACCTCTCTGTCCCTCAACTCAAGGATTGAAAATATGGAACAGCAAAATTGGTTTAGAACAGAATAGCACACTGTCAGTTTCACTCACTGTACCTCTCTGTCCCTCAACTCAAGGATTGAAAATATGGAACAGCAAAATTGGTTTAGAACAGAATAGCACACTGTCAGTTTCACTCACTGTACCTCTCTGTCCCTCAACTCAAGGATTGAAAATATGGAACAGCAAAATTGGTTTAGAACAGAATAGCACACTGTCAGTTTCACTCACTGTACCTCTCTGTCCCTCAACTCAAGGATTGAAAATATGGAACAGCAAAATTGGTTTAGAACAGAATAGCACACTGTCAGTTTCACTCACTGTACCTCTCTGTCCCTCAACTCAAGGATTGAAAATATGGTTCAGCAAAATAGTTTTAGAACAGAATAGCACACTGACACTTTCCCTCACTGTACCTCTCTGTCCCTCAACTCAAGGATTGAAAATATGGAACAGCAAAATTGGTTTAGAACAGAATAGCACACTGTCAGTTTCACTCACTGTACCTCTCTGTCCCTCAACTCAAGGATTGAAAATATGGAACAGCAAAATTGGTTTAGAACAGAATAGCACACTGTCAGTTTCACTCACTGTACCTCTCTGTCCCTCAACTCAAGGATTGAAAATATGGAACAGCAAAATTGGTTTAGAACAGAATAGCACACTGTCAGTTTCACTCACTGTACCTCTCTGTCCCTCAACTCAAGGATTGAAAATATGGTTCAGCAAAATAGTTTTAGAACAGAATAGCACACTGACACTTTCCCTCACTGTACCTCTCTGTCCCTCAACTCAAGGATTGAAAATATGGAACAGCAAAATTGGTTTAGAACAGAATAGCACACTGTCAGTTTCACTCACTGTACCTCTCTGTCCCTCAACTCAAGGATTGAAAATATGGAACAGCAAAATTGGTTTAGAACAGAATAGCACACTGTCAGTTTCACTCACTGTACCTCTCTGTCCTTCAACTCAAGGATTGAAAATATGGAACAGCAAAATTGGTTTAGAACAGAATAGCACACTGTCAGTTTCACTCACTGTACCTCTCTGTCCCTCAACTCAAGGATTGAAAATATGGAACAGCAAAATTGGTTTAGAACAGAATAGCACACTGTCAGTTTCACTCACTGTACCTCTCTGTCCCTCAACTCAAGGATTGAAAATATGGAACAGCAAAATTGGTTTAGAACAGAATAGCACACTGTCAGTTTCACTCACTGTACCTCTCTGTCCCTCAACTCAAGGATGGAAAATATGGTTCAGCAAAATAGTTTTAGAACAGAATAGCACACTGACACTTTCCCTCACTGTACCTCTCTGTCCCTAAACTCAAGGATTGAAAATATGGTTCAGAAAAATAGTTTTAGAACAGAATAGCACACTGACACTTTCCCTCACTGTACCTCTCTGTCCCTACAAACAAGGATTAGCACAGAATAGCACACTGACACTTTCCCTCACTGTACCTCTCTGTCCCTACAAACAAGGATTAGTACAGAATAGCACACTGTCACTGACACTCTCCCTACCTATCCTTATTTGTCCCTAAACACAAGGAATCCAGGAATAGTAAAGGAAAAATAATGACACTGTCCCTGCCTATGCTTCTCTTTCCCTGCTCCGGAACACACTACACAAGGCCGCCGCGCTGGCGGCCTTTTATAGTGTGGGGCGTGTACTAAACCCCATCAGCAATAATTGGCCACAGGCATCCTGCCTGTGGCCAATCATTGCTCTCCTCGCTGCCGGCGCTGTGATTGGCCAAGCATGCGGGGTCACAGTGCATGCTTGGCCAATCACAGCGCCTGGATGACACTGCGATGGCGTAGTGCATTGTGGGCCGTTCGCGTCACTCGAATTTGGCGCGAACGGCCCAAATCGTTCGATCTTCGTCGAACGATCGAACAGCCGATGTTCGAGTCGAACGTATGTTCGACTCGAACACGAAGCTCATCCCTAGTCCACATATGTTTCCATACAAATATTTGTATAACCTTTGCCTACTCTGCCTATTCAGTAAGGTTTGACACACATACTAATGCTAGAGTATACATGCTCTCATATAAAACATTATTACATTATATAACTTGACGCTTACCTAACAAATTTTGGCATATTATTGAGACATATACATCTATGTTTACAGCTGATATCTATCAAGTTACATACTGAAACAATTAGGACCATTCACCTTCACCTAAGCCATGTCTGCCGCCTGACGTACCCCCTGGGGGTACCCGTGTCCGTCTTCTCCCCCTCAGCTCTCGTGCTATACGCTGCTGCCGTCCATTTGGAGGTTCAGCGATGGAGACTCTGGTTTTGTTCATTGGTAAGTATTGGGCCGTTTTGTTCTGGCCTATTCTGCCATTGTTCTTCTTACATTTACCACTGTGGCAGATCTTTTTGTCTATATAGATACATTTCATCTGCATCCACCCCTGATGAGCGATCTATGATCTCGCAAAACGTGCGTCTAGTTTTTTCGATGCTTGTATATGTATATACTCCATGTCATGATGTTTTGTATAGTGATGGATGAACATCTGATGGGTCGGTGCGCGAACGCGCGCAAATGTTCACGAATCGCAGGTTCGCGATGGGTCCCATTCATTTTAATGGCAGGCGAACATGAAAAACCTCCAGGTCATATTTGCAGCCACAAAATACTTACTAGCTGTGCACACATAGTCCCACAACATGGACACTGACATACCAGAAGTATTAAGCGAATCTGCGATCGACAAGCATTCTTTTTTTATCTGCAAAATTTTGTCAATTCAGGAGCGCATGAAGGCCATGGAGGAGAGGCAGGGCCAGGCTATGAAGGGGGTGCAGGAGATGATCCTGCTATTGGAAAAGTTGCCATAATTTTTTTTTTTTTTTTATAAGTTATATAAATCGTTTATACAGTTATAACGTGTATTTTGTTTTTTGTAATAATGCTCGGTTTTAGTGTAATAGCTCAGCCTAAATCAGCCAGAACTAACAGCAGCCGGTAAATACATGTCAAATACATATAGGGTCCATTCACACGTCTGTAAAATCGGTCCTCATCCGTTCCACAATTTAGCGGAACGTTTACAGACCCATTGATTTTCAATTCTAGTCTGAAAAATTAGGCATTCACAGCCTGGATAAAGAAGTAAGTGTCGGCCAGTACAGGCCCCAAAAATTAGCCAACAGGCGTTCACCTGACAGCAAAGAACTTTGTATTCTGTGGCTGGAGGTACATTAGGCATTCACAGGATAAATAAGTTTCGGCCATTACAGGCCCCAAAAATTAGGCATTCAACGGACATAAAAGACCTTTTATGCCGCTGTATTTACCTAAGACAGGGACCATGAATTGTTATGGGTGGTGGCGGATATTTGTGGCCTGTCATGAGGAATTTGAATCAAACATGGTCTACTGGTCACATGTGTTGAATTCCTCCGAGATCCATGCCTCATTCATTTTTAGAAATGTGAGGTAGTCAACACTGTCATGAGCTAGGCGAGTGCGCTTATCGGTTACGATCCCCCCTGCTGTGCTGAACGTCCTTTCGGACAGGACACTGGACGAGGGGCAAGCCAACAGTTCCATTGCAAACTGTGCAAGCTCTGGCCAGAGGTCAAGCCTGCCCACCCAGTAGTCCAGGGGTTCATCACTTCTCAGAGCGTCCACATCGGCCGTTGACCCAATGTAGTCAGACACCTGTCAGTCTAGGCATTCCCTGATGCTGGATCCGTATGACAGCTGTTGATGGGTCAGCTGAAAGAATGATCTCATATCAGAAGTGACCAACACATCTTCAAACCGCCCTCTTCTTGCAGGCGCTGTTGGATTGGTACCCGCAACTGTTTCTCTGTGAGTGGAAATTCCTCTGCCAGCGCACGCAAAAGCAGAATGCAGCATTTCTCTAAGCAAGGCCTGGAAGTGCTTCATTCTGTCAGCCCTCTGTGATGGTGGTAACATTTCCGGCATTTTTTGTTTGTACCGGGGGTCTAAGTACGTTGCCACCCAGCACTGGTCCTCGCCCTTTATGCTTTTTATACGGGGGTCCCTCTTAAAACACTGGAGCATGAAGGCCCCCATTTGCACTAAACTGGAAGCTGTGTGGTGGCCTGGCTCCTGCTCATCATCCAGGATAATGTCGTCCTCGTTCTCCCCCCCCATCCACGGACAACAACAGGGATCCCAGAAAGGTTTAAAGCATGCTCTTCTTGCTCCTCCTCATCCGCCCCGGCACCATCCTCCTCTGACTCCTCTTCAGACTCCTGTTGTTGACTTGTCTCAGATGGAGTAGGCCCCCTGGGAATTCATCCAGCATTGCGACTTCCTCATCTTCCTTCTCCTGCTCGACGGCTTGATCAATGACACAACGCAATGCACGCTCCATAAAGAAGGCATAAGGTACGATGTCACTGATGGCGCCATGGCTGTGACTGACCAGTTTGGTGATCTCATCAAATGGCCGCAAAAGTCTGCATGCGTCGCGCATTAACAGCCACTGACGCGGTGAAAAATAAACAAGCTCCCCAGAACCTGTCCTGCCGCAGAGTTCATACAGGTAGTCGTTAACTGCACGTTTCTACTGGAGCAGCCTATCAAGCATATACAAGGTTGAGTTCCATCGCGTCGGGCAGTCACAAATAAGACGTCTGATGGGCAGATTGTGTCACCGCTGAATGTCAGCAAGGCGAGCCATGGCCGTGTAAGATCTTCTGAAATGGGTCGAGATTTTCCTTGCCTGCCACAAGACGTCCTGGACCCCATGGTATTTGACAACGAATCGCTGCACGACCAAATTCAAGACGTGTGCCATGCATGGCACGTGTGCAATTTTGCCCTGTTTCAGATTGGCAACATTGTCGCACACCACTTTACCAACTGTCAAATTGAGCGGTGTTAGCCACTGATCTGCCTGTGAACGCAAAGCTGAAAGGAGTGCAGGGCCAGTGTGGCTCTTGGCTTCCAGGCACAACAGACGCAGCACAGCATGGCAACGTCTCACCTGGCATATCGAATAGGTTCTGGGGATCTTGGGCGGCGCAGCGGAAGAGACGGTAGCAGCGGAAAAGGAGGAGTCAGCCGAGGAGGAGAGGGAGGATGGAGTAGGAGGAGGAGAAGAAGAGGCAGGCCTGCATGCAATCCGTAACGGTAAAACCAAATCTACACGGGTGCCATGGGTTACATGCTTGATGGCCATCTGAAGGTTCACCCAGTGGGCAGTAAAAGTTATATACCTTCCCTGCCCGTGTTTGCTAGACCACGTGCCTGTGGTCAGATGTATCTTGGCACCGACACTGTGTGCCAGAGATACATTCACTTGCCGCTGAACATGGCCATATAGCTCTGGGATGCCCTTCTGCGAGAAATATTTCCTTCCTGGGACCTTTTATTGTGGTGTTCCAATGGCCACAAATTTTCGAAAGGCCTCCGAGTCCACCAGTTTATATGGCAGTAGTTGACGGGCTATCAGTTCCGACAAGCCAGCGGTCAACCGTTGGGCAAGAGGGTTATCCGGCGTCATCATTTTTTTACGCTCGAACATTTGGCCCACGGAAGCCTGCCTTTTTCAAAAAAAACGTGAGGACGGCATGATGAAAGGTGGAGTGGAGGACAATTGTGAGGAGAGATGAGAAGGAGAAGTAGAAGAGGCTGGACGGTGAGAGCCTGGAGTGTGGCTTTGTGGGTTCTGACGGCGTTGCTCCCACTGGGCTCGGTGATGGGAGTTCATGTGCCTTCTTAAGGCGGTCGTCCCTAGGTGAGTGTGGGGCTTACCGCAACTTATGCGTTGACTACAAAGGCTGCAGATGGCAACACTATTGTCAGCAGCGCACACGTTAAAAAAAGCCCACACTGCGGAGCCATGTGCCGGCGTCCTGGGAGCGCCAGATGTGACCGTACATTGTTGATGGCTCACTCCTGATACATTAGCAGTCTGGTTTGTCCCTCCTGTGCAATGTAAGTTCGGCCTGCTTCTCCTCCCTATCTGCTGGTCCATCTCTCCCTCTGAACTCCCCTCCTCTTCCTCTCTTGTGGGGACTCACGTGACATCCATAGACACGTCATCATCGACGTCACCTTCCCCACCACTAAGATTAGAGATCACGGAGTAGGCAGCAACAAAGGGACCAACCTCCTTGGGCTGATCTGGGTACTGTCGTCAGACTGCTGAGTGGCGGTTGTTGCTACCTCCTCTTCTTGATCCAATGCCAAGAATGGCTGCACATCGGAAATGTCTTGTGATGGATCGGAAAATAATTCCTGTGACTCAAGCGGAGGGTATATGGTGGTGGTGGTAGTGTCTTTGGGGGTGCACACAGCAGAGAGTAAAGAGGGTTCAGATAGAGAGGATGAGGAGATGTGCAGAAGAGGAAGGCTGAGTGACTCACTCAACCAAGTCTAGCGCGTCCTTTGACGTAATCAAACTCACCTTCTGCAACTTCCCACTTTGGCTCCGGGCCTGGTGCTCTGCCCTACCCCTACCACCCCTGCGAAAGGGCCTGCCTCTTCCTCTGCCTGTCATTTTTTAAATGACCCTGTGACAAAAGTCTCTAGAGAAGCGCAGTATATGTGGAAGAAGGTATATAACACCCCGCTTCAATCTGTCGTTTTGGGGGGCCACTGGTCTATCACCCCAGTTATAATACTTTTTTCTAATTGCGTTTGTCACTCTTTGTAGTTGCAGTATCGCTGCAGAACCGCTCAGCAGTCACAATGCTGCACAATACAAATCCACTATAATATGCTTTCTATATTAGAAAGTATATTATAGGTGTATTACACCCCTATATACTGCACACTAAACAATAGTACACCTATACCAGTCCTTAAAAGGACTTTTGTGGACCTATATTAGTTAGCGATTTGTGTCACTACAGTCTGTCCCTGTTCCACACAGCAACCTCTCCCTACACTGACAAAAGACAGAATGTGACATGGCAGCCAGATCAGGTCTATTTATAAGGTAGGGGGTATGTCCATCTGCTGAAATGTCTCAATTGGCTGTCCTGTACCACATGATGGATGTGTCAAGTTCTTCACAATGTAAAAGAATATGGTGGCCGCGAATAGCACCATATGTTCACCGGTTCGGCGAATAGCGAACGCGCAAAGTTTGCCGCGAACCAACTGCGGAACGAACCGCAAGGCCATCTTTGTATCAACTTTATTCATTCTTTTTATCATGTGCCATTCATTGGCTGAGCTAATATGCTATATTATCCATGTATGCACATTCATTTTCAATAAACATTTCTACTGCAATTACTTTTGTTACTCAGTCAGTGGCAAACTGTGACCACCTCATTTAAAGTCCCATGGGCGACTCCTTTTTGTATATATATATATATTAGGGATGGAGGTGTATCACTGTTGACTTCAGACCTTTTAATTTGTTTGTTTTATCTCTACTTAATACCGCATACTGTGCCCTTGGCTTCTTGTCTTGCCGTGTATATTTTACTATCATTTTTTGTAATGTTCTAAGAAAGGTCTGAAGAAGTGCTATTGGTATCATTTGAAATGTATATACTATTTTTGGGAGTATTACTATTTTTAACATGGTTCCCATCCAAGACAGCGGTCTTGTTGATATTTTCTTTGTCTCTGCTTTAATCATTAAGCAGTGGAATATAATTAGCTTGATACATTTTCTCCAGAGAGGCTGTTAGTTTTATTCCGAGATATTTTACTTCTTTCCCCACCCATGTAACATTTTGTAATGCTATTTCTTCCTTCTTGCTTAGACTTAAGTTTAAGATTTCCAATTTTCTTGGGTAATCTTAAAGTTTGATAGTTCCCCATATTTTTTCAGTTCTTTCGTTAAGTTTGGAAGTGATAATCTTTGCCCCCTCCACATCTGCACTATTCCGAATGGTTGCTAGAAAAGGTTTCAGCGACAGTTTATCTATAAGGGGCGACAGTGGGCATGCTTGTCTGGAAGGGTAAGGATATGTCTCCATTTACTTTAACTGATGCTGTAAGGTGATTATATAAATTTTTAATCCATTGAATCATTTTGGGCCCTATTCCCAGATTTTCCATTGTTTCCACCGTGAATCCGCAGTCTACCCTGTTAAATGCTTTTTCTACATCTATAGATAGCTGGGGATTCGCTACTTATTTCTTTTTTTAACAATAATAATGTTCTTATACTGTTATCTTTACTTTCCCTTCCTGGTATAAACCCTGTTTGGTCTTCGTGGATCATCTCCAGCATCAGCTTTTTTTAGTCTTGTTGATAGCACTTTGGCAAATAGTTTTATATTAGTGTTTAACAGTGCTATTGGTCTATAGCTACAGAAACAATACACAGTCTAGACCATACAACACTGTAATAAAGTGCATTTTAGGACTTCAAAACCCTTCCAAATTAGGGCTTATTTTCTGGGTAGAGCTTATATTGCAGCCCTCCCCGAAAATCACAGTAGGGCTTATTTTCAGGGTAGGTCTTATTTTCGGGGAAACACGGTATATAATTTGATGATTTTTTATGTTTTAGAATATTTGCAAGTCTATTTTCCTGGTCTATTTCCCAATTTTTATCTGTCTTTTGCTACATTATTAAAGACTTTTCTAGTTTACCGTTCCATCAGATCCTTTAGATGATCCCTTTTTATTATACATTTTTGATGTATTTCAACGTCCAGGCTTTTTTATGCATCTGTTCCAGATCGTAGGTTTCTTTTTTTATCCTTTCCATGTCTCTTGATCTATCCTTTTTCTTTTTAGCTCCTATGGAAATCAATATTCCCCTAATATATGCTTTTTGCACTTCCCATATTGTGGCCTTTGAGACCCCTGGGGACCCATTCAATAAGAAATATTGTTCTATTTCCTTTCTTTTTTTTTCACTTCTGTGTCTTGTATCAGATCTTCATTCAATCTCCAATTATTTGTCCTATTTTGGGTTCCCATCAGTCTCAACGCAACAATTACTGGGGCATGGTCTGAAAGTGATGTTATTTCATTTTATGATTTAACTACTGCCTCCAGAAGTCTATGTTCCACCAGGACGTAATCTAGCCTTGCATATGTGTTATGCACCGCGGAATGGAATGAATAATCTCTTGCCTGTGGATGTTGGGCCCTCCATACATCCACTAGCTGGCATTGATTTCCTTTTTTCTTAATAGAGAATTTCCTGTTCTCAGTGCATTTGACGTACTGTCCATTCGGGGTTCCAGACAAAAATTAAAGTCCCTGCCAGTACTGTACTGCCCTTCCTAAAGTCCATTAGTTTATTCAAGATTTCTTTCAGGTAACTTTCTGGACCACTATTAGGGCAGTACACCCTGGCAAGGGTACACTCCCTCCCCTGTAGGTTTGCTTTCAAGAATAGATAACGTCCCCCTGGATCTACCATCCTGTCTTCCAAGACAAATCTTACATCTTTTGACAGGCCTATTGCTACTCCTTTCGCTCTACTTGTTGGTGAGTCACTATAGTACCATATTGGGTGGATTTTTGAGGATAGTTTGATATTTGTATTTTGTGCTATATGAGTCTCTTGCAAAAATATATTTGCCGCATATCTTACCATTTCTTTTAATACCTTGTGCCTTTTTATCTGGGGTGTTCAACTCTCTAACATTATAGGTCAAGCAATTTAAAGAAGTCATATTAATTTTCTATCTCCTCTCCCTGGGAAGGAGGGGAGGGGGGCCAGCCTGCTGAGGAGCTATGGTAATTTAACAGGCTTAACTTTTCTTGGCATATCTCCATCCTCCTTCCCTCCCCCTGCCCCTTCCTACACCCTCTACCCCCTACCCGATCTATCGCCGGAAGTGGGAGAAAATACCTGTATTAGACTGGAAAAGCGAAAGCTCCGCTTTAAAATATTTTTTTGCAGCAAGAACTCATCGATGTGGTCTTTTCTTAAACTCTTCAGTATCTTCCAGAGTATAGAAGTTAGACTAAAAGGTCTATAGTTACTTGGTATAGATTTTTATCCCTTCTTAAATATAGGCACCACATTGGCCCTGTGCCAATCCAGTGGTACCATTCCAGTCAATAACGAGTTCCTAAATATTAGAAACAATGGCCTTGAAATGACAGATCTCAATTCTTTTAGGATGCAGACTCCAGGAGTGCAGATGTCTGTAGGGGATGGCTGGGACTGGTGTCTGGCAGGAACACAGTCAGTGGAACATGCAGATGGGTGCAATGGTCTGTTAAAACTAGGACTGGTGTGGCAGCAATCAGGAACACTGTTGCTGGCTTACACAAGTCTTGGGATACTAGTACTTCTGTAGGAGTGATCAGGAACACTGTTGCTGGCTTTCACTGGTCTGGTGACACTGGGACTGGTGTGGCGGTGATCAGGAAAACTGTTGCTGGCTGCACAGGTCTGGTGTGGCAGGAATCAGGAACACTGTTTTTAGCTACACTGGTCTGGTGACACTGGGACTGGTGTTATCGTGATCAAAGACACTGTGACTGGCTGCACGGTTAGGATTCATTCACACATGAGGTTGGGGGGGGGGCAAAATTTTGCAATTGAGCTGCAGTTTCACTGCCTCCCAACCCCTACCCTCTTTAGCTGCAGTGACAACAGCCGGGGGTGTACACATGCTGTGGCTGTGATGCTTTGCTTGGCAGGCATTATACCCCTGTACAGCCGCCGATCATGACCCATGCAAGTGAATAGGGGCACTTATGCAGGGTCGAAAGGGTTAACCACTTCAATACCAGGCACTTACACCCCCTTACTGCCCAAGCCAATTTTCAGCTTTCAGAGCTGTCGCACTTTGAATGACAATTGCGAGGTCATGCTACACTTTACCCAAACACATTTTTTATAATTTTGTTCCCACAAATAGAGCTTTCTTTTGGTGGTATTTGATCACCACTGCGGTTTTTATTTTTTGCGCAACAAATAAAAAAGACTGAAAATTTCGAAAAGAAAAAAGTTTTTATTTGTTTCTGGTAATTTTTTTGTAAATAAGTATGTTTTCTTCTTCAGTGATGGGCACTGATATGGCTGCACTGACAGGCACTGATAAGGCGGCACGAGGAGGTGGCACCAATGAGGTGGCACTGATGAGTTGGCACCGATGGGCACTTATGATGGGCACTGATAGGCGGCACTGGTATGCGGCACTGATGGGCACTCATAGGCGGCACTGATGGGCACTCATAGGCGACACTGATGGGCACTCGTAGGCAGTACAGATGGGTACTTATGGGTGGCACTGATGGGTACTTATGGGTGGCACTGATGGGTCGCACGGATGGGCACTGATGGTCACTGATAGGTGGCCATCCATATGTTAGGGGCTTCCCTGGTGGTCCTGGTGGCTTCCCTAGTGGTCCAGTGTGGGCATCCTCGGGGGGGCTGCGCTGATAAACAATCAGCGCAGACCCCCATCAGGAGAGCCACCGATCGTCTCTCTCCTCTACTCGCGTCTGTCAGACGCAAGTGAGAAAAAGCCGATCAACGGCTCTTCCTGTTTACATCGTGATCAGCCGTGATTGGACACGGCTGATCACGTGGTAAAGAGCCTCTGTAAATGGCTCTTTACTGAGATCGGTGCAGCGGTGTGTCAGAGTGACACACCGCACCACCGATCGCCGCGATGCGCGCCCCCACGGGCATGCGGCGGCTGTTATCCTGCTGGACATCATATGATGCCCAGTCAGGATAACTGAACCCCCGCCGTCATTTTGCTATAGGCCGGGCGGGAAATGGTTAAAGGAGGCACTGAGGAGGCGATACAACACTTCCTAAATGCCTGCTAAATGCTCTCTAAAGAGCGAACCGAACATGGCTGACTCCTCAGTGTACACTGCACATGTGAATAAGGCCTTATGGTGACACTCTGGTGTGATAGTGATTAGGGATACTGTGACTGGTGCAGTGGTGATTGGGGACACGGTGACTGTCTGTACTGGTCTGGTGACATTGTACTGCTGTGACAGTGATCAGAGACAATGGCTGTGGCAGAACTGACATACAGTGATATCAGAGCAGCAGGCCATTGTACATGATTACCGCCACAGCAGTACAATGTCATCAGAACAGTAAAGTGACACTATGGTACTGCTGTGGCTATTGATCAAAGACACCGACTGCTGCACTGGCATACAGTGTCATCAGTGTAACAGTCAGTGTCTGTGATCACCAAACACCATAGCAGTACAGTGTCACCATAGTACTGCTCATGGGTGTGATCTGTGTTTTTTTTTTTTTAAGCACTCTGCTTACTCTAGTTCGATGGCTTTTTCAACAAAGCTGTTTATTTTACATATTATTTCTTACACTAAATAGGCATATTTACAATTACACCCAAAAACACATTCTTATGCGGCGTACACACGATCGTTTTTCATGCCATTTTTTTTACCGACGTTTTACACATAGTTTTTTTTCATGTTTCCTCTCAAGCCTGTCTTGCGTACACACGATCATTTTAAAAAACATTCAAGCAAAGCGCACTGACGTACACCACGTACGACGGCACTATAAAGGGGAAGTTCCGTTCTAATGACGCCACCCTTTGGGACGCTTTTGCTAATTTCGTGTTACCGCGTGTTAGTAAAAGTTTGGTGAGAGACGATTCACGCTTTTCAGTCTTCGTGCTTTGAAGATCGTTTTGTGGAGTTCAGTTTGTGCCTGTGGGTTTGTATCTGTCTTGCAGTGCTTGTAGTCAGTTCGTATCTGTTTATTCAGTGCGTTATTGTCTGCTTGTTCCTGTTTTTCAGCTTGTTCTTCATAGGCCTTGCTGTTCTTCCGTTCGTTCTTCTAGTTCGTTCTGAGCTGCCGACCGTTATCTAGCCATGTTGCGGCTACGTACTCGTCGTAGAGTACGTGCTGTAGTTGGTGCAGGGGTTCATGCTGTATCCCGACTCCATGCCATGAGCAGAGTCAGGAGTTCATGGACCAAGAATTGGTTGCTCCAGCGGCACCAGTTCTGTCATATGCCTTTGTGCGGGAGATCAGGGAGAATAATCCTGAGGACTACAGGAATTTTCTCCGGATGTCTGACCCCGTATTTCAGCATCTGTTGGCTTTGGTGTCCCCCTACATTACCAGGCAGGACACCGTTATGCGTGAAGCCATCAGTGCTGAGCAGAGGCTCATTGCCACGTTGCGATACCTGGCGACTGGGAGAAGCCTGCAGGACTTAAAGTTCTCCACAGGCATATCCCCCCAGGCTCTGGGTATCATTATACCAGAGACGTGTTCTGCCATCCTACAAGTTTTGCAGGAGGACTATATTCAGGTAAGTGTTCTTATTTCAAACATCACATTGTATGTATTTATTTGTTTTAATTGTTATTTTGGGTTTATTAGCAGTCCCTAATTCCCATGATTCTTAGCTGCAGGGAATGTCCCCTTTCTCCACATGGTAATTTATTTTTGGGATTTGTTTTTTTAGGCCTACATTTAAATTTGCCTTACCTAACCTCTCCAGCATGCTATCCTGGGGCCATACCCACCTTGCCTAGTCATTTCCATGTATTTTAATCTATGCTCCATCGTAGTGCTTTACCCTAAACGCCCCCTAAAGATTGCCTAGGAATGTTACATTTTTCACAAAATCATACAGAGTGCTACAGCCTTCATTTGTGATCTCCCCAACTCATCTTCAACCCCCCCCCCATTTTTTTTGGTTGGGTTTGTTGTTGCTTACTAATAATGTTTTAATTTTTCGGTTTCGCCCAATGTTGGCCATGAATTATTTTCTTAAATCTGCTTTCAATGTTTCTGTCTCAAAGTATTACATTGTTTTTTAATTTAATTCCACAGTTCCCTTCTACGCCACATGAATGGCAGAATGTGGCATCGGAGTTTGCCCAACGATGGAACTTGGACCATGAGGTATTGGATCAGGATCTGGGCACTGTGATGTGTAAACTTTTCGGGGTCTTCAGCCAAAACTGCACCTAAATAAAAAAAAAAAAACATGTAGTATAGAATATGTAGGCCTACATCTATTAACCTGCATCTGTCTGGTTTGACACTGACCTGTTGTGGAGCCACTTTCCACTTCCACAACCTCACGTTCCTCTCCATCATGTGGTTCTGGGAGTATTGTTGAAGGTCTTGGATTTAGAGTCAAATATATGTTTATTAAATTTTTTAATTTTAGAGAATTATAATTATACAAATAACATTCAGGTGTCAGCAAAAGATGTAAACAAGCATTAATAAAAAATAAAATTATCTTCTATATAAAGCATATTAATTTCACAATTTCAATCAAATTATGCAAAAAATAAATAAAAAATACAACATCTAATTTTAGACAAAAAAAAGAGAAGAAAAAAAAGAAAGAAAAAAGAAGAGAAAAAAAAAAAAAAAAGAACAGAGAGTGGGGCAGATAGGAAAAGACAAGAAGGAAAGGGTAGGAAGGTCCGGACAGACAACAACGTGGCACATCTAATCAATATTTGCAGATCAAAATTTGATCTGTTCCCTAAGGTAATAATACATTTTTCAGGGAATCCGATGAGCAATATTCTATCCATATGCGCCTTTGGAGCCTATGTTTTTTAAAGTTATCATTCTCTAAAGCCAACATCTCCTCCATCCGCATTATATCATTAACTGCAGAGACTCATAAGGTTAAAGGGGGGCTAGTAGTCATTTTCCAAAATATAGGGATAATTTGTCTTGCGGCAGATAAAAAAAAACGTAACAAAGAACCTTTCTGTGAGGAAATCGGACCTGGAAGCATAGACAATAAAGCAATTTCAGGGGACGGCTGTAAAGGTTTATCATATAAACTACTGTAAATTGAAAAAACCTGTGTCCAGAGGGGTCTAACAGCTTGACACTCCCACCATATATGTAAGTAACTACCATCCACCGATCCACACCTCCAACAGTGGGGGGGCATAGATGGGAAGATTTTGTGCAAAGATTGAGGGTCTCTGTACCATCTCGCAAGGAGCTTAAAGTTTTTCTCCTGTGTATAACAGGAAGTCAAAGTCTTATGCGTGAAATAATATGATTTCTGCCAGTCCGAAACTGTGAATTCCTTTCTCAGATCCAAAGACCACTTCCTGGTGTAACAAGGGGATTGTTTATATATCAACGTATGTAACATTGAAAAAAAGGAAAATTGTATCTTAACACATAGTGGTAATGTGGATACATCAATTAAGCATGTGCCACGTCCTATAATTGTAGAGAAAGGAATTATGGGGGACTTTGGACTTTATAGGCACAAATTAACGAAATACATATTGTAGAAAAATATAACAATTTTATTAATTTAAGTTACCAACAATAACATTAAAAAGATTTTCTAAAAACCATTAAACAATTGTATGTGTGGGCCAACCAGGTACAATCACTGAAGGATATAGGATATATAATAAGGTCTAAAGGAGAGAAACTCTCCAAATGTCATATGGTCCGAACAGTTGATTAGATACCGACACTGAAGGCTAGTATTGTAGTACCCAGTGAGGTCCACAGCTTTAACCAGTTTCGCGTGGAAACACGCTTCTTCAGAAAGCAACAGCATACAAAGCTAGTAAATGAAAATACAATATGTTAGAAATATCATGGTTACCTAGTAAATGCTTACATAAATATACAAAAAATTTGTTTACAAATAGGAACTAGTCAGCCGGACAGCAGCTCAAAAAACGGCAAGGGACCACGAAACCCAAGTACCAGAAGGACACGAACAGAACATGGGGGCATGGTAAACAATAGCAAACCATTAATATATGTAGATATAATCAACAAGGGAAATTTGGTAAATATATAATTTAATGAGAATGCTCATTGGAGCATATAATATAGAAAAAATAACTTATACTCAATAAGTTATACTCACACTCAGGAGTCTTTAAACTTGATTGTCACTGGAGTAAAGTTCCAAAATTTTTAGAAAGGCCCTACCAAGATGGGCTAGGAACTAGATGGAATTGGGATGGGAAGGTGGGGGATAGGTGAGGAGGGAAGGGATAGGAGGGAATGGAATGAAGCTAGGAAGGAGGGTATGGGAGAGGACAAGGACAGAGAGGAAAAGGGGAGGGTGGGGGAAGGGTAAGGTGTGGGAAGGAATGAATTGAGGGTAAAGTTCCCAGTCAGGGCCGATGCCAGCCGAGCCGATGTTAAGGCACAAACCAAATAGATGCTATATCAAAACAAAAATTGGTTTAATGAGCTAATTGATATAAAGGGCATGCCCATAATAACAATAAAGATTATAGGGTACTCACCCTAAATCATTGAAGTGGAAATAAGTAAGTCAACAGCCAGAATCTCATGGTCTCCAAAAGTTATTGATGGGAGATAGCATGGGCTATATATGTAGTGTATAGTTAGCGAAAAATAGAGAAACCCATGCACAGCCAGGGTCGTATAGCCCGGTTTTTGGGAGAACGTCGCCTGTTTCTCCCACAGAAGCCTCTTAGCCTGTTCCTTCTTTGGGGGGCTTAACCGGTCTCCTAGCTGTACAAGGCTAATGAGGTCAGTCTGGGGCTCTCTCTCTAGTAAGTCAGGGAGGGGTAAACCTTCTGAGTCGTCCGCAGCAGGGGCACATACTGCAGCAATATCCTCCTGCCGTTCCTGATACTCCTTCAGCATGTTCACATGAAAGGTTCGCTGGATTCTTTCATCTGTACAGCTGGCAATAACATAGGTAGTATCACATACCTGGGCTACTACTTTATACGGGCCCTGCCAAGATGCCTGCATCTTGTCGGTCTTCACAGGCTTGAGCACTAAGACCTTCTGCCCAACCTGGAAGACCCGTTGTCGGGCCCCCCGGTCGTACCATCTCTTCTGTCTTCCCTGGGCCGCCTGGAGATTCTCTCTTACCATCAGAGACAGTTGCTCCATGCGGTCCCTGAGTTCCAGAACATAGGGTACTATGGGGGTCCCTTCCTGCTCTGTCTCTCCCTCCCAGTGTCCTCTGATGAGATCGAGGGGTCCGCGGACCCTTCTCCCATAGAGCAACTCGAAGGGCGAGAACCCAGTAGATTCCTGGGGTACCTCTCTGTACGCAAATAACAGATGAGGCAGGAATCTCTCCCAGTCTCTGCAAGAGTCCGAAAAGGTCCTTAGCATTTGCTTGAGGGTCCCGTTAAAGCGTTCGCAGAGACCATTAGTCTGGGGGTGGTAGGGGGAGCTCAGCAAGGGCTTAATATTGCACACCTTCCACAACTGCTGAGTGAGCACCTCGGTAAACTGGGTTCCCTGGTCAGAGAGAATCTCCTTAGGGAACCCCACTCTGGTAAAAATCTTAACAAGGGCATCAGCTACTGTCTCTGCTTCAATGTTGGACATAGCTACTGCCTCTGGGTAACGGGTGGCGTAGTCCACCACGGTGAGAATATACTTCTTTCCGGATGGACTAGGCCGGGCCAGGGGACACAAAATGTCAACGGCTATGCGGTAAAAGGGCTCCCCAATAATAGGCATGGACATGAGTTTAGCCTTAGGGTGGTCCGCCCCTCTTACCTATCCGTTGACATGTGTCACACGTTTTGCAGTATTGTCGCACATCCTGGCTAAAATTGGGCCAGAAGAAATTCTGTGTGATCCTATGGGCCGTGCGATGGAACCCTAGATGTCCTGCTAGCGGCACATCATGCCCGATTCGCAGAATCTCCAGCTGGTATTTCTTAGGTACCACCAGCTGTCGTTTCTGCGAAGGGGCCTTACTTCTCTGGGATGGCTTAGGGATCCTATACAGTCTATCCCCATCCCATTCAAAAAGCTCCCCATCTATTCCCCTTTCCTGAGTATCTGCCTTTGGCCTATACCAGTCTAAGGTCATGCCATTTGGAATGAAAAATGCCCCGGCTACCTTCCAACGTATGGTGGATAGGCTCCTCGATGGCTTCCAGGATTTTGCATGTGCATATCTGGATGACATTGCAATCTACAGTGGGTCTTGGGAGGAGCACCTGGTTCACGTAGGAGTGGTTCTGGACAAAATTCGGGCCGCAGGCCTGACCTTGAAACCAGACAAGTGCCATCTAGGGATGGCGGAGGTGCAGTACCTGGGACACCGAGTGGGGTGTGGGAACCAGAGACCAGAGCCAGCCAAGGTAGAGGCAGTAGCTAACTGGCCCACGCCCCGTACTAAGACCCAGGTATTGGCCTTCTTGGGAACTGCAGGGTACTACAGACGTTTTGTCCCTAATTATAGTGCTATCGCCAAACCCCTGACTGACTTGATGAAAAAGAATTTACCTAGGCAGGTCCTGTGGTCTCCAGCTTGTGTATCCGCGTTTCTAGCCCTCAAGCAAGCACTTGTAAATGCCCCTGTCTTGGCTGCCCCAGTACCTAACAAACGTTTTCTTGTCCACACAGATGCTTCCATGTTTAGACTGGGGGCGGTGCTGAGCCAAGTTGGGGAGGATGGAGGAGAACACCCTGTCGCATACCTGAGTAGAAAACTATTACCCCGGGAAGTGAGCTATGCGGCAGTGGAGAAGGAGTGTTTGGCCCTGGTCTGGGCCCTTAAAAAGCTGAACCCTTACTTATACGGACAGGAATTTTCACTGGTCACCGACCACAACCCATTGGTCTGGCTTAACCGGGTCTCCGGAGATAATGGCAGGTTGCTGCGGTGGAGCTTAGCCCTACAACCTTACAACTTCACCATCAGCTACCGACCCGGTAAGCAAAACGGCAATGCTGATGGGTTGTCCCGGCAAACAGACGTCATCCCGGGCTCCTAGTGCAATGTTGATGGGTTATCCAGACATCGGAAGAATGGACCTATGGACTAACTTCGGAGTCCACCCGTCTGGGGTCGCCTCCTCTGTTAGTCCCCTGCCGAAAGGGGAGATGTGTGACAGTGGGGTCACTTTGGACACAGGGTGAATAAAAGAAACCCCCAATATGGTCTATGATGGCCATATTCAATGCTGTACATACATTTTATCTAGATGGGGTCTGTAATATTCATCCACCATATTCCCCAGGAATACCTGCAAGGAACTCTCTACTGTTTGATTATGACCTCAACAGGTTAATTAAAAAGTGACGCCTTCATGATGGTTAGACACATACTTGTGTGTATTGTAAAGGCAGACTGGGATTTACAATACAAAGGGATTTAAGATGTAAAGGGTTTAGAACCTGTTGTCGCCAGACAGACTGGCTGCCAACCCTTTGTGGGAAGATGTGTATTGGAGATTGTATATTCTATTGTGTTGGGATCTTTTGAAGCCTAGCAGACGTCAGGATGAGGTGTTGAGTTTTGGGATGTGTGGGTGGAGCTGGGCCCTTGTTCATGTTAAATCATGTGCCCTGAATTGTGTATAAAGTTACAATGTTTGTCAATAATAAATTGATTCCTACTACAGAAGAGACAGAGTGCGTCTCGTCTTCTTCCAGAGGGGTCGGCTCCTATAGGAAAGGGTCGTTTAGCTGTGGATATCGGTAGCGAGTGGATGTGTGTCTAGGAGAGGGAACATCGTAAACGGCGTTAATACCCCTTGAGATTGGGGTGCCGTTACACCCAGTTTCAAGTTTTCAGTGGATTAACCACAATGATTTAGAAGACATATGGATTCACTATTGAAAAAAATAAAATAAAATAATAATAATAAAAGGGGGAGACCATCAGTATACTAATAACAATGAAGTTTAGTATATAAGAATATTAATAGCTGGGCAAGTGCCACTATCCAGGCTAATTGTTAGCCAAGTGCTTTAATGGTAAGGTTATGTTTGTTTGCCCAGGTATTAATATTCTTATATACTAAACTTCATTGTTATTAGTATACTGATGGTCTCCCCCTTTTATTATTATTATTTTCTTTTTTTTTTTTTTTTTTCAATAGTGAATCCATATGTCTTCTAAATCATTGTGGTTAATCCACTGAAAACTTGAAACTGCGGTTTCTCTATTTTTCGCTAACTATTGTGACAGCAGGAAGGTAAAGTCACCTGGTTGCATCCAGGGGGGTAGATATATTTCGCCCAGATTCAGGCTTTACGCCGACTTATACAACTAGGTGGAGAGTTGTATAAGGCTAGTGGGCTCATGGATGACTCATACCTCTAGGGAGAGTGTGGGGCGTCGTGCAGACAGAGATGAGGAGACCAGCTGAACCTTGTCAGCTCATTTAGGCCTCTATAAGAACTCCCAGCTTCATTAGGGGTTAGCTCATGCCTGGAAGCAGACCTGTGTGGACTTCCTGGAGAGAGTGAACCCTTGTGCGGTGAGACAAAGCCTGTGTGGCTATTTGCTTGGACATTTAAAACCAGGGACTTAGGGACTAGGACAGCACTAGGCTGATCCCAGTTGTTAGTTAGGAAACCTGTATGTTTAGTCAGAGGTCAAGTTGACCAGGATTTATTTTGTTTATGTTTCTTTTGCTTTGCTGTGTTTTGTCACTGTAAATAGAAAATAAACCGCACCTTTTTGATTTTGAAAACCACAACCTCCGTTTGCTGGGCCTGTTTTTGTGTGGGGAGCCCATCTCGGGGGTCACACACACCCGCTGCCGAGCTAACCCCCTCACAGTTGGTGGAGAACCAGTGGCAGTTTTTTTTTTTAAGCCAGCATGGAGGAGATACTGAAGCAGCTGGCTCTAGCAAATGCCAATCAACAGCAGACAAATGCAGGTTTGCAAAAGAACTTCGCAGCCCAGCAGCAAGCTCATCAACAGAGCCTTGCAGCCCAGCAGCAGACAAACGCAACTTTGCAACAGAGTCTGGAGGCTCAGCAACAAGCCCAGCAGCAATCTGAGGCCCGCTTCATAGACCTGTTGCAGAAGCAAGAGCAGAGACTACAACAACAGATGGAAGCAGTAATGCAGCAACGTCCGCAGACCAGTGAGGAAAGCCGTCCCACTAATACCGCGTCCTTTGGGGTGAGTCGTTTATTGACAAAAATGACTGGAGAGGATGATCCAGAGGTATTTTTGACCACATTTGAAAGGACCGCTGAAAGAGAAAAGTGGCCTGAGGAGCAGTGGGCTGGACTGGTGGCTCCTCTGTTAACTGGTGAATCGCAGAAAGCTTACTATGACCTAGAGCCTAACCAAGCAAAAGACTATGTGATGCTAAAAGCTGAAATATTGGCAAGGCTGGGTGTCACCCAGGCTGTCCGGGCTCAGCGTGTGCATAACTGGACTTTCCAGCTTGGAAAACCCCCCAGGTCTCAAATGTATGATCTCATTCACCTGAGCAGAAAGTGGCTACAGCCAGAGACTTTGTCCGCACCAAAGATTGTGGAACGTGTTGTAATGGATCGGTTTTTGAGAGCTCTTCCTACTGCCATCCAAAAGTGGGTAAGCCATGGAGACCCAGAGACGGCCGATGGTCTTGTGGATCGTGTGGAGAAATACTTGGCTACAGAGAACCTGACGGCCTCTTCCAGAGACACTCGGACTTTCCACCCTAAGACCAGACCATCCCAAGGGGCGGATAAGAGGATTCCAAGGGGTGAGGGTGGAGAGAGTGAGAGGGTGGGAGCTCTACCCCAAGTTTGGCGAGAACAGCCTGGGAAATCAGCGGCTCAAGAGGCCGCAAGAAGGATCGTTTGCTACCGCTGCCGGCAAGCGGGACATATTGCAGCCAATTGCCCGGTTGTGGAGGAACCCATGCAGTGTGACTTTCTGATGGGCAGACGTCAGTCGCTGTGTGCGACAGTCGCATGCACTGCCATTCGAGGAACTGAGAAACATTTATGCAAAATGTGTGTTAATGGTAGAAATGTTGTGGTATTGTTGGATTCAGGTAGCCTTGTGACCCTGATAAAGGCTGAGTTAGTTAAAACAGAGGTCTCTGGGAATAGCAAGGTAGCTGTTATTTGTGTGCATGGGGACACCCGAGAGTATCCAGTGACTACAGTGTGTTTCGAGACCCCCAAAGGTACCCTCTCTCATCCAGTGGGCTTAGTATCTCAGTTACCGCATGACGCCATTGTGGGAAGGGATTTTCCGAAGTTCTGGTAACTGTGGGATGATCCTGAGCCCCCACTGGTGCCCCTATGTACCAGGAATGTGATAGCCAGAACTCCCCTGAGAGTGGTGAGGACTCTCCGGAATTTCCCTTATCAGTATTGGCAGGGGAGACTCAAGAAACTGGAGAGGAGCCCACCTCCTCAGACGAAAACCTACCGTCTGTGGAGTTTTCTGATCTTGAGGTTCACAGGGAAAACTTTGCCACAGAACAGTTGAAAGACCCCGCCCTAATAAAGGCACGGGAAAACGTAGTGAAAATAGATGGCGAGTTAGTGAACCCAGATAATACCTGCACTTACCCATACTTCAGCGTAGAGAAGGACCTACTGTATCGGGTGGCAAAAAGGGCAGAAGAAACCGTTGAGCAGCTTGTGGTGCCCAAACCTTACAGGAAGTTGGTGTTGGAGTTGGCCCATGGGCACATTCTTGGAGGTCATCTGGGGACAGAGAAAACCCGAGAGAGGGTATTACAGAGATTCTATTGGCCGGGGGTGATGAAGGACATAGAAAATTATTGTTCCTCCTGCCCTGTGTGTCAGAGGTCGGCCCCGATGCCACATTTCCGTAGCCCGCTGGTCCCTCTACCCATCATTGAGGTCCCGTTTGAGAGGATCGCCATGGATTTGGTAGGTCCTATAATCAAGTCCGCTAGGGGGCACCAGTACATATTAGTTATAATGGACTATGCCACCCGTTATCCAGAAGCGATCCCTCTCCGAAATACCTCGGCCAAAACCATAGCCAAAGAGCTATCTCTTGTGTTTAGCCGGGTGGGTATTTGTAAAGAACTGCTTACGGACCAAGGTACACCCTTTATGTCCCGGGTTATGAAGGAGCTGTGTAAATTGTTCAAAGTGACGCAATTACGTACATCTGTGTATCACCCCCAAACCGATGGGCTGGTTGAAAGGTTCAACAAAACCCTAAAAAAAATGCTGAACTTAGGGGTGATAGAGGAGTCCCAAAGTGATTGGTCTAGTCCCATTGTGTTGGTGCCTAAACCGGATGGGAGCTGGCGATTTTGTAACGATTTTCGTCAGTTGAACAAAGTTACAAAATTTGACACCTACCCCATGCCACGTATAGATGAGTTGATCGACCGGCTGGGAACAGCCCGATACATGACGACTCTTGACCTCACAAAAGGGTATTGGCAAATCCCCCTGGCCAAGTCGGCCAAAGAGAAAACCGCATTTGTAACCCCAGACGGGGCGTTCCAATATAAAAGAATGCCGTTCGGGTTACAGAATGCGCCGGCCACATTCCAGCGGAAAATGGACCAGATGCTGAGGCCCCATCGGAAGTATGCTGCGGCTTACCTGGATGACATAATTGTCCATAGCACAGATTGGGCCTCACATCTGCCAAAAGTGCAAGCAGTCCTGGACTCTGTTCGGGAAGCGGGGTTTACGGCTAACCCCAAGAAGTGTACCATTGGGCAGGAGGAGGCCAAATATCTTGGGTACACCATTGGGAGGGGAGTAATAAAACCCCAACTCAACAAAGTCGAGGCCATCCAGAGTTGGCCACGTCCCAACAGCAAGAAGCAGGTACGAGCCTTTCTGGGAATCGCTGGGTATTATCGGCGATTCATTCCCCACTTTGCTTCTAAGGCTGTGCCCCTAACCAACCTGACGAAGGGGAAAGGGTCGGTCATGATTAAATGGACCCCCGAGGCTGAGGCAGCATTCCAATTCTTGAAACAAGCCTTATGTAGCCAGCCAGTGTTGTACTCACCCGACTTCTCTAAAGACTTTGTCGTACAAAGTGATGCGTCAGATGTGGGGTTAGGAGCAGTATTGTCCCAGGTCTGGAACGGGGAAGAGCACCCAGTCATTTACCTCAGCAGGAAGTTGAAGTCCCATGAGGTAAATTACGCCACCGTTGAAAAGGAGTGTTTAGCGGTGAAGTGGGCTCTAGATTCCCTTCGGTACTACATGCTAGGTAGGCACTTTGACATGGTTACGGATCACGCTCCGTTAAAGTGGATGGCTCAAAACAAGGAAACAAATAGAAGAGTGAATAGGTGGTTCCTGGCCCTCCAGGAATTCAACTTCACAGTAAAGCATCGCCCTGGCGTTCAAATGGGGAATGTGGATGCTTTGTCTCGAGTACATGAATGCCTGATTGCTGGTGTTCCAACCCCGAGGTTAAAACAAGAGGGGGGGGTATGTGACAGCAGGAAGGTAAAGTCACCTGGTTGCATCCAGGGGGGTAGATATATTTCGCCCAGATTCAGGCTTTACGCCGACTTATACAACTAGGTGGAGAGTTGTATAAGGCTAGTGGGCTCATGGATGACTCATACCTCTAGGGAGAGTGTGGGGCGTCGTGCAGACAGAGATGAGGAGACCAGCTGAACCTTGTCAGCTCATTTAGGCCTCTATAAGAACTCCCAGCTTCATTAGGGGTTAGCTCATGCCTGGAAGCAGACCTGTGTGGACTTCCTGGAGAGAGTGAACCCTTGTGCGGTGAGACAAAGCCTGTGTGGCTATTTGCTTGGACATTTAAAACCAGGGACTTAGGGACTAGGACAGCACTAGGCTGATCCCAGTTGTTAGTTAGGAAACCTGTATGTTTAGTCAGAGGTCAAGTTGACCAGGATTTATTTTGTTTATGTTTCTTTTGCTTTGCTGTGTTTTATCACTGTAAATAGAAAATAAACCGCACCTTTTTGATTTTGAAAACCACAACCTCCGTTTGCTGGGCCTGTTTTTGTGTGGGGAGCCCATCTCGGGGGTCACACACACCCGCTGCCGAGCTAACCCCCTCACACTATACACTACATATATAGCCCATGCTATCTCCCATCAATAACTTTTGGAGACCATGAGATTCTGGCTGTTGACTTACTTATTTCCACTTCAGTGATTTAGGGTGAGTACCCTATAATCTTTATTGTTATTATGGGCATGCCCTTTATATCAATTACATCATTAAACCAATTTTTGTTTTGATATAGCATCTATTTGGTTTGTGCCTTATCGTCGGCTCGGCTGGCATCGGCCCTGACTGGGAACTTTACCCTCAATTCATTCCTTCCCACACCTTACCCTTCCCCCACCCTCCCCTTTTCCTCTCTGTCCTTGTCCTCTCCCATACCCTCCTTCCTAGCTTCATTCCATTCCCTCCTATCCCTTCCCTCCTCACCTTCCCATCCCAATTCCATCTAGTCCCTAGCCCATCTTGGTAGGGCCTTTCTAAAAATTTTGGAACTTTACTCCAGTGACAATCAAGTTTAAAGACTCCTGAGTGTGAGTATAACTTATTGAGTATAAGTTATTTTTTCTATATTATATGCTCCAATGAGCATTCTAATTAAATTATATATTTACCAAATTTCCCTTGTTGATTATATCTACATATATTAATGGTTTGCTATTGTTTACCATGCCCCCATGTTCTGTTCGTGTCCTTCTGGTACTTGGGTTTCGTGGTCCCTTGCCGTTTTTTGAGCTGCTGTCCGGCTGACTAGTTCCTATTTGTAAGCAAATTTTTTGTATATTTATGTAAGCATTTACTAGGTAACCATGATATTTCTAACATATTGTATTTTCATTTACTAGCTTTGTATGCTGTTGCTTTCTGAAGAAGCGTGTTTCCACGCGAAACTGGTTAAAGCTGTGGACCTCACTGGGTACTACAATACTAGCCTTCACTGTCGGTATCTAATCAACTGTTCGGACCATATGACATTTGGAGAGTTTCTCTCCTTTAGACCTTATTATATATCCTATATCCTTCAGTGATTGTACCTGGTTGGCCCACACATACAATTGTTTAATGGTTTTTAGAAAATATTTTTAATGTTATTGTTGGTAACTTAAATTAATAAAATTGTTATATTTTTCTACATTATGTATTTCGTTAATTTGTGCCTATAAAGTCCAAAGTCCCCCATAATTCCTTTCTCAACGTATGTAACATATTGTACATAATAGAGAGTGTATGTTGTGGAGGTTCAGAAAGAGAGCACAGCTTTTCAAATTCCGTGTCTATGGCCTCGTACACACGGCCGAGATTCTCGTTGAGAAAAACATGTCGTTTTTTTCGACGAGATTCTTGGACAAGAAACTTGTCCCGGCCGAGTGTACACACGCTCGTTTCAAAGAACCCGCGGTTCTTTGAAAGGAGTGTACGCAGTGACGTCATCGACTACGTCGAGCATGCGCTCGTCACATTCGATGCCGTCGCCGCCATCTTGGTATACCCTACGTATGCCTAGGAAGCTACCGCGCATGCGTCAAATTCATTTCGAACATGCGCGGGCTTCCGGGCGGACAGGTAAGTGTACACACACTCACTTTTCTCGTCGAGAAACACGCCAAGGAGAATCTCGACGAGAAAATAGAGAGCAGGTTCTCTATTTTCTCGTCGAGGTTTCTTGTCGGTTTTCTCGACGAGAAACACGCTAGCAGCGTACACACGACCGATTTACTCGGCAAGACCTCTCTGCCAGCAAGTTTCTTGCTGGTTCTTGCCGAGAAAATCGGTCGTGTGTACGAGGCCTATGAATTTGTGAAGTCGAAAAAAGGGTAGAACAGAAAGATGTGATCCGTAGTGCCGTAAGCCAGTTACCCCGAGCCTCTGGTAATACCGGCTTACCAGAGATAGGATCTACAAACGAGCCCATTACAGGCCACTCCGCGCGGGAGTAAGGACCTATTATGTGAGAACGTTCTCCTTGGGGCACAGCTGGATGATCGAATAAAGATGTAAGAGGAGATGGTTCAGAGGACAGGAGTGACTGTGCACCTTTTTTATACCACAGATGTAAGACGGCTGACGTTAATGGGGAAATTGAAGACCTATGTATATATTGTCCGTGTTCCCAAAGTAGGGCTCGGAGGTCATGCAGGGATAGGTCCTGTTCTACCATGGTGGATGCTTTAATGAAGGGACGGGGGAACCATTCAATGAGCCTAGCCAAGAGCGTAGCTCTGTAGTATAGTTCAAAATCGGGAAGGCCCGCGCCCCCTTGGGTTTTAGGGTACGTTAGTAAAGTATGTTTAATGCGGGACATACCTTGGTGCCATACAAATCATATGGACATGGAACGTAATGATATAAAGAAACGTTTAGGGACTGCAATAGGTACCGTTTGGAATATATAAAGTAGTTTAGGTAAGGTATCCATTTTCAAAGTATTTATACGTCCAAACATCGGTAGAGAAGAAGTGTTCCAGTTATCTAAGTCTTTACGTAATCGGGTCAATAGGGGTAAGTAATTTAGGGCATATAGCTCTGATAAATCCGCTGGAACCTTTATCCCTAAATAAGATATACTTCTAGTACTCCATTGAAAAGAAAAATTAGCTTGCACTCGAGTTAGGGTATTGGTGGGGAAGGAAACATTAAGGGCTTCTGTTTTAGATATATTACGTTTAAAGTCACTGAATTTCCCAAACCTACTGAATTCTAGCATCAACGAGGGCAAGGATGTATGTGGTTGCTGTATATAGGCCAAAAGATCGTCAGCATATAAAGATAACTTATGCACTGAGGAAGGTGTCTGTATCCCTACAATGGATGCATTACGTCTTATTGCCTGGGCTAGATGTTCTATCACTATAACAAAAAAAAACGGGGATAGGGGGCACCCTTGCCGAGTGCCATTCGATATCCGGTACGATGTGGATGAAGAACCACCGACCATGACTGAGGCAAAGGGATTAGAATACAATGCCATTATTTTAGACACGAACACCGGTCTAAGACCTATCTGTTCAAGGGAAAGACGTAAAAAGTCCCAATTAACTCGGTCGAAGGCCTTCTCCACATCGAACAATAACATGCAGGCCTTCAGATTGTGTTTCTGTATAAAGGAAATAAGGTGGATGGTTTTCGTGGTATTGTCCCTGGCCTCACGCCCAGGGACAAAACCTACCTGGTCCCTATGTATAATGGAAGATAAGAGAGGGGAAAGACGAGTCGCTAGAACTTTTGCATAAAGCTTAATATCAATATTGAGTAGCGATATTGGCCTATAGCTACCACATTGTGAGGAATCCTTGCCAGGTTTCAAAATAACTGATATATTAGCAGATAGAAGGTTGTGGGAGGGCAAATGGGTGTCATCAATTGAATTGAATGCCGAGACTAATAACGGAGCTAACGATTGGGCAAACAATTTATAAAACCTAGGGGAGAAGTCATCGGGACCTGGACATTTACCTGATTTTAAACCTTTAATAGCAACAAGAAATTCCACCATCGTCAGTGATTCCTCCAAACTAGATGCCTCTTCAGGGTCAATTTGTGGTAGGGCGGTCTCTGTTATATAATTCCTCATCTCAGTGAGGTGTGTGTTATTCTTGATGCGTGCTACTGGTAAAAGATGGAGATTATAGAGGTCAAAATAATAAGATCTAAAGGCCTCAGATATGCCTCGGGGACTGCTTATTTTCTGATGTTCCGACGTACATATATGTGGAATCGGTTTAGGAGGAGAGCGGGGGTGTAAAACCCTGGCAAGATGTTGTCCACATTTATTTGCAAAAGCGTAGTGATTGTTACGACCTCTATCTCTGGCTATAAGAGAATGTGCATCCAAGAGGCTAAGTAATTCTCTACGGGCATTAGAAAGATCTACATATGTTACCGGATTGGCATCTCTTTTATGTAATGTTTCATGCAATTTTATCCTTGCCAATAAACGAGAGATATCTGTTGTTCTGGCTTTTTAAGGCGAGAACCGTGTTGAATAAAGACACCTCTCAATACACACTTCAAGGCCTCCCACTTGTTTAGTGGGTTGGTATCATCAGAGCGATGGACCATAATAAAGTCCTGAATCGCTTGTTCTATTGCTGCGACACATATAGTGCCTTTCAATAAATTATCATTCAATCTCCATGACGATCTTGTACGAGACATCTGGGGGGGGCTAAACTGAGGTGTACGGGGGCGTGATCAGACCACAGTATGCTACCCAGAAAAGCCTTTGGTGATGTGTCTAGTAAGGTTTGGGAAATTAAAAAATAATCAATACGGCTATAAGAGTCATGTGCTACGGAGAAACAACTGTAGTCTCTTTCGAACGGATGTTGGACCCGCCACACATCTACCAATTGTGCAGTGTGCAGGAGTGTCTTTATCTGTGTGAGTGCACTATGAGAGATATTTGACTTACCCGAGGAAGAGTCCAGGTCCGGAGAAAGGGTCACATTAAGGTCACCACCTAAAATAAAACAGGGGCCCCCGAATGAAAGCAATTTGCCTACAACCTTAGAAAGGTAGGACGCCTGGTCCTGATTAGGTCCGTATATGTTAGCGTGGAAACAAGAAGGGAGAGGGGGGGACGGGAGATTGGGACAACCCAATAGACGGTTATAGGGTGAATCAACCACAATACATTTGGTAATAGAAAAATAGAAAAGACTTTATTCTATCTAAATAATCACATTTCAACCTAACAGTATGGATATACTCATGTAGGGGAAAGGGTTTCTCCTGAATATATGTACATTAGAATAAAAACATGAAAAAACACACATACACAGTGCACTGTTGGAAAAAGTAAAAATGATGGCCTGGGTGGACTACAGCCACCCGCTCTACTTCTCCTAAGTGTCCTTACTAAGAATGAACCCTGAATGACCGGGTAGATATTGTATCAATAACCGGAGCTTGCAGCATTTGTTGAATGAAAGGACTGTTCAAACCAAACCAATGTAGGGTTTAGGCTGTAGAATGAACGATAACTCAAATCTAAATCCAGACTGGAGTGTTAGAATCAAGCCGTGTTGGCAAATATACCTGCTAATGCAATGTTCATGCAGTGCAGCTCCATATATCAATAGATAAACCTGAATTCGCTGGTAAGACTATTGATGCAGTGTAATGAGCACTGGATTGCACTCAGCAATATGGCATGGAACTTATTCTGAGTATGATCTATTGCAGACAGTCCATGGAGGGACAAAGGCTTGAGCCCAGTCCTGGCCGAGTATGGTGAGGTGATATTTGATAGAGGGGAGGAAGGGGGGCACGATAACCATATGGTAATATACTTGCTTACCCATCCATAACATCCATCCCGTGATTCACCTGACACCAGAGTCTCTTTTAAGCCGTTGCTCGTGGATATATAGTGATGTCCTTGAGCTCTATAGCTCTCGCTGTGCTGCTGCTCAGAAAGGTGATCCTTCCGGCTTGAAGGAGGCTGCTGCGTAGAGTACGTCCCTCCATGGAGTCGCGTGCGGCTCCTGTAATCCGCTGGCTCTGTTTCAATGCATCAGCACTGACCGTATGACTGGAGCCGTCGCGCCGTAAGATCTGAGGATATACAAGCCTGTGTAATAGCAGGTTTAGGCCTCTGGGGGCAAGATCTGACTGTCCTTGTCTTATCCTCTGTTGGCTGGCAGTGAATTCATTCAATGGTGTTCATTGCGAGGAGAGGAGAGGAGAGGAGCGAGTGGGGTTTAGTCAACAATCCAGAATAACAACGTCGGACATGACGCGTTTCGTGACGAATATGTCACTTCATCTTGATGAAGCCACTGTAAAAATAGAAGAATTACACTTTTGTTTAAGAAACAGAAATCGGCCAAACGGATCAATAAAGGAATCTAGAACTTCCGGGTGGAATGATTTATGGAAGGCTATGGATACTCCTTTGGACTTCGACTCTGGATTAGTACTATGAAACCACTGATAATAATGGGGGTTTTTAAGAATCGGAATCGCCGAGTTCCGAAAGTGCGTTTCCTGTAACAATAACATTTTAGTCTTGGTCTTATGAAAGTGATATAGCACCTGGTTTCTCTTCTCAGATGAGTTGAGGCCTCTACAATTAAAGGAGGCCAAAGTTATGTTATCAAATGCCATCATGGTGGAAATAGGGATAGGGGAGAAGAACACAATTCCTTACCTATACCTGTACCTATGCAAACACGGGGGTCTGCCCTGACCGGAAAAGGGAAAATAGAAAAGGGAAGGAAACAGGCTAGAAAGGGAAAGAAAAATAGAGAATAAAGAAAAAAAATGAAACTAGAAAAATAAAAAAAACATCAGGCCACTATGTACCAATAGTAAGTGGACCGAGAGTTTTAGAAAAATATCAAAAGGAAAAGGAAGAAGGGAAAAAAAATAAAAAATTTCTTCTTTAAAAAAAGAAAGAAAAAAACAGTGCACTATTCAGCACTAGTGGTCCTAATGGGGGGTAACTGTGGTAGGCACATAGAGTGCCTCCCGGTCCAAGGCCTCTCAGGGATACAATAACTAAGGTCATACAATAGGTAGCCAACATCAAATAACACAAACCATTATCCATATAAGTAAGGGCTAGCCATAAATTCTGAGCCAAAAAAAAAAAAAGAAGGAAAAAAGAAAAAAAAGGGACTCCTAATAGAAAACCTGAGCTACGACATGTTTATCAGGGCAGTTCAGGGCAATCTAACAATACAATACAAAACTATGGAAAACTATGAAATGCTGTGCAACATGACAATATAAGTTGATGACCCTGAAGTGGTGACCCTAGAGAATGCCGGCTCATAACTCACTGTATGGCCTCCCAAAAGGGGGTAGATTGACATTCGCATCGGTATTACATCAGTATCACATCAGTATCCAAAAAAAAAAAATCTTCTTTTTTCTCTTTTCACTTTTCTTTTCCCCTAACCAGAAAAAAGAACCAAAAAACGAAAAGACAATATGAATGAGGATGAAAAATATCAAAGTTCAATCCATCCTCATACGTTCTTACATTCATATATTCATTTCGTCATATAATCATCATAATATAATCATCATCATCATCATCATATAATCATCGTATAATCGTAAAAAAAAAGAAAAGGATGATCAAAAAAAAGAAAAAGGGCCGCTCAGATGTTCCTAATTTTCTCTCCTAATAATTTACAGTTGGGCTATATACAGCGGGCACGAGAATGGAAGAATGGAAGATATAAAAATATAGGAAATATAGGAAACAACCTGGCGACTGGCGACTGGCGACTGCCTGATAATAGTATCACAAACAAGGGTAGTATCCACTACATCAGTGTCAATCCTCTGGCGGTCTATGTGGGGAACCCCTGTTGCGTCTATCCTTGCCAACCTTCTGCCATGATAACTGAGATGGAAATCCTAAAGTAGTGGGCTGGAATGGCTGAAATGGCCAGTCGGGCAGTGCTATTTTTGGTAGTTCCAGTATATTTAAGAAACGGGGAAGGTCACTCAGTGTTCGGAACAACGCAGTCTTTCCTGCAATGTGGACCCGAAGTTGAAAGGGAAATCTCCATTGATACTTTATTTGTTTCTCCTGGAGGACCAGTGTGATGGGTTTAAGTGCTCGGCGCATAGCTATGGTCTGGCGCGAAAGATCCGGTAAAAGCATAACTGGGACACCATTCAAGCAGATGGAGTCCTGTGTACTGGCAGCCCTCATGATCTCCTCTTTGATCTTATAAAAGTGCACTCTACAGAGCGTGTCTCGGACAAAAGAGGAGTCAATATTTCTGGGCCCTGAAGTCCTGTGGACCCTGTCCAACTCTATATGGGCCTCCTTGGGCCTCTGTAGTAATTGATTAAAAATGATAGTTACCGCCTCTGTTAGGTCCTTGGGTTCCACTGTTTCAGGGATGCCACGTATCCTGACATTGTTCCTCCTGTTACGGTTCTCGATGTCATCTTGGCGATACATGAGCTGCTGTAACAGAACTGTGTGGGAATTAAGAGTCTCCTCGTGTGACTGCAACGTATTGCCAATGCCCTCTGTTGTACTTTCTATATCTTCCATAAGTGTCCCCAGGTCCCGTTTAAGATCTGCAATCTCCCTCTTGTAACTTTTCTCCATACGGGAGACACAATGCTCAAGATCGTGTTTGGTCGGCAGAGAGCGCAGGTCTGCGTGCATGGATCGCATCTGGGATTCCATGTCCCATCCATCCCCAGAGCACAGCGACGCCTGGGAAAGGTTATGCGGGCTATGTGGGCTGTGCAGGCCTTGTAGTTTACGGAGGGGAGGATCTAAATCAGGATCTAAATCAGCCAGAGAAGCTGAACGTCCTCCTGCTGTGTACCTGTACAGCGACCGCTACATCCGCCGCAGCGTCTGTTGGTCCTGAGTGGGCTGGAGATGGAGGCGCCGTCGCCATCTTGGAAGACTGTTGATCCTGTTGATTCCTATAAGCCGCGGTGGAGCGAGTCACAAATCGGCTAATGTCTCCTTGTTTTTGATCCCCAGCAGGCTTGAAGTGGTCTTTAGGCTTCCCCTTCCCCATCAAAGCAATTTAAGGATAGGTACGAATGATGGATCTGTGATAGAATCCCCGTGAGAGCCGAGCGACCAGGAGCAGCCGCAAAGTGCGTCCTACAGCACCATGCGCTAGACCACGCCCCGAAGGTCTTGGATTTAGAGGCTCATCTGACGTAGCTTTTTGAAGCCCTATGGAGATTGCAAGAAAAGGTATACTTTCATTAGTAACAAATATATTTTTGAGAAAATTAAACCATGAACAAATAATTTCTAAACATTATTTGGAAGTGTGGTCCATTTTTAAATGTACCCCCAGTGACAACCGGAACACATGATTGGATACATAGCGAAAACCATAGCATATACTTTTTGAACCAAAGTTTGACACATTGTAACACCCCAAAGTATATACACAGGATCACCTGTGTGTGACACCCTCAAACTTTGGGGCTTTTGGCCCACACTTGTACTACTGCGTTCAGATGTTTCATCAGCTGCTGAGCATTCTCTCCCTTTTAACATTACCATGCATATCCTTTTTTTTTTTTTTAATTGTCCTTTGGATTTGATCCCAAAAACTAATTGGTTACCAAATTTGCTCCCCCAAATAAAATTAAATAAATGGGTGTTCACACTGGATGATCCCAAAACATCGTTTTATGAACTGGACGGAGAAAGAGGTTTAATACGTCCGTTTACTGTGTGGACGAACCTGAAAGATGGTGTGACAGCAGGAAGGTAAAGTCACCTGGTTGCATCCAGGGGGGTAGATATATTTCGCCCAGATTCAGGCTTTACGCCGACTTATACAACTAGGTGGAGAGTTGTATAAGGCTAGTGGGCTCATGGATGACTCATACCTCTAGGGAGAGTGTGGGGCGTCGTGCAGACAGAGATGAGGAGACCAGCTGAACCTTGTCAGCTCATTTAGGCCTCTATAAGAACTCCCAGCTTCATTAGGTGTTAGCTCATGCCTGGAACCAGACCTGTGTGGACTGTCTAGGGAGAGTGAACCCCTGTGCGGTGAGACAAAGCCTGTGTGGCTATTTGCTTGGACATTTAAAACCAGGGACTTAGGGACTAGGACAGCACTAGGCTGATCCCAGTTGTTAGTTAGGAAACCTGTATGTTTAGTCAGAGGTCAAGTTGACCAGGATTTATTTTGTTTATGTTTCTTTTGCTTTGCTGTGTTTTGTCACTGTAAATAGAAAATAAACCGCACCTTTTTGATTTTGAAAACCACAACCTCCGTTTGCTGGGCCTGTTTTTGTGTGGGGAGCCCATCTCGGGGGTCACACACACCCGCTGCCGAGCTAACCCCCTCACAGTTGGTGGAGAATGCAGGTAGTTTTTTTTTTAAGCCAGCATGGAGGAGATACTGAAGCAGCTGGCTCTAGCAAATGCCAATCAACAGCAGACAAATGCAGGTTTGCAAAAGAACTTCGCAGCCCAGCAGCAAGCTCATCAACAGAGCCTTGCAGCCCAGCAGCAGACAAACGCAACTTTGCAACAGAGTCTGGAGGCTCAGCAACAAGCCCAGCAGCAATCTGAGGCCCGCTTCATAGACCTGTTGCAGAAGCAAGAGCAGAGACTACAACAACAGATGGAAGCAGTAATGCAGCAACGTCCGCAGACCAGTGAGGAAAGCCGTCCCACTAATACCGCGTCCTTTGGGGTGAGTCGTTTATTGACAAAAATGACTGGAGAGGATGATCCAGAGGTATTTTTGACCACATTTGAAAGGACCGCTGAAAGAGAAAAGTGGCCTGAGGAGCAGTGGGCTGGACTGGTGGCTCCTCTGTTAACTGGTGAATCGCAGAAAGCTTACTATGACCTAGAGCCTAACCAAGCAAAAGACTATGTGATGCTAAAAGCTGAAATATTGGCAAGGCTGGGTGTCACCCAGGCTGTCCGGGCTCAGCGTGTGCATAACTGGACTTTCCAGCTTGGAAAACCCCCCAGGTCTCAAATGTATGATCTCATTCACCTGAGCAGAAAGTGGCTACAGCCAGAGACTTTGTCCGCACCAAAGATTGTGGAACGTGTTGTAATGGATCGGTTTTTGAGAGCTCTTCCTACTGCCATCCAAAAGTGAGTAAGCCATGGAGACCCAGAGACGGCCGATGGTCTTGTGGATCGTGTGGAGAAATACTTGGCTACAGAGAACCTGACGGCCTCTTCCAGAGACACTCGGACTTTCCACCCTAAGACCAGACCATCCCCAGGGGCGGATAAGAGGATTCCAAGGGGTGAGGGTGGAGAGAGTGAGAGGGTGGGAGCTCTACCCCAAGTTTGGCGAGAACAGCCTGGGAAATCAGCGGCTCAAGAGGCCGCAAGAAGGATCGTTTGCTACCGCTGCCGGCAAGCGGGACATATTGCAGCCAATTGCCCGGTTGTGGAGGAACCCATGCAGTGTGACTTTCTGACGGGCAGACGTCAGTCGCTGTGTGCGACAGTCGCATGCACTGCCATTCGAGGAACTGAGAAACATTTATGCAAAATGTGTGTTAATGGTAGAAATGTTGTGGTATTGTTGGATTCAGGTAGCCTTGTGACCCTGATAAAGGCTGAGTTAGTTAAAACAGAGGTCTCTGGGAATAGCAAGGTAGCTGTTATTTGTGTGCATGGGGACACCCGAGAGTATCCAGTGACTACAGTGTGTTTCGAGACCCCCAAAGGTACCCTCTCTCATCCAGTGGGCTTAGTATCTCAGTTACCGCATGACGCCATTGTGGGAAGGGATTTTCCGAAGTTCTGGGAACTGTGGGATGATCCTGAGCCCCCCACTGGTGCCCCTATGTACCAGGAATGTGATAGCCAGAACTCCCCTGAGAGTGGTGAGGACTCTCCGGAATTTCCCTTATCAGTATTGGCAGGGGAGACTCAAGAAACTGGAGAGGAGCCCACCTCCTCAGACGAAAACCTACCGTCTGTGGAGTTTTCTGATCTTGAGGTTCACAGGGAAAACTTTGCCACAGAACAGTTGAAAGACCCCGCCCTAATAAAGGCACGGGAAAACGTAGTGAAAATAGATGGCGAGTTAGTGAACCCAGATAATACCTGCACTTACCCATACTTCAGCGTAGAGAAGGACCTACTGTATCGGGTGGCAAAAAGGGCAGAAGAAACCGTTGAGCAGCTTGTGGTGCCCAAACCTTACAGGAAGTTGGTGTTGGAGTTGGCCCATGGGCACATTCTTGGAGGTCATCTGGGGACAGAGAAAACCCGAGAGAGGGTATTACAGAGATTCTATTGGCCGGGGGTGATGAAGGACATAGAAAATTATTGTTCCTCCTGCCCTGTGTGTCAGAGGTCGGCCCCGATGCCACATTTCCGTAGCCCGCTGGTCCCTCTACCCATCATTGAGGTCCCGTTTGAGAGGATCGCCATGGATTTGGTAGGTCCTATAATCAAGTCCGCTAGGGGGCACCAGTACATATTAGTTATAATGGACTATGCCACCCGTTATCCAGAAGCGATCCCTCTCCGAAATACCTCGGCCAAAACCATAGCCAAAGAGCTATCTCTTGTGTTTAGCCGGGTGGGTATTTGTAAAGAACTGCTTACGGACCAAGGTACACCCTTTATGTCCCGGGTTATGAAGGAGCTGTGTAAATTGTTCAAAGTGACGCAATTACGTACATCTGTGTATCACCCCCAAACCGATGGGCTGGTTGAAAGGTTCAACAAAACCCTAAAACAAATGTTGAAGAAAGTGGTGGATAGAGATGGAAAGGATTGGGACTGTCTACTTCCTTATCTGATGTTTGCTATTAGGGAGGTGCCCCAATCCTCTACGGGATTCTCCCCCTTTGAGTTACTGTATGGGAGACACCCAAGAGGGCTGTTGGATATTGCCAAGGAAACTTGGGAAAGTGAGAGTTCTCCCCACAGGAGTGTGATTGAGCATGTCGCCCTGATGCAAGACCGAATTGCACAGGTAATGCCCATCGTGAAGGAACATTTGGCCCAAGCGCAGTTAGCACAGCAGAGAGTGTACAACTGTGGAGCCAAGACCCGTACCTTTTCCCCGGGGGATAGGATACTGGTACTTGTCCCTACGGTTGAAAGTAAATTCCTTGCCAAATGGCAAGGCCCCTACGAGATAATGGAAAAAGTGAGCGAAGTGAATTACAAGGTCAGACAACCAGGAAGGCGAAAGCCCGAACAGATCTATCACGTTAATCTGTTGAAAGCCTGGAGGGATAGAGAGTCCCTAGTCGCAGACACTTGGTCACCAGCTCAAACTGGTTGCGTGATTCCTGAGGTTGGAATAGCAGCCACCTTGTCACAACCCCAACAACAGGAGGTTAAGGAGTTTGTGCTTCGCAACAAGGAGGTATTCTCTGAGCTGCCGGGACAAACATCTGGGGTAGAGCATGACATCATTACCCCGCCCGGTGAAAGGGTGAAGTTAAAACCCTATCGGATCCCAGAGGCCCGACGGGAGGCAATACGGGAGGAAGTACAGAAAATGCTGAACTTAGGGGTGATAGAGGAGTCCCAAAGTGATTGGTCTAGTCCCATTGTGTTGGTGCCTAAACCGGATGGGAGCTGGCGATTTTGTAACGATTTTCGTCAGTTGAACAAAGTTACAAAATTTGACACCTACCCCATGCCACGTATAGATGAGTTGATCGACCGGCTGGGAACAGCCCGATACATGACGACTCTTGACCTCACAAAAGGGTATTGGCAAATCCCCCTGGCCAAGTCGGCCAAAGAGAAAACCGCATTTGTAACCCCAGACGGGGCGTTCCAATATAAAAGAATGCCGTTCGGGTTACAGAATGCGCCGGCCACATTCCAGCGGAAAATGGACCAGATGCTGAGGCCCCATCGGAAGTATGCTGCGGCTTACCTGGATGACATAATTGTCCATAGCACAGATTGGGCCTCACATCTGCCAAAAGTGCAAGCAGTCCTGGACTCTGTTCGGGAAGCGGGGTTTACGGCTAACCCCAAGAAGTGTACCATTGGGCAGGAGGAGGCCAAATATCTTGGGTACACCATTGGGAGGGGAGTAATAAAACCCCAACTCAACAAAGTCGAGGCCATCCAGAGTTGGCCACGTCCCAACAGCAAGAAGCAGGTACGAGCCTTTCTGGGAATCGCTGGGTATTATCGGCGATTCATTCCCCACTTTGCTTCTAAGGCTGTGCCCCTAACCAACCTGACGAAGGGGAAAGGGTCGGTCATGATTAAATGGACCCCCGAGGCTGAGGCAGCATTCCAATTCTTGAAACAAGCCTTATGTAGCCAGCCAGTGTTGTACTCACCCGACTTCTCTAAAGACTTTGTCGTACAAAGTGATGCGTCAGATGTGGGGTTAGGAGCAGTATTGTCCCAGGTCTGGAACGGGGAAGAGCACCCAGTCATTTACCTCAGCAGGAAGTTGAAGTCCCATGAGGTAAATTACGCCACCGTTGAAAAGGAGTGTTTAGCGGTGAAGTGGGCTCTAGATTCCCTTCGGTACTACCTGCTAGGTAGGCACTTTGACATGGTTACGGATCACGCTCCGTTAAAGTGGATGGCTCAAAACAAGGAAACAAATAGAAGAGTGAATAGGTGGTTCCTGGCCCTCCAGGAATTCAACTTCACAGTAAAGCATCGCCCTGGCGTTCAAATGGGGAATGTGGATGCTTTGTCTCGAGTACATGAATGCCTGATTGCTGGTGTTCCAACCCCGAGGTTAAAACAAGAGGGGGGGGTATGTGACAGCAGGAAGGTAAAGTCACCTGGTTGCATCCAGGGGGGTAGATATATTTTGCCCAGATTCAGGCTTTACTCCGACTTATACAACTAGGTGGAGAGTTGTATAAGGCTAGTGGGCTCATGGATGACTCATACCTCTAGGGAGAGTGTGGGGCGTCGTGCAGACAGAGATGAGGAGACCAGCTGAACCTTGTCAGCTCATTTAGGCCTCTATAAGAACTCCCAGCTTCATTAGATGTTAGCTCATGCCTGGAACCAGACCTGTGTGGACTGTCTAGGGAGAGTGAACCCCTGTGCGGTGAGACAAAGCCTGTGTGGCTATTTGCTTGGACATTTAAAACCAGGGACTTAGGGACTAGGACAGCACTAGGCTGATCCCAGTTGTTAGTTAGGAAACCTGTATGTTTAGTCAGAGGTCAAGTTGACCAGGATTTATTTTGTTTATGTTTCTTTTGCTTTGCTGTGTTTTGTCACTATAAATAGAAAATAAACCGCACCTTTTTGATTTTGTAAACCACAACCTCCGTTTGCTGGGCCTGTTTTCGTGTGGGGAGCCCATCTCGGGGGTCACACACACCCGCTGCCGAGCTAACCCCCTCACAATGGTATCTTTCACTGTACTATATCAAAGACAAAAATACACGACATAATACAAGTAATAATCTTTAGCAGGGATAATAGCCAAAAAGTACTTACTTTTTCCTATAACTTTCTTGATTCTTTTGTATTGGTCGGGCTCCCGCAACTTCAGATCAGACCATCATTTTCTGAGCTGTTCCTTCGTTCTGCACACCCCGAATTTTTGGTGAAGACTTTTGACCACTTTGCCCATAATTTTTGTCTTGACCAGATTAGGCCTTTTATACGGCCCATGCTTGGCATCATAATCCTCCCTCTTCAAAATGGCGACCATCTTCACCATTTCCTCGAATGACATGTTGGATGCCTTATATCTCCTGGATCGGGATTTGGGCTCCTCAGGAATTTCATCCTCTGTAGAGGTAATCTCAGCCACCTGTGTCTCCGCCATGTTACTAAGCACTACGACGAGCGAGAAGGGGTGGGGAAAGTACAATATCGAACGTCAGGGGCGGGGAAAGCGTGCGGAGTTTCACGCATGCGCAGTGTATATCAAGTGAAGATCCATGTGTCGAAAATACGTTCATTTGGCGGGAGAGGGAGTTCGCAACGAACGTGTTGACCAAGGTACATAACATTTTAAGGATTTGGGTTTCCTCAGCGGAGGAGATTTGGGGCTTTTATATCTGTCCAAAATGCTGATTTGATGAATGGTGCCTGAAACATATGTATTTTCTTGGTTCTTGATTTTACAGAGAGAATGAATACATTCAAAAACCCTGAGTTTATGGGGGAGTTCATTGATAAATGGAAGGAACTCCCTATCCTGTGGCAGACCAAAAGTGGTTCCAATAAAAACAAAACGGCCAGGACAGCAGCACTGGAGAGCCTGCTTGCATTTGTCCAAACCCAGATACCCACAACAACTCTCCAAGATGTGAAAACCAAAATTGGTACCATCAGGGGGGACATACAGAACCCAGAGGAATATGGTCCTGAAGTCCCAGAGGTCAGGTGCTGTAGCAGATAAGGTTTATAAACCCACTCTGTGGTACTACAGAAAGCTATCTTTTCTGGATGACCAGCTGGAAGTGCGGGAATCTCTGTCCACCCTTCCCCCCAGAGGTCAATCCAGCCTTCCTTGTAGCCAAACCTCCAGCCTTCCTTGCAGCCAGCCCTCCAGCCTTCCTGGCAACCCTGCTCTGGCTTCCTCTGAGGATCAAGATCAGGTCCTTGAGGAGGCAGATTTGGATATATGGAGCCAGGTAAAGTATTGATATCTACATTTATATGTTACAAAAGTGATGAATTTAAATTGATGTTAGTATTGTTAGGTATTTAATGTTCGAAAAAAAAAGGATTTAAAGAGCAAGATACAGTAGTGGTCAAATTTGATGTGGACAAGGCAACAATATCAGGAGGCGGAATCTCTGAAAATTTACAAATTTTTCACATTCAATTCAAAAATGTCTGGAGGTGAACAATGTGTGTGATTGATGGTGGCAAAAAATAAATAAAGTCCCTTTCTTTTTTTACAGCCAGAGCAGAAGAGGGTGATGTTGGGGACCAGGAGGAGGCAGGGCCCAGTGGCACCCAGGAGGAGGCTGGGCCCAGTGGCACCCAGGAGGAGGCTGGGCCCAGCACAAGAGCCCAGATGCCTCCCCTGATAATGAAACCACGAGGGCCAAGGAGAGGTAGGCAGGTGGAGGAGGAAACAAGAGCCTTCATCAAAGAGGCTACTGCGGCCCTCAGAGAGGCACCCTCTGCTGAGGAGGGCTTTGCCGCAGTCCTCACACATAAGCTAGCCCAAATGGACCTGCGTCAAAAGCTCTATAGTGAGACCCTTCTCCTGAAGGTAATTAACAAGGGATTGCTCGGTGAACTCACCAAGTTCACCGACATCACGGAGGTTGTCCCTACTCCTCCACCTCCTCCTCCTCCTCCTACTACTCCTCCTGCCACAACCTCTCCTCCTGATCCCAAGCCTCCGAGGAAGAAACCAACCAAGGCTGCAGAGAAGGCTGCAGTGAAGGCTGGAGAGAAGGCTACAAGGAAGAGGAAAAAATAATGCCTGCTGTAGTACCACAGACTGGGGACATATATGACTTATCTGCTGCGGTTCCTGACCTCTGGGAGTTCAAGCCAAGATTGGGCTCCTTTTTGATTTCTTTCAATCAATAGTTTGGTTTTCATATCTTGGATGGTTGTTGTGGGGCCCAAAGGATGCACAAATGCAAGCAGGCTCTCCAGTGCTGCCTTCCCCTTTAATTTGTTATGTTCCTAAATAAAGGATACTTTTTTTGGCTTAAAATACTTGACTATGTGTTTTTTATTTCAAAAGAGACTTTGCTAGGGAGTAGGCAGGGACATTTAAAATAATATTATTGTTATTAACAAACCTCCTTGAGGCAAAATGAGACAAATTTTGAAGGTTGGTGTGGTAACTTTACACAAGAATAATTTAGGCAAAAAAACAAACAAAAAAAAGGACCAAAAAAAAAAAATAAGCTAACTTAATTGCTAAAATAAACTGCAAAAACATAAAAAAAAAAAAATTGATCTTTACATTTATTCATGAATTTATGAGGGAGATGTGGCTTGAAAAGAATATTTTTCTGTCATTAAATCAATTAGGAATTACTTTAGAAACAAGTTTGGCATAACTCTCAATGTCATTAGCAAAAGAAGGTAATTGTTTAAGCATTATCAAAAAAAAAACGGAATGCGCAGCATTAAAACAATTAATTCCACCGTGACGAATCTGCCATATCTAGTTCCAACGCTAGCTTTACCAAAACGAGCGCTCCCGTCTTTTTTTTCACATTGTTAAAGCATACACACTATCGTTTTTCACGTCGTTAAAAAAAACGACATGAAAAACGACGTGAAAAAAGAGCATGTTCGAAATTTTTAATGGCCGTTTTTCACGTCGTTAAAAATGCTCTGGAGCGTACACACGATCATTTTTAATGGCCATTTTTTAAAATGGCATTTTTAACGGCATGAAAAACGATCGTGTGTATGGGGCATTATACTCCTCCTGGGGATTCCACATTCATGCCTAGAACCATGGAGAGCCCAGAATCCAAGGAGCGCATTCAGGCTTTCAAGGGACATAACGTTTACATCTGATTTTCTGATTACCTATCACATTTCTTAAGGCCCTGAAGTGCCAGGATAGAAGAAACACACACAAAATAACCACATTTTGCAAAAATAGACCCTCTCATGTAATTAATTAGAGGCATGATTAGTCTTTTTAAAATCAAATTATTGCTGTTGATTAGGGATGAGCCGAACACCCCCCGCTTTGGTTCGCATCCAGAACATGCGAAGGGAACGAAAGTTGGCGCGAACTTTCGAACACCGTTAAAGTCTATGGGACTCGAACGCCAAAAATCAAAAGTGCGAATTTTAAAGGCTAATATGCAAGTTATTGTCCTAAAAAGGGTTTGGGGACCCGGGTCCTGCCTCAGGGGACATGTATCAATGCAAAAAAAGTTTTAAAAACTAACGTTTTTTCGGAAGCAGTGATTTTAATGATGCTTAAAGTGAAAAAATAAAAGTAAAATATTCCTTTAAATATCGTGCCTGGGGGGTGTCTATAGTATGCCTGTAAAGTGGTGTGTGTTTCCCGTGTTTAGAACTGTCCCTGCACAAAATGACATTTCTAAAGGAATAAAAGTCATTTAAAACTGCTTGCGGCTTTAATGTAATGTCTGGTCCCGGCAATATGGATGAAAATCATTGAGAAAATCATTGAGAAACCCCCCCCCCAGCCCATTTGGGTCTTGTATGGATATTAAGGGGAACACCGCACCCAAATGAAAAAAAGGAAAGGCGTGGGGCCCCTGAACAGCAGTATACAGGCGGTGCAAACAAGACAGGGACGGTAGGTTTGTTCTTAAAGCGGAGTTCCACCCAATTTTTTTCCTTTTTTTTATTCCACTCCTCACCCCCTTACATGCCACATTTGGCATGTAATTTTTTTTGGGGGGGAGTGGGGGCTTCAGTAGGAGTGGGACTTCCTGTCCCACTTCCTCCTTCCGCCCTGGAGCCGCCTAGGCGATATGTCATATCGCCTTGTGGCGGCTCCTCCCTGTAGGTGATCACCTGGGACGTGACAGGTCCCAGGCGATCGCCTGTCCACTCACAGAGCGCTGCGCCGTTCGCGCATGCGCAGTGAGTGCACGGCCGTGAAGCCGAAAGCTGTCACGGCCGGGTGCCCACACTGTGAATGGACGCGCCGGCGGAGGAGGGGGGAGAGGAGCGGAGCTCCAGGTGGCGCGTCGCTGGACAGTGGAACAGGTAAGTGTATGTTTATTAAAAGCCAGCAGCTACACTTTTTGTAGCTGCTGACTTTTAATAAACATAAAAATAGGGTGGAACTCCGCTTTAAGTAGAATCTGTTTGTAATTTTGAACTGGTACATTTTTAAAGTGTAGCTTCAGCCAAAAAATCTCATTGACTTTGCAGACCTTGCACTTCCTGTGCACCATGTGGGTGGATCTGGAACATTGGGTGCTATAGAGTGCCTAAGATTAGAAGCACCTCTAAAAAGTACCCTAAGTCAATGCGCTTCATTACAGGAGATTTACTCAATTTACATCAACAAGTACAGGCATTACTTACCGGATCAAGTCCTTTATGACATGTACCACCAAGTGTGTTGTGTACCTTCTAAGGTGTCCTCGCGGGTTAGAATACGTGGGACGGACCAGTGGCGGTGCGTCCATAGAGGGCGCCGGAGCGCCGCCCCCTCTCGCTCCCGCACCGCCACTGAAAGACAATACATAGATTCATGCATTGCATGAATCTGTGTATTGTCACCGCTGCCGCGCTGCCCTCTATTCATATGGCCGGCCTCCTGGTGAGCACCGGCCATATGAATTAGAGCGGCGGCCAGCGGTGGGTGTGGCTTGGAAGTGCCTATCAGAGCCAGCGGCTCTGATAGGCTTTCCGAATACAGCTCTCACGCTGTATTCGGCTTCCAAAAACTCCTCCCAGGTACGCACGGGGGTGCGTTCCTGGGAGAAGACTGTGGAGGTTTCAGCCAATCAGGTTCACCGGATCTGGTTACCGGTGACCTGATTGGCTGAAGCGACATCGAGGGCGGGAGAACATACCGAGGACGGCGCGGACCGAGGAAGGTAAGTGCAGGGCTGGGGGGGGGGGGGGGACAGGCTGCATTTGGGGGGGAACTGACTGTATATGGGGGACAAACTGGCTGCATTTGGGGGGGAACTGACTGTATATGGGGGACAAACTGGCTGCATTTGGGGGGAACTGGCTGTATATGGGGGACATGCTGGCTGCATATGGGGGCACACTGGCAGTATTATGGGGGACAAACTGGCTGCATTTGGGGGGAACTGGCTGTATATGTGGGCACACTGGCTGCATTTGGGGGGAACTGGCTGTATATGGGGGCACACTGGCTGCATTTGGGGGGAACTGGCTGTATATGGGGGCACACTGGCTGCATTTGGGGGGAACTGGCTGCATATGGGGGCACACTGGCTGCATATGGGGGGAACTGGCTGTATATGGGGGACAAACTGGCTGTATATGGGGGCACACTGGCTGAATATGGGGGCACACTGGCTGAATATGGGGGCACACTGGCTGTATTATGGGGGACAAACTGGCTGCATTTGGGGGAACTGGCTGTATATGTGGGCACACTGGCTGCATTTGGGGGGAACTGGCTGTATATGGGGGCACACTGGCTGCATTTGGGGGGAACTGGCTGTATATGGGGGCACACTGGCTGCATTTGGGGGGAACTGGCTGTATATGGGGGCACACTGGCTGCATATGGGGGAACTGGCTGTATATGGGGGACAAACTGGCTGTATATGGGGGCACACTGGCTGAATATGGGGGCACACTGGCTGTATTATGGGGGGAACTGGCTGTATTTGGGGGGAACTGGCTGCATATGGGGGGAACTGGCTGTATATGGGGGCACACTGGCTGCATTTGGGGGGAACTAGCTGTATATGGGGGCACACTGGCTGCATTTGGGGGGAACTGGCTTTATATGGGGGCACACTGGCTGCATATGGGGGGAACTGGCTGTATATGGGGGACAAACTGGCTGTATATGGGGGCACACTGGCTGTATATGGGGGCACACTGGCTATATATGGGGACAAACTGGTTGTATATGGGGACACACTGGCTGTATATGGGAGCACACTGGCTGTATATGGGGGGCACACTGGCTGTATATGGGGGGCACACTGGCTGTATATGGGGGGCACACTGGCTGTATATGGGGACAAACTGGTTGTATATGGGGACACACTGGCTATATATGGGGACAAACTGGTTGTATATGGGAGCACACTGGTTGTATATGGGAGCACACTGGCTGTATATGGGGGGCACACTGGCTGTATATGGGGGGCACACTGGCTGTATATGGGGGGCACACTGGCTGTATATATGGGGGCACACTGGTTATATATATATGGGGACAAACTGGCTGTATATGGAAACAAACTGGCTGTATTTGAGGGGGCAAACTGGTGGCGTTTGGGCACAGTGGCTGCGTTTAATGGGCACAGTGGCGGCAACTGATTATTTTTTTTTTCAGTTTGTTTGCACCCCCCCAAAAATTTTGAGCACCAGCCGCCACTGGGACGGACTATTAGGATGCTGCATGTGAGGTTGGGGGAACATATCATTAATATCCGAAAAGGCTTCGATAAGCATAATGTTTCCAAGCACTATGATCTCAAGCATAATAGAGACCCAAAGGGAACTGTTTTTATGGCCCTGGAGAGATATGTACCACACTGGCTGGGTGGGAATGGTAAAAGAAGTATCTCTAGATCTGAAACCAGTTGGATATACAAGCTAGGATGTCATGTCCCCAATGGCCTGAACGTGGAATGGGACATCAATTGTTTCATTAATAACAGTTGATGTCCTTTCCAGCCTCAATCGTTCCTTTGTTTCGTTTGGGAACAGTGAATTTGTTTTCTGTGTAATATCTGTGATTTTTGCTCATTCCAGTATTGAATTATTAAATACTATACCTTTGACTATGGTCTGGATCATTTTAGGAATATATATATATATCCTTAATAGTGATGAGCCGAACACCCCCGGGTTCGGTTCGCACCAGAACCCGCGAACGGACCGAAAGTTCGTACGAACATTAGAACCCTATTAAATACAATGGATGCGAACGTTCGAATTCTAAAGTGCTAATTATAACAACTATTATGCATGTTATTGTCCTAAAAAGGGTTTGGGAACCCGGGTTGTGCACCAGGGGACATGTATCAATGCAAAAAGAAGTTTTAAAAACGGTCGTTTTTCGGGAGCAGTCATTTTAATGATGCATAAAGTGAAAAAAAAAAAGTCAAATATTCCTTTAAATATCGTACCTGGGGGGTGTCTAAAGTATGCCTGTGAAGTGCCACGTGTTTCCCGTGTTTAGAACTGTCCCTGCACAAAATGACACTTCTAAAGGAAAAAAAAGCCATTTAAAACTGCTTGCGGCTTTAATGTAATGTCTGGTCCCGGTAATATGGATGAAAATCTTTAAGAAAAATGGCATAGCTACCCCATGACCCCCCCCCCTACCCCAGCCCATTACCAGCCCCTTTGGGTCTTGTATGGATATTAAGGAGAACCCCGCACATAAAATAAAAAAGGCCCTATATACTCTGAACAGCCGTATACAGGCGGTGCATACAAGACAGGGACTGTAGGTTTGTTCTTATGTAGAATCTGTTTGTAATTTTGAACAGGTACATTGTTTAAGTGTAGCTCCAGCCCAAAAATCTATTTTTAAACTTTTTGGAAAACATAGGTAAGGGTTATCACCCCTGTAACATTTGTTTTGCTGTCTGTGCCCCTGTTCAGAACATTTCACCTCACTTTCCGTCCCAATGACAACTGTTTTTGAAATGTGGTGTTTTTCTTGAAACAAGGATTGGTGATAAAGCATCAGTACAGAGGAGACACCTTTCTCCCATATTTATTCTTACAGGAGAGAATTTTCCTTCCTAGTGGTAGATTTCCTCTCACTTCCTGTTGTCTTCTTGCGTTTGCAAGTAGGAGTCGTTTGTAAGTTGGATGTTTGAAAGTAGGGACCTGCCGTATATACTCTGCAGAAATAGGCCCCTTAGTTGTTGGTGTTGGCACAACACTGTAAGCACTCACAGTTACTCTTGGTTGGTGCTGGAACGCCCTGCTGTCAACTATTATATCAGGAATTTTAATTACATATAATTGTTGAACAGTGGTAGTAAAAATTGGGCCTTTGATGGTGGTGCTGGTGCCACAAGACTGTAAGCCCTGACAGTTACTCTTGGTGGGTGCAGCAATGGGCCCTGCTGTGAATTATTAGATCAAGAATTGTAATTGCATGCCCCTGTTGAACAGGGGCTGAAAAATTGGGCCTTTCGTGGTGGTGGTGGTGGTGGTGGTGTTGCCACAACACTGTAAGCCCTCAGAGTTACTCTTGGTGGGTGCAGGAATGGGCCCTGCTGTGAATTATTAGATCAAGAATTGTAATTATATGCCCCTTTTGAACAGGGGCTGAAAAATTGGGCCTTTCGTGGTGGTGGTGGTGGTGGTGGCGTTGCCACAACACTGTAAGCCCTCAGAGTTACTCTTGGTGGGTGCAGGAATGGGCCCTGCTGTGAATTATTAGATCAAGAATTGTAATTGCATGCCCCTGTTGAACAGGGGCTGAAAAATTGGGCCTTAGGCACTGGTGGCACAACACTACAACCCCTCACAGATACTGTACTTGGAGCACAGCAATGAGCCCTGTTGCAAAGTATTGCTTCAAAAATTGTAATGACACGCCCCTGTTAAACAGGGGCTGAAAAATTGGGCCTTAGGCACTGGTGCCACAACACTCCAACCCCTCACAGATACTGTACTTGGAGCACAGCAATGAGCCCTATGGCAAATTATTGCTAAAAAAATTGTAATTACACGCCCCTGTAAAACAGGGGCTGAAAAATTGGGCCTTAGCCACTGGTGGCGGCACCCATAAACAAAAATGATCTTCCAAGCTATCATCATCATCAATCGTATCATTGAGGACTCGGAGGAGGAGGATAGCCAGTCAACATAACAGCACAGGCACTCAGCATCAGCATCAGTCTTGAAGGGATGTGACATGTTAAAATCAATTAGTCTGTTATATCAGCATCAGGTGTGTGGTAGCTGGTGGTGATCCAAGACTGGTTCATCTTGATGAAAGTCAGTCGATCAACCGAGTCGGTGGACAGGCGCACCCTGTGATCCGTGACAAATCCTCCAGCAGCACTGAATGTGCGTTCCGAAAGAACGCTGGATGCAGGACAGGCCAGTAGCTCAATTGCATACTGTGCAAGCTCTGGCCAGTGATCCATCCTCAAGACCCAGTAAGCCAGAGGATTTTCGGTGGGGAAGGTGTCCAAGTCTGACCTTGCCCCTAGATATTCCTGCACCATGTTTATCAGACGCTGGCGATGGTTGCTGGAACCGATCATACTTTGGGGCTGCGGACTAAAGAATTGTCTGAACGCATCGGTCAGACGGCCACCTTCCCCACCGCTCCTTCTTTGACTGGCCGAAGCCTCAGCAACTCGTTGTCCAGGACCAGGAGTTTGTAACCTCCCAGTCTCTGGGAACGCGTTGCACAGACCTTTCTGCAAGGCCTCCCGGAGTTGTCTCATCCTCTGCTCCCTCTGCGACGGTAACATAAGGTCCGCAACCTTACCCTTGTACCGTGGATCAAGGAGAGTGGCCAGCCAGTAATGGTCCCTCTCCTTGATCCGAAGAATACGAGGATCCTTCCGCAGACTTTGCAGGATCAGGGAGGCCATGCAGCGTAGGTTTGCTGAGGCATTCGCTCCGGAGTCCTCTGGGTCACTAAGGACGACATGATCCGCAGCCACCTCCTCCCAGCCACGTACAAGTCCACTGGTTTCTTGGGACTGTAAATCATCCCTAAAAGACTGCTGCTGATGATGCTGAGTGCCAGCCTCCACCTCCATGCTGACACAATCCTCCTCCTCCTCCTCCTCCTCCTCCTCTTCCTGTGCGATGGGTGGGACAGAAGGAACACTGTCTGGGTAAAGGGGGCCTTGAGAGGCAAGGAAGTCCTCCTCTTCCTGCCTCTGTTCTGCCTCAAGTGCCCTGTCCATTATTCCACGCAGCGTGTGCTCCAACAGGTGGACAAGAGGTACAGTGTCACTGATGCATGCACTGTCACTGCTCACCATCCTTGTGGCCTCCTCAAATGGTGCCAGGACAGTGCATGCATCCCTGATCATGCCCCACTGGCGTGGAGAAAAAAAAACAAGCTCCCCTGACCCTGTCCTGGTGCCGTAGTCGCACAGGTACTCATTGATGGCCCTCTGCTGCGTGTGCAGCCGCTGCAGCATGGCCAACGTTGAGTTCCACCTGGTGGGCATGTCACATATAAGGCGGTTCTTGGGCAGGTTCAACTCCTTTTGCAGCTCAGCCAGGCGAGCACTGGCATTATAAGATCTGCGGAAATGCACACAGACTTTCCTGGCCTGCCTCAGGACATCCTGTAAGCCCGGGTACCTGCCCAAGAACCGCTGCACCACCAGGTTAAGGACGTGAGCCACACAGGGCACATGGGTCAGTTGTCCCTGTCGGAGGGCGGAGAGGAGGTTGGTGCCATTGTCGCAAACCACCATTCCTGGCTTAAGCTGGCGTGGCGTCAACCACCTCTCGGCCTGGCCCTGCAGAGCAGACAGGACCTCTGCCCCAGTGTGGCTTCTGTCCCCCAAACACACCAGCGCAAGCACGGCATGGCATCTTTTTGCCTGCGTACTTGCGTAGCCCCTTGAACGCCTACGGAGCACCGCTGGTTCCGAGGACAAACCACAGGAAGAGGCCATGGAGGAAGAAGAAGAGGAGGGGGTGGAGGAGAGAGGTGTGTCACAACCAGTAGTAGCATTTTGGAGGCGTGGCGGTGGAACAACCTCCAACACTACTGCACCTTGTCCTGCATCCTTCCCAGCTGCCAAAAGAGTGACCCAATGGGCCGTGAAAGAAAGGTAACGTCCCTGTCCATGCCTGCTGGACCATGAGTCAGCGGTAATATGCACCTTACCGCTGACCGCCCTGTCCAGCGAGGCCAAGACATTGCCTTCCACATGCCGGTAGAGAGCCGGAATAGCCTTCCGTGAGAAAAAGTGGTGTTTGGGAACCTGCCACTGAGGAACCGCACATTGCACAAACTCACGGAAGGGGGCCGAGTCTACCAACTGAAAAGGCAGCAGTTGAAGCGCTAGCAATTTAGCCAAGCTAGCATTCAACTGCTGGGCATGTGGATGGCTGGGAGTGAACTTCTTTCGACGGTCCAGCAGCTGGGGCAGGGAAATTTGCCTGCTAGAATCGGACGTCGGTGTACTGCTAGCAGAGTGGCCGCAAGTACTTGGCTGTGACACACCTAATTCTACACCTTCATTCCTCTCAGTGCATGTTTCAGAGAGGACTGAAGTTATAGTGGGGTTGGAGATCCCAGCTGATGCGGTGCAAGGAGAGGTCCGCTTTGTTCTTTGGTGTGGGTCTTTGAGGTAGGCTTGCCAACGAGCTGCATGGCAGGTCAACATATGTCTGGTCAGGCATGTGGTACTCAAGCGGCTGATGTTTTGGCCACGCGATATACGCTTGAGACATATGTTGCAAACAGCAGCTGTGCGATCTGATGCACTAGCCTCAAAAAAGGCCCACACCAAAGAACTTTTTGAATGACGGGCAGAGGCAGCGCCCTGCACAGGCGGAGCTCTGCGGTGTGATTCCGTCGGTGTACTGCCCTTACGCTGGCCACCAAAGGGCATCCTGCCTCGTTGGAGATGTGCCTCCTCCTCATCCTCCTCCTCCTCCTCTCTCCTATTAGGCACCCACGTGGAGTCAGTGACCTCATCATCCCCTCCCTCCTCATCACTGGAGCCAATCTGGCAGTATGCTGCAGCTGCTGGAACATGACTGCCAGATTGGTGTCCTTCTTGAGCATCCCCTCTGTCTGCTCTCACGCTACTGCCTTCCTGTAGCTGGGTTTCATCATCAGACCCTTCGAAACGCTGGGCATCCTCCTGGAGCATGTACCCAACACTGTGCTCAAACAGTTCGGGGGACTCCTCAGGAGGAGGACATGGTGGGTCTAGGGAAGGAGTGACTGATGATGAGTCTGACATTGATACCAGGGAAGAGGACGCTTTGGCAGCTGCTTTTCCAGTACCCTGAGCCTGGGTGAGAGAGGATGAGGAGGAGGAGGAGGGCTTGGTCATCCACTCTACCAAGTCTTCGGCATGATGTGGCTCAACATGTCCAGCTGCCGAAAAGAAGGACAAGCGTGTCCCATGGCCATGTGCTGATGACAATGCACCGCGTCCACGACCAGCACTGTTGCCCCCAGACACAGAGCCTGCTTGCCCTCTTTTATTGCCTCCTGACTGTCTGCCTCTCCTTGTTTGCCTTCCAGACATTCTAATAGATGGCCTGCAGGGAGATGGGAAAAAAGCAATAAGGGCTACCTTCAGGTGTCCTTCTCTGTCCCTTTACTTAAGGATTTCTAAATATGGTTGAGGATGATTGCTTTTGCACAGAATAGCACAACGACAATTTCCCTGACTGTCCAAAAAAACAAGGATTTCAAAGATGGTTGATGAGGAATGCTTTAGCACACTATAGCACAAGGAGAATTTCCCTCACTGTCCTTCCCTGTCCCTAGAAACAAGGATTATCACAGTGAAAGAAACTGACACTCTTCCTACCTATAGTTTTCTGTCCCTAGAAAAAATGTTTTTTTAAAGCACACTATAGCACAAGGAGAATTTCCCTCACTTTCCTTCTTTGTCCCTAGAAACAAGGATTATCACAGTGAAAGAAACTGACACTCTTCCTACCTATAGTTTTCTGTCCCTAGAAAAAATGTTTTTTTAAAGCACACTATAGCACAAGGAGAATTTCCCTCACTTTCCTTCCTTGTCCCTAGAAACAAGGATTATCACAGTGAAAGAAACTGACACTCTTCCTACCTATAGTTTTCTGTCCCTAGAAAAAATGTTTTTTTAAAGCACACTATAGCACAAGGAGAATTTCCCTCACTTTCCTTCCCTGTCCCTAGAAACAAGGATTATCACAGTGAAAGAAACTGACACTCTTCCTACCTATAGTTTTCTGTCCCTAGAAAAAATGTTTTTTTAAAGCACACTATAGCACAAGGAGAATTCCCTCACTGTCCTTCCCTGTCCCTAGAAACAAGGATTTGCACAGTAAAACACACTGACACTCTCCCTACCTATAGTTTTCTGTCCCTAGAAAAAATGTTTTTTTAAAGCACACTGTAGCACAAGGAGAATTCCCTCACTGTCCTTCCCTGTCCCTAGAAACAAGGATTATCACAGTGAAAGAAACTGACATTCTTCCTACCTATAGTTTTCTGTCCCTAGAAAAAATGTTTTTTTAAAGCACACTATAGCACAAGGAGAATTCCCTCACTGTCCTTCCCTGTCCCTAGAAACAAGGATTCGCACAGTAAAACACACTGACACTCTCCCTACCTATAGTTTTCTGTCCCTAGAAAAAATGATTTTTTAAAGCACACTATAGCACAAGGAGAATTCCCTCACTGTCCTTCCCTGTCCCTAGAAACAAGGATTATCACAGTGAAAGAAACTGACACTCTTCCTACCTATAGTTTTCTGTCCCTAGAAAAAATGTTTTTTTAAAGCACACTATAGCACAAGGAGAATTCCCTCACTGTCCTTCCCTGTCCCTAGAAACAAGGATTCGCACAGTAAAACACACTGACACTCTCCCTACCTATAGTTTTCTGTCCCTAGAAAAAAATGTTTTTTTAAAGCACACTATAGCACAAGGAGAATTCCCTCACTGTCCTTCCCTGTCCCTAGAAACAAGGATTATCACAGTGAAAGAAACTGACACTCTTCCTACCTATAGTTTTCTGTCCCTAGAAAAAATGTTTTTTTAAAGCACACTATAGCACAAGGAGAATTTCCCTCACTTTCCTTCCCTGTCCCTAGAAACAAGGATTATCACAGTGAAAGAAACTGACACTCTTCCTACCTATAGTTTTCTGTCCCTAGAAAAAATGTTTTTTTAAAGCACACTATAGCACAAGGAGAATTCCCTCACTGTCCTTCCCTGTCCCTAGAAACAAGGATTCGCACAGTAAAACACACTGACACTCTCCCTACCTATAGTTTTCTGTCCCTAGAAAAAATGTTTTTTTAAAGCACACTATAGCACAAGGAGAATTCCCTCACTGTCCTTCCCTGTCCCTAGAAACAAGGATTATCACAGTGAAAGAAACTGACACTCTTCCTACCTATAGTTTTCTGTCCCTAGAAAAAATGTTTTTTTAAAGCACACTATAGCACAAGGAGAATTTCCCTCACTTTCCTTCCCTGTCCCTAGAAACAAGGATTATCACAGTGAAAGAAACTGACACTCTTCCTACCTATAGTTTTCTGTCCCTAGAAAAAATGTTTTTTTAAAGCACACTATAGCACAAGGAGAATTCCCTCACTGTCCTTCCCTGTCCCTAGAAACAAGGATTATCACAGTGAAAGAAACTGACACTCTTCCTACCTATAGTTTTCTGTCCCTAGAAAAAATGTTTTTTTAAAGCACACTATAGCACAAGGAGAATTTCCCTCACTTTCCTTCCCTGTCCCTAGAAACAAGGATTATCACAGTGAAAGAAACTGACACTCTTCCTACCTATAGTTTTCTGTCCCTAGAAAAAATGTTTTTTTAAAGCACACTATAGCACAAGGAGAATTCCCTCACTGTCCTTCCCTGTCCCTAGAAACAAGGATTCGCACAGTAAAACACACTGACACTCTTCCTACCTATAGTTTTCTGTCCCTAGAAAAAATGTTTTTTTAAAGCACACTATAGCACAAGGAGAATTCCCTCACTGTCCTTCCCTGTCCCTAGAAACAAGGATTCGCACAGTAAAACACACTGACACTCTCCCTACCTATAGTTTTCTGTCCCTAGAAAAAATGTTTTTTTAAAGCACACTATAGCACAAGGAGAATTCCCTCACTGTCCTTCCCTGTCCCTAGAAACAAGGATTATCACAGTGAAAGAAACTGACACTCTCCCTACCTATAGTTTTCTGTCCCTAGAAAAAATGTTTTTTTAAAGCACACTATAGCACAAGGAGAATTCCCTCACTGTCCTTCCCTGTCCCTAGAAACAAGGATTATCACAGTGAAAGAAACTGACACTCTTCCTACCTATAGTTTTCTGTCCCTAGAAAAAATGTTTTTTTAAAGCACACTATAGCACAAGGAGAATTTCCCTCACTTTCCTTCCCTGTCCCTAGAAACAAGGATTATCACAGTGAAAGAAACTGGCACTCTTCCTACCTATAGTTTTCTGTCCCTAGAAAAAATGTTTTTTTAAAGCACACTATAGCACAAGGAGAATTCCCTCACTGTCCTTCCCTGTCCCTAGAAACAAGGATTCGCACAGTAAAACACACTGACACTCTCCCTACCTATAGTTTTCTGTCCCTAGAAAAAATGTTTTTTTTAAAGCACACTATAGCACAAGGAGAATTCCCTCACTGTCCTTCCCTGTCCCTAGAAACAAGGATTATCACAGTGAAAGAAACTGACACTCTTCCTACCTATAGTTTTCTGTCCCTAGAAAAAATGTTTTTTTAAAGCACACTATAGCACAAGGAGAATTCCCTCACTGTCCTTCCCTGTCCCTAGAAACAAGGATTCGCACAGTAAAACACACTGACACTCTCCCTACCTATAGTTTTCTGTCCCTAGAAATTTTTTTTTTTTAAAGCACACTATAGCACAGGGAGAATTCCCTCACTGTCCTTCCCTGTCCCTAGAAACAAGGATTCGCACAGTAAAACACACTGACACTCTCCCTACCTATAGTTTTCTGTCCCTAGAAAAAATGTTTTTTTAAAGCACACTATAGCACAAGGAGAATTCCCTCACTGTCCTTCCCTGTCCCTAGAAACAAGGATTCGCACAGTAAAACACACTGACACTCTCCCTACCTATAGTTTTCTGTCCCTAGAAAAAATGTTTTTTTAAAGCACACTATAGCACAAGGAGAATTCCCTCACTGTCCTTCCCTGTCCCTAGAAACAAGGATTCGCACAGTAAAACACACTGACACTCTCCCTACCTATAGTTTTCTGTCCCTAGAAAAAATGTTTTTTTAAAGCACACTATAGCACAAGGAGAATTCCCTCACTGTCCTTCCCTGTCCCTAGAAACAAGGATTCGCACAGTAAAACACACTGACACTCTCCCTACCTATAGTTTTCTGTCCCTAGAAAAAATGTTTTTTTAAAGCACACTATAGCACAAGGAGAATTCCCTCACTGTCCTTCCCTGTCCCTAGAAACAAGGATTATCACAGTGAAAGAAACTGACACTCTTCCTACCTATAGTTTTCTGTCCCTAGAAAAAATGTTTTTTTAAAGCACACTATAGCACAAGGAGAATTCCCTCACTGTCCTTCCCTGTCCCTAGAAACAAGGATTCGCACAGTAAAACACACTGACACTCTCCCTACCTATAGTTTTCTGTCCCTAGAAAATTTTTTTTTTTAAAGCACACTATAGCACAGGGAGAATTCCCTCACTGTCCTTCCCTGTCCCTAGAAACAAGGATTCGCACAGTAAAACACACTGACACTCTCCCTACCTATAGTTTTCTGTCCCTAGAAAAAATGTTTTTTTAAAGCACACTATAGCACAAGGAGAATTCCCTCACTGTCCTTCCCTGTCCCTAGAAACAAGGATTCGCACAGTAAAACACACTGACACTCTCCCTACCTATAGTTTTCTGTCCCTAGAAAAAATGTTTTTTTAAAGCACACTATAGCACAAGGAGAATTCCCTCACTGTCCTTCCCTGTCCCTAGAAACAAGGATTCGCACAGTAAAACACACTGACACTCTCCCTACCTATAGTTTTCTGTCCCTAGAAAAAATGTTTTTTTAAAGCACACTATAGCACAAGGAGAATTCCCTCACTGTCCTTCCCTGTCCCTAGAAACAAGGATTCGCACAGTAAAACACACTGACACTCTCCCTACCTATAGTTTTCTGTCCCTAGAAAAAATGTTTTTTTAAAGCACACTATAGCACAAGGAGAATTCCCTCACTGTCCTTCCCTGTCCCTAGAAACAAGGATTCGCACAGTAAAACACACTGACACTCTCCCTACCTATCCTTCTCTTTCCCTAAACTAAAGGAATCCAGGTTAAGCAAGAAAAAATAAATGTCACTGTCCCTGCCTATGCTTCTCTTTCCCTGCTCCGGAACACACTACACTAGGCCGCCGTGCTGGCGGCCTTTTATAGTGTGGGGCGTGTACTAAACACCCTCAGCAATAATTGGCCACAGGCATCCTGCCTGTGGCCAATCATTGCTCTCCTCGCTGCCGGCGCTGTGATTGGCCAAGCATGCGGGGTCACAGTGCATGCTTGGCCAATCACAGCGCCTGGATGACACTGCGATGGCGTAGTGCATTGTGGGCCGTTCGCGTCACTCGAATTTGGCGCGAACGGCCCAAATCGTTCGATCTTCGTCGAACGATCGAACAGCCGATGTTCGAGTCGAACGTATGTTCGACTCGAACACGAAGCTCATCCCTAATCCTTAACAATGAATGCAGCGGAGGAGCGCATCCTCCAGTCTATGTATTCATTTTTTTATTGTTTTAAGTGCATTTTTCTGCAGTGCCGTTTTGGTCTACAAGATGCCATTGTTCCTTTTTTCTTTTATATAGATTAAATATATATTTTTTTCTTTTAAGTAATTACTCTGGAGCAGTATCATTATTGCCCATTGGGTGTCATTGATGGGTCTTTTTTTCACACTGACCATTCGGTTCATGTTTTGGCAATAATCAGCCATCTGAACTAGTCCAATCAGCTCTAAGTATCAATCTTTTTTGTAACCAATGGATGTGCTCCTTTGCTCCTCTTGGTAGATAAAAGGCGCAGGTGCAGATGCGTGCGCGTACCCCTGATGACGTCAGATATGACGAAACGGTCGGTCGTTACGTACACGCACTGCGCATGCGCGAACTGGAAGTATTTTGATATGCACCAGAGCTGTTTTAAATCCTTGCAAGGAATCTTTTTAAGCATTTTAGGACTTGGTCCTACCTTTTGGAAATGGCATTTTTAATAAAGACATTGTTGGAACCTCTACACTAGGGATGGGCCCGGTGCTCGATTCGAACCCATGTTCGAATCGAGCATCGGGCGTTCGCTCGCTCGTCGAGCCCAGAACTATTTGGGCCGTTCGCATCACATTCGTGTGATGCGAGCGGCCCCGCAATGCATTGCGGCCGGCGCGGCCGGCGCAGTGCATTGCTGGCTGATGATTGGCCAAGCATGCACTGTGACCCCGCATGCTTGGCCAATCACAGCGCCCGAAACTCGGAGAGCAATAATTGGCTACAGGCAGGACGCCTGTAGCCAATTACAGCTCAGGGGCTTTAGTACACGCCCCACCATTTAAAAGGCCGCCACGCCATCGGCCCCGGTCACATGAGTTCCGGCTTTAGGAGAGATTAGTCTGCTGATTCTGTCTTTGCTTGATACTGAAAGATTTGCTCTTCTTTGCTAAACCATTGGCTATTTCTTTGCTAAACCATTGCTACCTAAGTCATTGATCGTTCATTGCTGCTGATTGCACAGTTAGTGTGTTATTAGCTGCTGCTGGGGATTAGTCTGGTGCGTGCTTACTGTTAGTACAGTATTGCAGTAGTACCAACCGCAGTGCTGTTAGCACAGCATTGCACCCCAACAGCACCCATAGGACTTCTAGTGTGTTAGTGGCAGCAAACAGAGCTCCTATATTTTCTTCTCAGCAGCACCCATAGGACTTCTAGTGTGTTAGTGGCAGCAAACAGAGCTCCTATATTTTCTTCTCAGCAGCACCCATAGGACTTCTAGTGTGTTAGTGGCAGCAAACAGAGCTCCTATATTTTCTTCTCAGCAGCACCCATAGGACTTCTAGTGTGTTAGTGGCAGCAAACAGAGCTCCTATATTTTCTTCTCAGCAGCACCCATAGGACTTCTAGTGTGTTAGTGGCATCACACAGAGCTCCTATATTTTCTTCTCAGCAGCACCCATAGGACTTCTAGTGTGTTAGTGGCAGCAAACAGAGCTCCTATATTTTCTGCTCAGCAGCACCCATAGGACTTCTAGTGTGTTAGTGGCATCACACAGAGCTCCTATATTTTCTTCTCAGCAGCACCCATAGGACTTCTAGTGTGTTAGTGGCAGCAAACAGAGCTCCTATATTTTCTTCTCAGCAGCACCCATAGGACTTCTAGTGTGTTAGTGGCATCACACAGAGCTCCTATATTTTCTTCTCAGCAGCACCCATAGGACTTCTAGTGTGTTAGTGGCAGCAAACAGAGCTCCTATATTTTCTTCTCAGCAGCACCCATAGGACTTCTAGTGTGTTAGTGGCAGCAAACAGAGCTCCTATATTTTCTTCTCAGCAGCACCCATAGGACTTCTAGTGTGTTAGTGGCAGCAAACAGAGCTCCTATATTTTCTTCTCAGCAGCACCCATAGGACTTCTAGTGTGTTAGTGGCATCACACAGAGCTCCTATATTTTCTTCTCAGCAGCACCCATAGGACTTCTAGTGTGTTAGTGGCAGCAAACAGAGCTCCTATATTTTCTTCTCAGCAGCACCCATAGGACTTCTAGTGTGTTAGTGGCATCACACAGAGCTCCTATATTTTCTTCTCAGCAGCACCCATAGGACTTCTAGTCTGTTAGTGGCAGCAAACAGAGCTCCTATATTTTCTTCTCAGCAGCACCCATAGGACTTCTAGTGTGTTAGTGGCAGCAAACAGAGCTCCTATATTTTCTTCTCAGCAGCACCCATAGGACTTCTAGTGTGTTAGTGGCATCACACAGAGCTCCTATATTTTCTTCTCAGCAGCACCCATAGGACTTCTAGTGTGTTAGTGGCAGCAAACAGAGCTCCTATATTTTCTTCTCAGCAGCACCCATAGGACTTCTAGTGTGTTAGTGGCAGCAAACAGAGCTCCTATATTTTCTTCTCAGCAGCACCCATAGGACTTCTAGTGTGTTAGTGGCAGCAAACAGAGCTCCTATATTTTCTTCTCAGCAGCACCCATAGGACTTCTAGTGTGTTAGTGGCATCACACAGAGCTCCTATATTTTCTTCTCAGCAGCACCCATAGGACTTCTAGTGTGTTAGTGGCAGCAAACAGAGCTCCTATATTTTCTTCTCAGCAGCACCCATAGGACTTCTAGTGTGTTAGTGGCAGCAAACAGAGCTCCTATATTTTCTTCTCAGCAGCACCCATAGGACTTCTAGTGTGTTAGTGGCAGCAAACAGAGCTCCTATATTTTCTTCTCAGCAGCACCCATAGGACTTCTAGTGTGTTAGTGGCATCACACAGAGCTCCTATATTTTCTTCTCAGCAGCACCCATAGGACTTCTAGTGTGTTAGTGGCAGCAAACAGAGCTCCTATATTTTCTTCTCAGCAGCACCCATAGGACTTCTAGTGTGTTAGTGGCAGCAAACAGAGCTCCTATATTTTCTTCTCAGCAGCACCCATAGGACTTCTAGTGTGTTAGTGGCAGCAAACAGAGCTCCTATATTTTCTTCTCAGCAGCACCCATAGGACTTCTAGTGTGTTAGTGGCATCACACAGAGCTCCTATATTTTCTTCTCAGCAGCACCCATAGGACTTCTAGTGTGTTAGTGGCAGCAAACAGAGCTCCTATATTTTCTTCTCAGCAGCACCCATAGGACTTCTAGTGTGTTAGTGGCAGCAAACAGAGCTCCTATATTTTCTTCTCAGCAGCACCCATAGGACTTCTAGTGTGTTAGTGGCATCACACAGAGCTCCTATATTTTTTTCTCAGCAGCACCCATAGGACTTCTAGTGTGTTAGTGGCAGCAAACAGAGCTCCTATATTTTCTTCTCAGCAGCACCCATAGGACTTCTAGTGTGTTAGTGGCAGCAAACAGAGCTCCTATATTTTCTTCTCAGCAGCACCCATAGGACTTCTAGTGTGTTAGTGGCAGCAAACAGAGCTCCTATATTTTCTTCTCAGCAGCACCCATAGGACTTCTAATGTGTTAGTGGCATCACACAGAGTTCCTATATTTTCATCTCAGCAGCACCCATAGGACTTCTAGTGTGTTAGTGGCATCACACAGAGCTCCTATATTTTCTTCTCAGCAGCACCCATAGGACTTCTAGTGTGTTAGTGGCAGCAAACAGAGCTCCTATATTTTCTTCTCAGCAGCACCCATAGGACTTCTAGTGTGTTAGTGGCATCACACAGAGCTCCTATATTTTCTTCTCAGCAGCACCCATAGGACTTCTAGTGTGTTAGTGGCAGCAAACAGAGCTCCTATATTTTCTTCTCAGCAGCACCCATAGGACTTCTAGTGTGTTAGTGGCAGCAAACAGAGCTCCTATATTTTCTTCTCAGCAGCACCCATAGGACTTCTAGTGTGTTAGTGGCAGCAAACAGAGCTCCTATATTTTCTTGTCAGCAGCACACATAGTACCTATAGTGTGTTAGTGTCAGCACCCATAGGACCTACAGTGTGTTGTGAGCACACATAGGAGTTCTATTTTTTATACTATATACACTACCGACTACAATGGCTGGAAGACCGCCAAGGAGAGGCAGAGCGTGCCGAGGCAAGAACACAGGGCAGGCAGGCTCTGTTTCTAGAGACAACAGTGCTGGCCGTGGACGTGGTCGTGCATCGTCATCAGCACGTGGCCATGGGACACGCTTGTCTTTGTTTTCGGCAGCTGGACATGTGGAGCCGCATCATGCCGAAGGCTTGGTAGAATGGATGACCAAGCCCTCCTCATCCTCCTCATCCTCTCTCACCCAGGCTCAGGGTACTGGCAGAGCAGCTGCCAACGCGTACTCACTGGCATCATCAGCCACCCCTTCCCTAGACCCACCATGTCCTCCTGAGGAGTCCCCCGAACTGTTTGAGCACAGTGTTGGGTACATGCTCCAGGAGGATGCCCAACGATTCGAAGGCTCGGATGATGATACCCAGCTTGAGGAAGTCAGTAGTGTGCGCGCAGAGAGAGGGGATGCTGAAGGACAGCAATCTGGCAGTAGTGTTCCACCAGCTGCAGCTTACTGCCAGGTTTGCTCTAGTGGTGAAGAGGGAGGGGATGATGAGGTCACTGACTCCACGTGGGTGCCTGAAGGGAGAGAGGAGGAGGAGGAGGAGGATGCAGCGTCACATGTCCAACGAGGCAGGATGCCCCCTGGAGGCCAGCTAGAGGCCAGCACAGCAACTGTACCACACCGCAGAGCTCCGCCTGTGCAGGGCGCTGCCTCTACACATTATCACAAAAGTTCTTTGGTGTGGGCCTTTTTTGAGACGAGTGCATCAGATCGCACCACTGCTATTTGCAATATTTGTCTCAAGCGTATCTCGCGTGGCCAAAACATCAGCCGCTTGGGCACCACAAGCATGAGCAGACATATGTCGACCTGCCATGCAGCTCGTTGGCAAGCACACATAAAAGACCCACACCAAAGAACAAAGCGGACCTCTCCTTGCTCCTCATCAGCTGGGATCTCCATCCCCACTATATCTTCAGTCCTCTCTGAAAGCTGCTCTGAGAGGACTGAAGGTGTAGAATTAGGTGTGTCACAACCAAGTACTTGCAGTACACCGACGTCCGATTGTAGCAGGCAAATTTCCCTGCCCCAGCTGCTGGACCGTCGAAAGAAGTATACTCCCAGCCATCCACATGCCCAGCGGTTGAATGCTAGCTTGGCTAAATTGCTAGCACTTCAACTGCTGCCTTTTCAGTTGATAGACTCGGCCCCCTTCCGTGAGTTTGTTCAATGTGCGGTTCCTCAGTGGCAGGTTCCCAAACGCCACTTTTTCTCACGGAAGGCAATTCCGTCTCTCTACTGGCATGTGGAAGGCAATGTCCATGCCTCGCTGGACAGGGCGGTCAGCGGTAAGGTGCATATTACCGCTGACTCATGGTCCAGCAGGCATGGGCAGGGACGTTATCTTTCTTTCACGGCCCATTGGGTCACTCTATTGGTAGCTGGGAGGGATGCAGGACAAGGTGCAGTAGTGTTGGAGGTTGTTCCGCCACCACGCCTCCAAAATGCTACTACTGGTTGTGACACACCTCTCTCCTCCACCCCCTCCTCTTCTTCTTCCTCCATGTCCTCTTCGAGTGCTCTGTCCTCGGAACCAGCGGTGCTCCGTAGGCGTACAAGGGGCTACGCAAGTACGCAGGCAAAAAGATGCCATGCCGTGCTTGCGCTGGTGTGTTTGGGGGACAGGAGCCACACTGGGCCAGAGGTTCTGGCAGCTCTGCAGGGGCAGGCCGAGAGGTGGTTGACGCCACGCCAGCTTAAGCCAGGAATGGTCGTTTCTGATAATGGCACCAACCTCCTCTCCGCCCTGCGACAGGGGCAGCTCACCCATGTGCCCTGTATGGCTCACGTCCTCAACCTGGTGGTGCAGCGGTTCTTGGGCAGGTTCCCAGGCTTACAGGATGTCCTGAGGCAGGCCAGGAAAGTCTGTGTGCATTTCCGCCGATCTTATAATGCCAGTGCTCGGCTGACTGAGCTGCAAAAGGAGCTGAACCTGCCCAAGAACCGCCTAATATGTGACATGCCCACCAGGTGGAACTCAACGTTGGCCATGCTGCAGCGACTGCACACGCAGCAGAGGGCCATCAATGAGTACCTTTGCGACTACGGCACCAGGACAGGGTCAGGGGAGCTTGGCTTTTTTTCCCCACGCCAGTGGAGCATGATCAGGGATGCATGCACTGTCCTCTCACCATTTGAGGAGGCCACGAGGATGGTGAGCAGTGACAGTGCATGCATCAGTGACACTGTACCTCTTGTCCACCTGTTGGAGCATACGCTGCGTGGGATAATGGACAGGGCACTTGAGGCAGAACAGAGGCAGGAAGAGGAGGACTTCCTTGTCTCTCAAGGCCCCCTTTATCCAGACAATGTTCCTTCTGTCCCACCCATCACACAGGAAGAGGAGGAGGAGGAGGAGGAGGAGGATTGTGTGAGCATGGAGGTGGAGCCTGGCACTCAGCATCAGCAGCAGCAGTCTTTTAGGGATGATGTACAGTCCCAACAAACCAGTGGACTTGTACGTGGCTGGGAGGAGGTGGCTGGCGATCATGTCATCCTCAGTGACCCAGAAGACTCCGGACCGAATGCCTCAGCTAACCTACGCTGCATGGCCTCCCTGATCCTGCAAAGCCTGCGGAAGGATCCTCGTGTTCTTCGGATCAAGGAGAGTGACCATTACTGGCTGGCCACTCTCCTTGATCCACGGTACAAGGGTAAGGTTGCGGACCTTATCTTGCCGTCGCAGAGGGAGCAGAGGATGAGACATCTCAAGGAGGCCTTGCAGAAAGGTCTGTGCAACGCGTTCCCAGAAACTGGGAGGTTACAAACTCCTGGTCCTGGACGACGAGTTGCTGAGGCTTCGGTCAGTAGCAGAAGGAGCGGTGGGGAAGGTGGACGTCTGACCGATGCGTTCAGACAATTTTTTAGTCCGCAGCCCCAAGGTATGATCGGTTCCAGCAACCATCGCCAGCGTCTGATATACATGGTGCAGGAATACCTAGGGGCAAGGTCAGACTTGGACACCTTTCCCACCGAAAATCCTCTGGCTTACTGGGTCCTGAGGATGGATCACTGGCCAGAGCTTGCACAGTATGCAATTGAGCTACTGGCCTGTCCTGCATCCAGCGTTCTTTCCGAACGCACATTCAGTGCTGCTGGAGGATTTGTCACCGATCATAGGGTGCGCCTGTCCACCGACTTGGTTGATTGACTGACCTTCATAAAAATGAATCAGTCTTGGATCACCACCAGCTACCAGACACCTGAAGCGGATATAACGGAATAATTTATAATGTCACATCCCTTCAAGACTGCCTATGCTGATGCTGAGTGACTGTCCTGTTATGTTCACTGACTATCCTCTTCCTCCTCCTCAATGATCCATGCCACCACACCAGTGCCTAAGGCACAATTTTTCAGCCCCTGTATAACAGGGGCGTGTAATTACAATTTTTTAAAAAGATGCTTCGCAACAGGTGTGACTGCTGTGCTCAGAGTACAGTATCTGTGAGGGGTTGCAGTGTTGTGGCACCAGCACCAGTGCCTAAGGCACAATTTTTCAGCCCCTGTTGGGGCGTGTAATTACAATTTTTAGGCAATGCTTTGCAACAGGTCTCATTGCTGTGCTCAGAGTACAGTATCTGTGAGGGGTTGCAGTGTTGTGGCACCAGCACCAGTGCCTAAGGCACAATTTTTCAGCCCCTGTATAACAGGGGCGTGTAATTACAATTTTTTAAAAAGATGCTTCGCAACAGGTGTGACTGCTGTGCTCAGAGTACAGTATCTGTGAGGGGTTGCAGTGTTGTGGCACCAGCACCAGTGCCTAAGGCACAATTTTTCAGCCCCTGTTGGGGCGTGTAATTACAATTTTTAGGCAATGCTTTGCAACAGGTCTCATTGCTGTGCTCAGAGTACAGTATCTGTGAGGGGTTGCAGTGTTGTGGCACCAGCACCAGTGCCTAAGGCACAATTTTTCAGCCCCTGTATAACAGGGGCGTGTAATTACAATTTTTTAAAAAGATGCTTCGCAACAGGTGTGACTGCTGTGCTCAGAGTACAGTATCTGTGAGGGGTTGCAGTGTTGTGGCACCAGCACCAGTGCCTAAGGCACAATTTTTCAGCCCCTGTTGGGGCGTGTAATTACAATTTTTAGGCAATGCTTTGCAACAGGTCTCATTGCTGTGCTCAGAGTACAGTATCTGTGAGGGGTTGCAGTGTTGTGGCACCAGCACCAGTGCCTAAGGCACAATTTTTCAGCCCCTGTATAACAGGGGCGTGTAATTACAATTTTTTAAAAAGATGCTTCGCAACAGGTGTGACTGCTGTGCTCCAAGTACAGTATCTGTGAGGGGTTGCAGTGTTGTGGCACCAGCACCAATGCCTAAGGCACAATTTTTCAGCCCCTGTTTAACAGGGGCGTGTAATTACAAATCTTGATCTAATAGTTCACAGCAGGGCCCATTCCTGCGCCCACCAAGAGTAACTATGAGGGCCTACAGTCTTGTGGCAACACCGTCCACCACCACCACCACCACCACCAAAGGCCCAATTTTTCTGCCCTGTTCAACAGGTGCATGCAATTACAAATCTTGATCTAATAACTCACAGCAGGGCCCATTCCTGCACCCACCAAGAGTAACTGTGAGGGCTTACAGTCTTGTGGCAACACCGTCCACCACCACCACCACCACCACCAAAGGCCCAATTTTTCTGCCCGGTTCAACAGGTGCATGCAAGTACAAATCTTGATCTATTAACTCACAGCAGGGCCCATTCCTGTGCCCACCAGTCTTGTGGCTACACCAACATCTAATAGGGCAAATTTCTGCAGAGTATATACGGCAGGCCCCTACTTTCAAACATCCAACTTACAAACGACTCCTACTTGCAAACGGCAAGAGAAAACAGGAAGTGAGAGGAAATCTACCCCTAGGAAGGAAAATTCTATCCTGTTAGATTTAATTTGGGAAAAAGGTATCTCCTCTCTACTGATGCTTTATCACCAATCCTTGTTTCAATTAAAACCCCACTTTTCCAAAAACATTTGTCATTGGGACGGAAAGTGAGGTGACATGTTCTGAACAGATGTGCAAAGACAGCAAATGTTACAGGGGTGATAACCCCTCCCTATGTTCTCCAAAAAGCTTAAAAATTGATTTTTTTGGGATGTAGCTACACTTCATAATGTACCTGTTCAGATTCTACTTAAGAACAAACCTACAGTCCATGTCTTGTTTGCACCACCTATATACTGCTGTTCAGAGTATATAGGGTTGTAGGTATAGGGTTTTATTTTGGGTGCGGGGTCCCCCTTAGTATCCATACAAGACCCAAAGGGGCTGGGGTGGGGGGGGGTGATGGGGTAGCCATGCCATTTTTCTCAAGGATTTTCAGCCATATGGCGGCCAGGACAAGACATGACATTAAAGCCGCAAGTGGTTTTAAATGGCTTCTTTTTTTCCTTTACAAATGTCATTTTGTGCAAGGACAGTTCTAAACACGGGAAACACATGCCACTTCACAGGCATACTTTAGACACCCCCCAGGTACCGTATTTAAAGGAAAATTTCACTTTTTTTTTTTCACTTTATGCATCATTAAAATGACTGCTCCCGAAAAAACTTTAGTTTTTAAAATTTCTTTTTGCATTGATATATGTCCCCTGGGGCAGGACCCGGGTCCCCAAACCTGTTTTATAACATTAACATGCATATTGGCCGTTGTAATTAGCAATTTTGATTTCGAACGTTCGCGTCCATTATAACGAATAGGGTTCGAAAATTCGCGCGAACTTTCGGTCCGTTCGAAGGTTCTGGTGCGAACCGAACCCGGGGGTGTTCGGCTCATCCCTACTCTACACTATCGGATTTCTATTGTTTCTCCTCTCTTTACCCACCGGATGTCTGCCTCTACACCTATGGAATGAGATATCTACTGAAGTGGTTGGATTGCCTCCTGGTTGTGCACCTGTGATCGCGGATTCATCATTCGCTGGTTGATCGGTCTTGGAAGGAGTTCCCAACGCTCCAGTGAGGACCTTCACTCTACTGAGCCTTGTTTGACCCCCCTGAACAAGGGCGGTCGCAGGCTTTTTGGTAAGCCTCCATTTCTACTCTGGGTGGCGGGTAGTGCTTTTGGATGACTACATCCTTGCCCATACACTGCAAATCTTACTGGATTTTCATTCTTATGAACTTTCACTTCACGTTTACAAGGAATGTGTTATGATTTATGGACTATTTAGTACTTTTGTGTCATTTATTCTTTGTTCTATTTTTGATTCACTTTCACTATCACTATTGAGTTAAATAGGTTTATATTAACCATTATCCAGCGCTACACTCTTATTGTATAATTACATGCCCCTGTTGAACAGAGGCAGAAAAATTGGGCCTTAGGCACAGGTGCTGGTGCCACAACACTGCCACCCCTCACAGATACTATAGTTGGAGCTCAGGAATGAGCCCTGCTGCAAAGTATTACAGCAAAAATTGTAATTACACGCCCCTGTTAACCACTTCCCTACCCAGCCATAGTCAAATGACGTCCACAGATGGGATCTCCCATCCTGGGTGGACGTCATATGACGTCCTCGGCTTTGTAGGGGGATATCTGAATGATACCTGCAGCTAGAGGCATCATTCAGATATCCTTTTGAAGTGCCGGCGATTCTGTGTACCATAAGAACGATCATAGCGGCGGTTCAGCCGCTTGATCGTTCTTATAGGCGGCGGGAGGAGACATCCCCCCCCTCCCGCCGCCATCCGGTGCTTCTCCGGGCTCCCCAGTGCGATCGGGGACCCGGAGCGAATCTTCCGGCGTCGTTGGTGGGGTCACGTGATGAGCATAGAGATGACTGGTGACCAGATGGTCACCAGTCATCTCTATGATCGTCGGAGGCCCGGGCGCGATGTGATGACGTCACGCCCGGGCCTCAAATGTAAACAAAGCCGCCATTGCGGCTGTAAGTATGAGATCAGTGAAAAAATTTTCACTGATCTCATGCTTTCCAGCCTGGAGGAGAGATGTGGGGTCTTATTGACCCCGCATCTCTCCATAAAGAGAACCTGTCACACACATTCCAATTACAAGGGATGTTTACATTCCTTGAAATAGGAATAAAAGTGATAAAAAAAAAAAGTTAAATCATTGTAAAAAAAAAAAATAAATAAGTAAAAAAAATAAATAATAAAAAAATATATATTAAAACACCCCTGTCCCCGGTAGCTCGCGATCAGAAGCGAATGCACAAATAAGTCGCCCACATATGTAAACGCCGTTCAAACCACGCATGTGAGGTATCGCCGCGTGCGTTAGAGCGCATGCAACAATTCTAGCACTAGACCTCCTCTGTAATTCTAACCTGGTAACCTGTAAAAAAAATTAAAGCATCGCCTATGGAGATTTTTAAGTACCTAAGTTTGGCGCCATTCCATGAGTGTGCGCAATTTTAAAGCGTGACATGTTAGGTATCTATTTACTCGGCGTAACATTATCTTTCATATTTTCCCCAAAAATTGGGCTAACTTTACTGTTTTGTTATTTTTTAATTCATGAAACCATTTATTTTTTTTAAAAAGGTGTTTGAAAACTTATTGCGCAAATATCGTGCAAGAAAAAATGTTGCAATGACCGTCATTTTATTCCCTAGGGTGTCTGCTAAAAAAACATATATAATGTTTGGGGGTTCTGAGTAATTTTCTAGCAAAAGAATGAAGATTTGTACATGTAGGAGAGAAGTGCTCGAATAGGCCCGGTATTGAAGAGGTACAAAAAGCCCTGTATTGAAGTGGTTAAACAGGGGCAGAAAAATTGGGCCTTAGGCACTGGTGCCACAACACTGTAACCCCTCACAGATACTATAGTTGGAGCACAGGAATGAGCCCTGCTGCAAAGTATTGCAGAAAAAATTGTAATTACACGCCCCTGTTAACCTCCCTGGCAGTATTTTCGAGTCTGGCTCGGGGTAAGTTTTCAGTAACAAAAGCGATAACCCCGAGCCAGACTCAGGCTGCATCGCAGGATACAGGGAAAGTTACTTACCTTGTTCCCTGGATCCTGCGATGTCTCCCCGCTGTGTGCGCGCGAGCTGTCTCCTCGCTCGATTCATGCACAGTGCCCAAGTGCCACCGTGCTCCGTTCCCTGCGACGTTGTGGCGCACGGGGGCGGAGATCGGCGCCAAATTAAAAAAAGTAAAAAAACAATACACATACAGTACACTGTAATCTTACAGATTACAGTACTGTATAAAAAAAAATACACATCCCCTTTGTCCCTAGTGGTCTGTCCAGTGCCCTGCATGCACTTTTATATTATAAATACAATTTTTTCTGCCTGGAATTTGGAGATTGTCCATAGCAGTGTTTCTCAACCTTTTTTAAATCAAGGCAAAGTTTACAGTTATATTCAACCTCAAGGCACCCTATTTTAAAATTACCAAACAAAACTAATAGTTTACATGCAGCTCCATCGACACACGTAGGACACACATTGGGAGTTATTTATTTTTACAAGGCAAATACACCTTTTCACTCTGGTACTGACTAGTATTCCAGTGCTTCTCTTCTCCGTCTGTTTTTATCCCTAATTCAGCTAATGTGACCCAATTGCTAAAAGAGGGGCAAACAAGGACATTCTCAGGCACCCAATGTCCTCCCCATCATCCTTCAACATCATTGATTGTTATGCCGCGTACACACGATCGTTTTTCATGCCGTTAAAAATGCAATTTTTAAAAATGGCCATTAAAACCGATCGTGTGTATACTCCGGAGCATTTTTAACGGCGTGAAAAACGGCCATTAAAAATTTCGAACATGCTCTATTTTTTCACGTCGTTTTTAATGTCGTTTTTTTTACCGACGTGAAAAACGATAGTGTGTATGCTTTTACGAGGTGAAAAAAAACGCGCATGCTCAGAATCAAGTATGAGACGGGAGCTCTCGTTCTGGTAAAACTAGCGTTTGTAATGGAGATAGCACATTCGTCACGCTGTAACGGATTGAAAAGCACGAGGCTGAAAAGCGCGAATCAACGCTCAACAAACTTTACTAACATGAAGGGTGGCGCCATCCGAACTGAACTTCCCCTTTATAGTGCCGTTGTACGTGTTGTACGTCACTGCGCTTTGCTCAAGCGTTTTTTTTAATGATCGTGTGGATGCAAGACAGGCTTGAGAGGAAACAAGAAAAAAAACGACTAGAAAAACGTCGGTTTAAAAAATGCCATGAAAAACGATCGTGTGTACGCCGCATTAGAGTGCCAGCAGCTGACCTGCACAGTGTCCAAGGTTGTAATGCTGCACAATTAAAACCCGTGGCTTTGAGTAACAAAACAAGGCAAGCTTGAGCCACCTGCTGGCTTTGTGACAAGTTTTGGGCAATTGGAGGCAACTTTTAGGCATTTTGCCAGGGCACCCATGAAGAACTCAGAAGGCACCCCAGGGTGCCATGGCACCCTGGTTTAAAAAGGCTGGTCCATAGCAACCAAAAAGTGTCCCTTTATGTCAAAAGTGGTTTTAGACCAGCTAGAAAACAGCGATAATAAATTAGAATCACTTGCAGAATTGAGCGATAGCGATTTGTGGGGAAATTCGTCATCAACCACTAAATCTAATGTTAGCGACAATTCTGCAACTGAGCAAATTTCAGTGTTTTTGATTTGATTACATTATTGAATAATTTTTATTATTATTATATTATGATTTGTTATAACTATTTATAGTTATTTATTATATTATAATTTATGATTTTGTGTTTCAAACTTTATCATACCCGGGATGTCTACTAGACTCTAGTTTGGACAGATTTAAGTGAGTTATTCCTAAGAATTGAAGGCCTACAATATAAAACGCCAAATTTCCATGAAAAATAATTGTACCGCTTTCAGCACCTAAAATCTGACAGAATCATACCGCCAGGGAGGTTAAACAGGGGCAAAAAAATTGGGCCTTAGCCACTGGTGGCGGCAGGGCCGCTGATAGGGGGGGACCACCAGTCCTCCTGTAGGGGGCCCGGGCACACAGGGGGGCCCAAACAGCAGGGGGAATTAGTGTGGTTTGGCGGAGAGGCAGTTACAGAAGGATGCCCTGTGCAGCTCTCTGCAGCAGCTGAAAGCCAGTTTCTCCCCCTCCTGCCAGGTTTCAGCTGCTGCATGGAGAGACACAGACACAGGGCATCACTCCTGTAATTTCTTCCCGAAACTGATTTCCCTCCCTGTTCTGCCTGCTTCTGACCCCGTGCCCCCTTGTCACTGTAAATATAAAAAAAAATTATGTAAAAAACAAATAAAAAAGGGCTAATTCACACAGGTTCTCTGTTATGTTTGAGTCCACTAATGATTTTAGTGTATTTTTTGTGAAAATGTGGTCTTGATATATTGGGGGGCCCTGCCAGGTAGGCTGTATGGGGCCCCCGTGATTTCTCACAGCAGCCATGGGTGGCGGTGCCCAGAACCAAAAATGTTCTTACAAGCTATCAACATGAACATTGAGCATAACAGCATAGTCACTCAGCATTAGGGATGAGCTTCGTGTTCGAGTCGAACCCATGTTCGACTCCAACATCGTCTGTTTGGCTGTTCGCCAAATTGCGAACATTATGGGCTGTTCGCGCTAAATTTGAGTGACGCGTCACGGCCCATAATTCATCGCAGTGCATTGCTGGCTGATGATTGGCCAAGCATGCACTATGACCCGCATGCTTTGGCCAATCACAGCGTGCAAAAAACGGACAGCCATAATTGGCCAAAGCCAGGGTGGCTTTAGCCAATTATGCTTCAGGGGATTTAGTACACGCTCCACACTATATAAGGCAGCCTGAAAGTCAGCCTTGTGTAGTGTGTTGCGGTGTTGGTTAAAATACAGACGGAGAGAGAGAGACAGTATATTTTGATTTGAGTTAGATAGAACAGGCAGGCGAGTCAGTTAGCTGCAGTTACAGTGTGTAGAGGATATATATGCATCCAGGTGTTGTATATATATTTATACACTGTATTCAGTTTAGCTAGATCTGTTCCTGTTATTCTCTATACTGTGACAGGCAGGCAGATGATTGTGCTAGCTGCAGTGTTTCACTTAGTGTACTGTGTCCTTTGCATAGTGTTCACCTAAAGCTTACCTGAATACAATTAGTGGTGTTCTCATAATAAAACCACAGGCAGGGAGCTGCATTAATTTCATTTAGTGTACTTCTGTCCTTTGCACAGCGTTCACTTAAAGGTACCTGAATACAATTGGTAGTGTTCTCATAATAAAACCACAGGCAGAGAGCTGCAAGTATTTTCAGTAAGTGTACTGTGTCCTCTGCACAGTGTTCACCTAAAACTAACTGAAGACAATTGCTGCTTTTCTCATACTAATACCACAGCAGGCAGTTGATTCTGATAGCTGCATTATAATCAGTACAGATATATATATATATATATATATATATATATATATATATATATACACATCCCACTTTTGTGCAGCTACATCTCACTGCAGGCCATTAGTATGTCTGGAAGGCAAACAAGGAGAGGCAGACAGTCACGAGGCAATAAAAGAGGGCAAGCAGGCTCTGTGTCTAGAGGCAACAGTGCTGGTCGTGGACATGGTGCATCCTCATCAGCACGTGGCCGTGGGACACGCTTGTCCTTCTTTTTGGCAGCTGGCCATGTCCAAGACTTGGTAGAGTGAATGACCAAGCCGTCCTCATCCTCCTCATCCTCTCTCTCCCAGGCTCAGGGTACTTTGTCTGGCAAAGCAGCTGCCGAAGAGGCCTCTTCCCTCGGCTCAATGCTATCAGTCACTCCTTCCCTAGCCCCACCATGTCCTCCTGAGGAGTCCCCCGAACTGTTTGACCACAGTGTTGGGTACATGCTCCAGGAGGATGCCCAGCGTTTTGAAGGCTTTGATGATGGAACCCAGCTAGAGGAAGGCAGTAACGTGAGCCCAGAGAGAGGGGGTAGTAAAGTGAGCCCAGAGAGAGGGGGTGCCCAACAAGGACAGCTATCTGGCAGTCATGTTCCCCCAGCTGCAGCATACTGCCAGATTTGCTCCAGTGATGAGGAGGGAGAGGATGATGAGGTCACTGACTCCACGTGGGTGCCTGATAGGAGAGAGGAGGAGGAGGAGAAGGAGGAGGTACATCTCCAACGAGGCAGGATGCCCTCCAGGGGCCAGCTTAAGAGCAGCACACCGACTGCATCACACCGCAGAGCTCTGCATGTGCAGGGCGCTGCTGTCTCTGCGCGTTATTCCAAAAGATCTTTGGTGTGGGCCTTTTTTCAGACGTGTGCAGCAGATCGCACCATTGCCATTTGCAACATATGTCTGAAGCGTATCTCGCGTGGCCACAACATCAGCCTCTTGGGCACCACGTGCTTGACCAGACATATGTCGACCTGCCATGCAGTTCATTGGCAAGCGTACCTAAAAGACCCACACCAAAGAACAAAGCGGACCTCCCCTTGCTCCTCATCAGCTGGGATCTCCAACCCCACTATACCTTCAGTCCTCTCTGAAACCTGCACTGAGAGGAATGAAGGTGTAGAATTAGGTGTGTCACAGCCAAGTACTTGAGGGCAATCTGATATCGGTACACCAACGTCCGATTGTACCAGGCAAATTTCCCTGCCCCAGCTGCTGCACCGCCGAAAGAAGTTCGCTCCCAGCCATCCACATGCTAGTCAGTTGGTAGACTCTACCCCCTTCCGTGAGTTTGTGGAATGTGCGGTTCCTCAGTGACAGGTTCCCAAATGCCACTTTTTCTTACGGAAGGCGATTCCGGCTCTCTACCGGCATGTGGAAGGCAATGTCTTGGCCTCGCTGGACAGGGCGGTCAGCGGTAAGGTGCATATTACCGCTGACTCATGGTTTAGCAGGCATGGACAGGGACGTTACCTATCTTTCACAGCACATTGTGGGACTCTGCTGGCAGCTGGGAAGGATGCAGGACAAGATGCAGTAGTGTTGGAGGTTGTTCCGCCACCACACCTCCAAAATGTTACTACTGGTGATTCTGACACACCTCTCTCCTCCACCCCCTCCTCTTCTTCTTCCTCCATGGCCTCTGCCTGTGCCCTGTCCTTGGAACCAGCGGTGCTCTGTAGGCGTTCAAGGGGCTACGCAAGTACGCAGGCAAAAAGATGCCATGCGGTTCTTGAGCTGGTGTGCTTTGGGGACAGGAGCCACACTGGGGCAGAGATTCTGTTAGCTCTGCAGGGGCAGGCTCAGAGGTGGTTGATGCCATGCCAGCTTAAGCCAGGAAAGGTGGTTTCCGACAATGGCACCAACCTCCTCTCCACCCTCCGACAGGGACAACTGACCCATGTGCCTTGTTTGGCTCACGTCCTTAACTTGGTGGTGTAGTGGTTCTTGGGCAGGTACCCGGGCTTACAGGAGGTCCTGAAGCAGGCCAGGAAACTCTGTGGGCATTTCCACTGGTCATATAATGCCAGTGCTCGGCTGGCTGACCTGCAAAAGGAATACAACCTGCCCAAGAACCGCCTAATCTGTGACATGCCCATGCAGCAGAGGGCCATCAATGAGTATCTGTTGCAATATGGCACCAGGACAGGGTCAGGGGAGCTTCAATTTTTTTCCCCACACCAGTGGGCCATGATCAGGGATGCATGCACTGTCCTGGCACCATTTGAGGAGGCCACAAGGGTGGTGAGCAGTGACAGTGCATGCATCAGTGACACTGTCCCTCTTGTCCACCTGTTGGAGCACACGCTGCTTGGAATAATGGACAGGGCACTTGAGGCAGAACAGAGGGAGAAAGAGGAGGAGGACTTCCTTACCTCTCAAGGCCCCCTTTATCCAGACAATGTTCCTGCTGGCCCGGCTATCACACAGGAAGAAGAGGAGGAGGAGGAGGAGGATTGTGTCAGCATGGAGGTGGAGCCTAGCACTCAGCATTAGCAGCAGTCTTCAAGGGATCAATTACAGTCCCAAGACACCCATGGACTTGTACGTGGCTGGGAGGAGGTGGCTGCGGATCATGTCGTCCTGAGTGACCCAGAGGACTCCGGACCAAATGCCTCAGCAAACTTACGCTGCATGCCTCCCTGATCCTGCAAAGCCTGCAGAAGGATCCTCGTATTCGTGCGATCAAGGAGAGGGATCATTACTGGCTGGCAACCCTCCTTGATCCATGTTACAAGGGTAAGGTTGCGGACCTTATCTTGCCCTCGCAGAGGGAGCAGAGGATGAAGCATCTTCGGGAGGCTCTTCCAGCATCGCCAGCGTCTGGTTTACATGGTGCAGGAATACCTAGGGGCAAGATTAGACTTGGACACCTTTCCCACCAAAAATCCTCTGGGTTACTGGGTCTTGAGAATGGATCACTGGCCAGAGCTTGCACAGTATGCAATTGAGCTACTGACCTGTCCTGCATCCAGCGTTCTTTCAGAACGCACATTCAGTGCTTCTGGAGGCTTTGTAACTGATCACAGTGTGCGCCTGTCCAACGACTACCAAGCACCTGATGCTGATGTACCCGAATAATATTTTTTTGAATATGAGATCCCTTCAAGACTGCCTATGCTGATGCTGAGTAGGGATGAGCCGAACACCCCCCCGGTTCGGTTCGCACCAGAACCTGCGAACGGACCGAAAGTTTGCGCAAACTTTAGAACCCTATTAAAATCAATGGACTTGAACGTTCGAAATCAACCGTGCTAATTATAAAGGCTAATATGCAAGTTATTGTCCTAAAACTGGTTTGGGGACCCGGGTCCTGCCCCAGAGGACATGTATCAATGCAAAAAAAGTTTTAAAAACAGACGTTTTTTCGGGAGCAGTGATTTTAATGATGCTTAAAGTGAAAAAAAAGTGAAATATTCCTTTAAATATCGTACCTGGGGGGTGTCTAAAGTATGCCTGTGAAGTGGCAGGTGTTTCCCATGTTTAGAACTGTCCCTGCACAAAATGACATTTCTAAAGGAAAAAAAGTCATTTAAAACTTCTTGCGGCTTTAATGTAATGTCTGGTCCCAGCAATATGGATGAAAATCATTAACAAAAATGGCATGGGTACCCCCCCAGCCCCCCCCCCCAGCCCACTACCAGCCCCTTTGGGTCTTGTATGGATATTAAGGGGAACCACGCACCCAAATTAAAAAAAGGCCCTATATACTCTGAACACCCTGTGTGAACTATTATATCAAGAATTGTAATTACTGTACATGCCATTGTTGAACAGTGGTAGGAAAAATTGGGCCTTTGGTGGTGGTACTGGTGCCACAACACTGTAAGTCCTCACAGTTACTCTTGGTGGGCGCATGAATGGGCCCAGCTGTGAAATATTAGATCAAGAATTGTAAGGGGCAGAAAAATTGGGCCTTTGGTGGTGGTGGTGGTGGTGTTGCCATAACACTGTAAGCCCTCACAGTTACTCTTGGTGGGCGCAGGAATGGGCCCTGCTGTGAATTATTAGATCAAGAATTGTAAGTACATGCCCCTGTTGAACAGGGGCATAAAAATTGGGCCTTAGGCACTGGTGCCATAACACTGCAACCCCTTACAGATACTGTACTTGGAGCGCAGCAATGAGCCACGCCAGTGGGCCATGATCAGAGATGCATGCACTGTCCTGGCACCATTTGAGGAGGCCACGAGGATGGTGAGCAGTGACAGTGCATGCATCAGTGGCACTGTCCCTCTGTCACTGCTTGGAATAATGGACAGGGCACTTGAGGCAGAACAGAGGGAGGAAGAGGAGGACTTCTTTACCTCTCAAGGCCCCCTTTATCCAGACAGTGTTCCTGCTGGCCCGGCTATCACACAGGAAGAGGAGGAGGAGGTGGAGGAGGAGTATTGTGTCAGCATGGAGATGGAGCCTAGCACTCAGCATCAGCAGCAGTCTTCAAGGGATCAATTACAGTCCCAAGACACCCATGGACTTGTACGTGGCTGGGAGGAGGTGGCTGCGGATCATGTCGTCCTGAGTGACCCAGAGGACTCCGGACCAAATGCCTCAGCAAACCTACGCTGTATGGCCTCCCTGATCCTGCAAAGCCTGCGGAAGGATCCTCGTATTCGTGCGATCAAGGAGAGGGATCATTACGAAGCGCATCCAGCGTTCTTTCGGAACGCACATTCAGTGCTGCTGGAGGCTTTGTAACCGATCACAGGGTGCGCCTGTCCACCGTCTCGGTCGATCGACTGACCTTCATAAAAATGAATCAGTCTTGGATCACCACCAGCTACCAAGCACCTGATGCTGATGTAACCGAATAATTTTTTTTAAATGTCAGATCCCTTCAAGACTGCCTATGCTGATGCTGAGTGACTATCCTCTTCCTCCTCAATGATCATGCTGATAGCTTGTAAGAACATTTTTGGTTCTGGGCACCGCCACCAGTGGCTAAGGCCCAATTTTTCAGCCCCTGTTTAACAGGGGCGTGTATTTACAATTTTTGATGCAATACTTTGCAGCAGGGCTCATTGCTGCGCTCCAACTACAGTATCTGTGAGGGGTTGCAGTGTTGTAGCACCAGCACCAGTGCCTAAGGCCCAATTTTTCAGCCCCTGTTTAACAGGGGCATGTAAATACAATTTTTGATGCAATACTTTGCAGCAGGGCTCATTCCTGCGCTACTAATAGAGTATCTGTGAGGGGTTGCAGTGTTGTGGCACCAGCACCAGTGCCTAAGGTAATTTTTTCTGCCCTTGTTTAACAGGGGCGTGTAATTACAATTTTTGATGCAATACTTTGAAGCAGGGCTCATTGCTGCACTCCAAGTACAGTATCTGTGAGGGGTTGCAGTGTTGTGGCACCAGTGCCTAAGGCCCAATTTTTATTCCCCCTGTTCAACAGGGGCATGTAATTACAATTATTGATCTAATAATTCACAGCAGGGCCCATTCCTGCACCCACCAAGAGTAACTGTGAGGGCTTACAGTGTTGTGGCAACACCACCACCACCACCACCACCAAAGGCCCAATTTTTCTGCCCCTGTTCAACAGGGGCATGTAATTACAATTCTTGATCTAATATTTCACAGCTGGACCCATTCATGCGCCCACCAAGAGTAACTGTGAGGACTTACAGTGTTGTGGCACCAGCACCACCACCAAAGGCCCAATTTTTCCTACCACTGTTCAACAGTGGCATGTAATTACAATTCCTGATAATAGTTCACACAGGGTGTTCAGAGTATATAGGGCCTTTTTTTAATTTGGGTGCGTGGTTCCCCTTAATATCCATACAAGACCCAAAGGGGCTGGTAGTGGGCTGGGGGGGGTACCCATGCCATTTTTGTCAATGATTTTCATCCATATTGCCGGGACCAGACATTACATTAAAGCCGCAAGCAGTTTTAAATGACTTTTTTTCCTTTAGAAATTTCATTTTGTGCAGGGACAGTTCTAAACACGGGAAAAAACTGCCACTTCACTGGCATACTTTAGACACCCCCCAGGTACGATATTTAAAGGAATATTTAACTTTTTTTTCACTTTGAGCATCATTAAAATCACTGCTCCCGAAAAAATATTATTCGGGTACATCAGCATCAGGTGCTTGGTAGCTGGTGACTGATTCATTTTTATGAAGGTCAGCCGATCGACCGAGTCAGTGGACAGGCGCACCCTGTGATCAGTTACAAAGCCTCCAGAAGCACTGAATATGCATTCCAAAAGAACGCTGGATGCAGGACAGGTCAGTAGCTCAATTGCATACTGTGCAAGCTCTGGCCAGTGATCCACCCTCAAGACCCAGTAACCCAGAGGATTTTCGGTGGGAAAGGTGTCCAAGTCTGATCTTGCCCCTAGGTATTCCTGCACCATGTGAATCAGACGCCGGCGATGGTTACTGGAACCGATCATACCTTGGGGCTGCGGACTAAAAAATTGTCTGAACGCATCGGTCAGACGGTCACCTTCTCCACCGCTCCTTCTGTGACTGACCGAAGCCTCAGCAACACGTTGTCCAGGACCAGGAATTTGTAACCTCCCAGGCTCTGGAAACGCATTGCACAAACCTTTCTGCAAGGCTTCCCAAAGATGTTTCATCCTCTGCTCCCTCTGTGATGTCTGGATAAGGTCTGCAGCCTTACCCTTGTAACGTGGATCAAGGAGGGTTGCGAGACAGTAATGATCCCTCTCCTTGATACCACGAATACAAGGATTTCGCAGGATTTGCAGGATCAGGGAGGCCATGCAGCGTAGGTTTGCTGAGGCATTCGGTCTGGAGTCCTCTGGGTCACTAAGGATGACATGATCCTCAGCCACCTCCTCCCAGCCACGCACAAGTCCATGCGTTTCTGGGGACTGTAAATGATCCCTTGAAGACTGCTGCTGATGCTGAATGCTAGGCTGCACCTCCATGCTGACACAATCCTCCTCCTCCTCCTCTTCCTGTGTGATCGGCAGGCCCGCAGGAACACTGTCTGGATAAAGGGGGCCTTGAGAGGTAAGGAAGTCCTCCTCTTCCTCCCTCTGTTCTGCCTCAAGTGCCCTGTCTATTATTGCACGCAGCGTGTGCTCCAACAGGTGGACAAGAGGGACAGTATCACTGATGCATGCACTGTCACTGCTCACCATCTTTGTGGCCTCCTCAAATGGTGACAGGACAGTGCGTGCATCCCTGATCATGACCCACTGGCGTGGCACAAAAAAACCAAGCTCCCCTGACTCTGTCCTGGTGCCATAGTCGCACAGGTACTCATTGATAGCCCTCTGCTGTGTGTGCACTGGCATTATATGACCGGTGGAAATGCACACAACTCACGGAAGGGGGCAGAGTCTACCAACTGATAAGGCAGCAGTTGAAGTGCTAGCAATTTAGCCAAGCTAGCATTCAACCACTGGGCATGTGGATGGCTGGGAGCAAATTTATTTCGCCGGTGTAGCAACTGGGGCAGGGAAATTTGCCTGGTACAATCGGACGTTGGTGTACCGATAGCAGATTGCCCGCAAGTACTTGGCAGTGGCACACCTAATTCTACACCTTCATGCCTCTCAGTGCAGATTTCTGAGAGGACTGAAGGTATAGTGGGGTTGGAGATCCCAGCTGATGAGGAGCAAGGAGAGGTCCGCTTTGTTCTTTGGTGTGGGTCTTTTATGTACGCTTGCCAACGGACTGCATGGCAGGTCGACATATGTCTGGTCAAGCATGTGGTGCCCAAGCGGCTGCTGTTTTGGCCACGCTTGATACGCTTCAGACATATGTTGCAAATAGCAATGGTGCGATCTGCTGCACACCTGTAAAAAAAGGCCCACACCAAAGAACTTTTGAAAAACGCGCAGAGTCAGCAGCGCCCTGCACATGCGGAGCTCTGCGGTGTGATGCAGTCGGTTGGCTGCCCTTAAGCTGGGCCTTGGAGGGCATCCTGCCTCGTTGGAGATGTGCCTCCTCCTCCTCTCTCCTATCAGGCACCCACATAGAGTCAGTGACCTCATCATCCCCTCCCTCCTCATCACTGGAGCAAACCTGGCAGTATGCTGCAGCTGGGGGAACATGACTGCCATGCTGTCCTTCTTGGGCACCCCCTCTGTCTGGGCTCACGTTACTGCCTTCCTCAAGCTGGGTACCATCTTTAGAGCCTTCAAAACGCTGCGCATCCTCCTGCAGCGTGTACCCAACACTGTGGTCGAACAGTTTGGGGGACTCCTCTGTGCATGATGGTGGGGCTAGGGAAGGAGTAACTGATGACCTTGAGCCGATGGAATAGGCCGCTTTGGCACCTGCATTGGCAGCCAAGGTAGCCTGGGTGACAGAGGATGAGGAGGATGTGGACGGCTTGGTCATCCACTCTACCAACTCTTCTGCATGTTGCGGCTCAACACGGCCAGCTGCCGAAAAAAAGAACAAGCGTGCCCCATGAGCTGATGAGGACGCACCATGTCCACAACAAGCACTGTTGCCTCTAGACACAGAGCTTGCTTGCCCTCTTTTTTTGGCCTGTGAGTGTCTGCCTCTCCTTGTTGGCCTTCCAGACATACTGTATTTGATGTATTGGAAAGGAATAGGTACACAAGTTATTGCCTGCAGTCAGCTTTACCTGTACACTGTGCCCAGTATACAGTACACTGACTTAATATACTGCAGCGAGAAAAACAGGAACATTCTGAAGTGAGATCTAGCTAAACTGAATACAGTGTATATATATATATATATATATATATATATATATATAAATATATATATATATATACACAACTCCTGGGATGCATATATATACTAAATACACTGACTGCAGCTACCTGAATCGCCTGCCTACTCTATCTAACTGAAATGAAATAACACTCTGACTCTCTCCCTATCTCTCTCACAACGCCGCAACACACTACACAAGGCCGATGCACAGGCAGCCTTATATAGTGTGGGGCGTGTACCTACTCCCCTGAGCCATGATTGGCCAAAGGCACCCTTCCTTTGGCCAATTATGGCTCTCTGTGCTGACGGCGCTGAGATTGGCCAAAGCATGCGGGTCATAGTGCATGCTTGGCCAATCATCAGCCAGCAATGCACTGCGATGACGCAGTGAATTATGGGGCGTGACGCGCCACTCGAATTTGCCGCGAACGGCCCATAATGTTCGAAATTCGGCGAACGAGCGAACAGCCGATACTCGAGTCGAACTCATGTTCGACTCGAACTCAAAGCTCATCCATACTGTTGATCAGTAAGATATTTATATATGTAGCGGGGTGTTCCCCTTTAATGCAGAGAGACAAGAAGTTCCAGGAGAGAGGTGAGTCGGGAGTTAGTAGAGGAGAGACATTACTGGAAGTGAAAGCAGAGCAGAGAGACTACATTACCCAGAACCCCATTTGGCAATGTTTCCACCACAGAGACTCATGGGAGGGGTTATAAAAGGAGGAGGCAAGGCTGGGCTCGGCCTCTTTAGGACACGAGACTTCAGTGACTGATCCTCCTGTGCGGATGTGTCGGAGTGCAAGGCCTGAGGCCTTGCGCAGCACCAAAGAGCCTTCCACCCCACTGCGAGCCTGGGTGGCATCTGACTTTGCTTGTCTACAACCTTGGCTGGATCGGGGACCTGATCGCTGGAGACACTGTGTGTGTGTGTGACACAGTCTTTGGAAGTTCCCGCACTGGGACCGCGTCCGGATGGGTGAGAGGGCGTATGCCTAGACCAGCCTTTCTCAACCTTTTCAACACAGAGGAACCCTTGAAATAGTTCTCCGGTCTCGGGGAACCCCTGCTAAAAATTACAGATCTACAATTCATGAAACCTTAGTGTGATGGTCAGTGGGAAGAATGGTCCTTACACTTGTGGTCACTGGGAAGAATTACCTCCTTACAGATAGCTAAAAAGATCAATGGTGTCAGTAGGAAATTATCTGAGAGGCAGAAATTGCCCAATGCTGAAGGAACCCCTAGCAACCTCTGGAGGAACCCTAGGGTTCCACGGAACCCTGGTTGAGAATCACTGGCCTAGACCATATACTGTTGTTGCTAATGTGCCTATAGACTGCCGTGGCCCACAAGTTATTTCTGATACTCTCACTGGAGAACCTTATCAGAGCTGAACTCAGAGTTTACATAGCAAAGTGTTTATTTCATCTCTACCTTCCCATTGGATTACAAATGGTATTCTGTTAATGTGCACCACCTTTAAAGAATTGCCGGTGAAGAAAACCATCATCCCCTATAGACTGAGTTGTAGATATCTGAGCCAGGACTGGCCAGCTAGTTAGTTCATTTGGTTACTGCGTCACAGGACGCCTAGTTAACGGTCGCCCACGCGGCGTACCTTTACTGTTCATTCTAAATGTATAGTGTGTTATTGCTGCAGGGCTCTGCAATTTATTATCTGTGAACTGTTACCACTGTTAACTTTTCTCATACTTGGGGGACAGTGTGGCTCCTGTCCCCGAAGCACACCAGCTCAAGCACCACATGGCATCTTTTTGCCTGCGTACTTGCGTAGCCCCTTGAACGCCTACGGAGCACCGCTGGTTCCGAGGACAAATCAGCAGAGGAAGAGGCCATGGAGGAAGAAGAGGAGGAGGGGGTGGAGGAGAGAGGTGTGTCAGAATCACCACTAGTAGCATTTTGGAGGCATGGTGGGAGAACAACCTCCAACACTACTGCACCCTGTACTGCATCCTTCCCAGCTGCCAGCAGAGTCACCCAGTGGGCCGTGAAAGATAGGTAACGTCCCTGTTCATGCCTGCTGGACCATGAGTCAGCGGTAATATGCACCTTACCACTGACCGCCCTGTCCAGCGAGGCCAAGACATTGCCTTCCACATGCCGGTAGAGAGCCGGAATTGCCTTCCGTGAAAAAAAACTGCGTTTTGGAATCTGCCACTGAGGTGCCACATATTCCACAACTCACGGAAGGGGGCAGGGTCTACCAACTGAAAAGGCAGCAGTTGAAGTGCTAGCAATTTAGCCAAGCTAGCATTCAACCACTGGGCATGTGGATGGCTGGGAGCAAATTTCTTTCGCCGGTGTAGCAACTGGGGCAGGGAAATTTGCCTGGTACAATCGGACGTTGGTGTACCGATAGCAGATTGCCCGCAAGTACTTGGCAGTGGCACACCTAATTCTACACCTTCATGCCTCTCAGTGCAGATTTCTGAGAGGACTGAAGGTATAGTTGGGTTGGAGATCCCAGCTGATGAGGAGCAAGGAGAGGTCCGCTTTGTTCTTTGGTGTGGGTCTTTTATGTACGCTTGCCAACGGACTGCATGGCAGGTCGACATATGTCTGGTCAAGCATGTGGTGCCCAAGCGGCTGCTATTTTGGCCATGCTTGATACGCTTCAGACATATGTTGCAAATAGCAATGGTGCACACCTGTAAAAAAAGGCCCACACCAAAGAACTTTTGAAAAACGCGCAGAGTCAGCAGCGCCCTGCACATGCGGAGCTCTGCGGTGTGATGCAGTCGGTTGGCTGCCCTTAAGCTGGGCCTTGGAGGGCATCCTGCCTCGTTGGAGATGTGCCTCCTCCTCCTCTCTCCTATCAGGCACCCACATAGAGTCAGTGACCTCATCATCCCCTCCCTCCTCATCACTGGAGCAAACCTGGCAGTATGCTGCAGCTGGGGGAACATGACTGCCATGCTGTCCTTCTTGGGCACCCCCTCTGTCTGGGCTCACGTTACTGCCTTCCTCAAGCTGGGTACCATCTTTAGAGCCTTCAAAACGCTGCGCATCCTCCTGCAGCGTGTACCCAACACTGTGGTCGAACAGTTTGGGGGACTCCTCTGTGCATGATGGTGGGGCTAGGGAAGGAGTAACTGATGACCTTGAGCCGATGGAATAGGCCGCTTGGCACTTGCATTGGCAGCCAAGGTAGCCTGGGTGACAGAGGATGAGGAGGATGAGGACGGCTTGGTCATCCACTCTACCAACTCTTCTGCATGTTGCGGCTCAACACGGCCAGCTGCCGAAAAAAAGAACAAGCGTGCCCCATGAGCTGATGAGGATGCACCATGTCCACAACAAGCACTGTTGCCTCTAGACACAGAGGTTGCTTGCCCTCTTTTTTTGGCCTGTGAGTGTCTGCCTCTCCTTGTTGGCCTTCCAAACATACTGTATTTGATGTATTGGAAAGGAATAGGTACACAAGTTATGGTCTGCAGTCAGCTTTACCAGCACACTGTGCCCAATATACAGTACACTGACTTAATATACTGCAGCGAGAAAAACAGGAACATTCTGAAGTGAGATCTAGCTAAACTGAATACAGTGTGTATATATATATATATATATATATATTGTGACAGAGCATCCCAGAGAGAGCTTGGGAAAGTCCTGTTCGGGGTTTATACATCTCCCAGGCTCCTCTCATATACATTCAGGGATCTCTGAGCCAGGATCCACTTCAGGTGTTGGTTCTCTCCACCAGCTTAATTAAAAGCTCACCTGAGCAGACAGCCTTTGCTCAGCCTGGGAAACACAGACAACGTTGGTTTGTGAGAGCAAGAAGGTTGGTGAAACTTGTTACTCTGTGAATGTGGAAGCTGACAAGCGTTAGGCTTGTCCAGCCTGGTAGTGAGGGCCTGTACATACTGTGTAGTTAGAGCCGAGACACGGCGAGGCTTTTGTTTAGCTATTTTTTCTTCTGTTTGTTTTCACCACACTGTACAGCACCTGTCATTGACTTTGTATATAGCACCAATAAACCCCACTGTGTTTTCACTGATCCAATGGACTTGGTATCTGTGCCTGCTCATCCCAGGGAGCTTTTGTACCTACTACCTGCCCCCCAGGTTACATATGGCGGAGGCTGCGACCAGCTGTAGTAAGTTACTACTTAAAAGGCCAGTACCTAAAGTGACAACATGGAGGACATCCTCAAACAAATGGTGTTAGCAAACGCTGCACAGCAGCAAGCAAACGCTGCACAACAGCAAACTAACGCTACATTGCAGCAAGCAAACGCTGCACAACAGCAAACTAACGCTGCATTACAGCAAGCCAACGCTATCGCACAGGAGCAAACCAAGGTGCTGTTCCAACAGATTGGTGCTGTACAGGAGCAATCGCAGAGGCTGTTTGAACAGCTTGCCACTGCTGCAATAGCGGATAGAAAAACCCTTACTGAGGTTGTGGAGACGCTAGCACAGGGGTCACCTGCGATAATGAAGGATATTGGAGACAAGCCCTCAACCATCCATGTGGGTCGCTTTCTTTCAAAGATGACGGCAGATGATGATCCAGAGGCTTTCCTACTAACATTTGAACGGACCGCTGAGAGGGAAGGTTGGCCCCAAACCCAGTGGGCAGGACTGATCGCCCCCTTACTTTCTGGAGAAGCGCAGAAGGCCTACTATGATCTGGAGTCAGCAGAAGCGGGAGATTATGAGAAGGTCAAGCGGGAAATCCTGGCACGACTCGGTGTCACCTTGGCTGTTCGAGCTCAGCGGGTCCACAGCTGGTTCTTCCAAGATAAGAGGCCCCCAAGATCGCAGATGTTTGATCTGATCCACCTGGTACGGAAATGGCTACAGCCGGAGTCCCTGTCTGCGCCACAAATAGTGGAGCGTGTGGTCATGGACCAATTCCTGAGGTCACTGCCAATTCCCCTGCAGAAGTGGGTGAGTCAAGGAGACCCCAAGTCAGCAGACAACCTGGTGGAGCTCGTTGAGAGGTACTTTGCTGCAGAGAACCTGGTCACCACCCCTACAGCCGCACGGACTTTTCACCCAAAGCCACGGTCTCCCCAGGCAACCGGTAAGACTGTTCCAGGGGAAGTGGGTGGTAAGCATGGCAAGGAAATAGGGGGGAGGATTTTTGGTGCCAGGACTGAAGTTTGGCGGCCCAAACAAGGGAAGCCACTGCCTGTCAGCAAACCAAACTGGGGAAACATCAGGTGTTTTCGTTGCCAAGAACTGGGACATGTTGCAGCAAACTGTCCATTGACAGATGAACCAATGCAGTGTGATCTATCTTTTAGAAGGCAGTCTATGTTTGCTGCTGTTTCATGCGCTGCAATGCCAAATGTGGGAAAACACATGTGTCATGTGACTATTAATAATAAGCCTATTATGGCCTTGCTGGACTCTGGAAGTCTGGTTACTTTGGTTACAGCTGAGATGGTTGAAACTGTGAATTTTCATGCAAAAAAGGTTGCTGTGATCTGTGTACATGGGGATACCCGCGAGTATCCAATAGCCACTGTTCAGTTTAAAACTGGCTTAGGTACGGTGACCCATTCGGTCGGACTGGTGCCCCACTTGGTGCATGAGGCTATCATTGGTAGGGACTTCCCTAAGTTTTGGGAACTGTGGGATTGTCCCGACCCAGTCGCAGTACCTAACTCAGTCGCAGAGCCAGAACTCGTGGCCATTACTGACCTTGTGAGTTCAGGGGACTCCTCTCAGGGCTCTCCGGGTGATCCTTTCTCAGTTATGGCAGGAGAGCTGGGGGAGCCGGAAGAAGTCCCCACAACCAGTAGAGCTGGACAGCCGCCTGCTGAATCTGAGCCTACGTTAGAGTTTGCCAATCTTAATGTGCACAAGGAAAATTTTGGTACGGAGCAGAGAAAAGACCCTACCCTTGCCAGGGCCTGGGAAAATGTAATAGTGATTAATGAGGTACCTGTCGAACCAGGGGACAGGCTCTGTTTTCCATATTTCTGCAGCAATGAGGATTTACTGTATCGTGTATGTAAATCTAATGATGAAGTGGTTGAACAGTTGGTAGTCCCTAAGTTATACAGACGGGTGGTGTTGGAACTTGCCCATGGGCACTTGCTAGGAGGCCATTTAGGGGTTGAGAAAACCACTGAAAGGGTGTTGCGCAGGTTTTACTGGCCTGGGATACGGAAAAACATAGAAAATTATTGTCAATCCTGTCCTGTGTGTCAGATGTCAGCCCCCCAACCCCACTTCCGAAATCCGTTAGTGCCCTTGCCCATTATTGAAGTGCCTTTTGAGAGGATTGCCATGGACCTTGTGGGTCCACTCCCCAAATCTGCCCGCGGTCATCAACATATCCTCGTGATCATGGATTACGCTACCCGTTACCCTGAGGCTGTTCCCTTACGCACTGCATCTGCTAAAAACATTGCCAAAGAGCTGTTTATGGTGTTCAGTCGGGTTGGCGTCCCGAAAGAAGTCCTTACAGACCAAAGTACCCCATTCATGTCACGAATAACTAGGGAGCTCTGCAAGTTATTTAAGGTGACGCAGTTGCGTACCTCAGTGTACCATCCTCAAACGGATGGCTTGGTGGAACGCTTCAATAAGACATTAAAGAGTATGTTAAAAAAGGTTGTTGATAAGGATGGGAAAAACTGGGACTTCCTGATACCTTACTTGATGTTCGCCATCAGGGAAGTTCCCCAGTCCTCTACGGGGTACTCTCCATTTGAGTTGCTTTATGGGAGACACCCTCGGGGACTCTTAGACATAGCCAAGGAAACTTGGGAGGGGGAGCAGACACCTCACAAAAGTGTTATTGAGCATATCGCTCAAATGCAGGATAGGATTGCAGCAATCATGCCGGTAGTAAAAGAACATTTACTGCAGGCCCAAGCAGCCCAACAGAGGATATATAACAGGGGGGCCCAACTTCGTGTTTTCTCACCTGGTGACCGGGTCCTCGTGTTAGTTCCCACTGTTGAGAGCAAATTCCTGGCTAAGTGGCAGGGACCCTTTGAAGTAATTGAAAGAGTTGGGGAGGTCAATTACAAGGTGTATCAACCAGGTAAAAGGAAGCCCGAACAGATTTACCACATAAACCTGTTAAAACCCTGGAAGGATAGACTGGCATTAACTGCGAGGTCCCTCCCGGTAACCCTTAAAGGTACTGAATCCCCTCTGATCCCTGAGGTCACGATTCCAGACACCCTGTCATGTTCCCAGAAACAGGAAGCTAGAGAGTTCCTGATGAGGAATAAAGAGAAATTTTCAGAGTTGCCGGGCACGACTTCAGCAGTTCAGCATGATATTGTTACTGAACCTGGAGTCCGTGTCAAGCTCAAACCATACCGAATTCCCGAAGCTAGAAGAAAGGACATCGGTGAGGAAGTTAAAAGGATGTTGGAGCTAGATGTTATTGAGGAATCCAATAGTGACTGGTCTAGCCCCATTGTATTGGTCCCAAAACCGGATGGCACTTGGAGGTTTTGTAATGACTTCAGAAAGCTTAATGCGGTAACAAAGTTTGACACATACCCAATGCCCAGGGTAGACGAGCTTATAGACCGACTTGGCAAGGCCCGTTATCTGACCACTTTGGACTTGACCAAAGGATATTGGCAAATACCCCTGACTGGTAGTGCCAAAGAAAAGACTGCATTTGTGACCCCGGAGGGGTCGTTTCAATATAAGAAAATGCCTTTTGGGTTGCAAAATGCCCCTGCAACATTTCAGAGGGCTATGGACAGGACCCTAAGACCTCACCGACAGTATGCTGCAGCCTATCTGGACGACATAGTGGTGCATAGCACTGACTGGGAGTCTCACTTGCCCCGTGTCCAGGCTGTCCTGGATTCCCTCTTCAAGGAGGGGTTTACGGCAAATCCAAAAAAATGTGCCATTGGGCTAGAGGAAGCCAGGTATTTGGGCTACACTATTGGCCGGGGTGTCATAAAGCCCCAGGTGAATAAAATAGAAGCCATCCAGGAGTGGCCACGCCCTGCAAACAAGAAGCAGGTCAGGGTCTTTCTTGGCATTGCGGGGTACTATAGAAGATTTATCCCAAATTTCGCAACTATAGCTGCCCCACTGACAGACCTTACGAAAGGGAAAGCCTCCGTAATGGTGAAATGGTCTCCAGTAGCAGAAGAGTCTTTTCAAGTCCTGAAGAAGGCTCTTTGTGCACAGCCAATCCTATACTCCCCCGATTTCTCCAAAAACTTTTTGGTCCAGACAGATGCGTCTGATGTTGGTATCGGGGCAGTACTTTCACAGGTACACAATGGGGAAGAACACCCTGTGGTGTACTTAAGCAGAAAGCTCAATGACCATGAAAAGAAGTACGCAGTCATTGAAAAGGAGTGTCTGGCCATAAAGTGGGCCGTGGACGCGCTCAGGTACTACTTGTTGGGGCGCCAGTTTGAGTTAATAACTGACCATGCTCCCCTGAAATGGATGGCCCAAAAGAAGGAGACTAATAGGCGGGTGAACCGGTGGTTTTTGGCCCTACAAGATTACGCCTTTACGGTAAAACACAGGCCAGGTGTTGAGATGGGGAATGTAGATGCCCTCTCCCGTGTTCACTCCTGTTGGGCTACAGGTGTTCCAACCCTGGGGTTGAAACAAGGGGGGAGGATGTGTGACAGAGCATCCCAGAGAGAGCTTGGGAAAGTCCTGTTCGGGGTTTATACATCTCCCAGGCTCCTCTCATATACATTCAGGGATCTCTGAGCCAGGATCCACTTCAGGTGTTGGTTCTCTCCACCAGCTTAATTAAAAGCTCACCTGAGCAGACAGCCTTTGCTCAGCCTGGGAAACACAGACAACGTTGGTTTGTGAGAGCAAGAAGGTTGGTGAAACTTGTTACTCTGTGAATGTGGAAGCTGACAAGCGTTAGGCTTGTCCAGCCTGGTAGTGAGGGCCTGTACATACTGTGTAGTTAGAGCCGAGACACGGCGAGGCTTTTGTTTAGCTATTTTTTCTTCTGTTTGTTTTCACCACACTGTACAGCACCTGTCATTGACTTTGTATATAGCACCAATAAACCCCACTGTGTTTTCACTGATCCAATGGACTTGGTATCTGTGCCTGCTCATCCCAGGGAGCTTTTGTACCTACTACCTGCCCCCCAGGTTACATAATATATATATATATATATATATATATTGTGAGGGGGTTAGCTCGGCAGCGGGTGTGGGTGACCCCCGGGATGGGCTCCCCACACAAAAACAGGCCCAGCAAACGGAGGTTGTGGTTTTCAAAATCAAAAAGGTGCGGTTTATTTTCTATTTACAGTGACAAAACACAGCAGAGCAAAAGAAACATAAACAAAATAAATCCTGGTCAACTTGACCTCTAACTAAACATACAGGTTTCCTAACTAACAACTGGGATCAGCCTAGTGCTGTCCTAGTCCCTAAGTCCCTGGTTTTAAATGTCCAAGCAAATAGCCACACAGGCTTTGTCTCACCGCACAGGGGTTCACTCTCCCTAGACAGTCCACACAGGTCTGGTTCCAGGCATGAGCTAACATCTAATGAAGCTGGGAGTTCTTATAGAGGCCTTAAACGAACTGACAGGCTTCAGCTGGTCTCATCAACTCCCTGCCTGCACGACGCCCAGCCCTCTCCCTAGAGGTATGAGTCATCCATGAGCCCACTAGCCCCAGCTGGGCTTATACAACTCTCCGCCTAGTTGTATAAGTCGGCGTAAAGCCTGAATCTGGGCGAAATATATCTACCCCCCTGGATGCAACCAGGTGACTTTACCTTCCTGCTGTCACATACCCCCCCCCCCCCCTCTTGTTTTAACCTCGGGGTTGGAACACCAGCAATCAGGCATTCATGTACTCGAGACAAAGCATCCACATTCCCCATTTGAACGCCAGGGCGATGCTTTACTTTGAAGTTGAATTCCTGGAGGGCCAGGAACCACCTATTCACTCTTCTATTTGTTTCCTTGTTTTGAGCCATCCACTTTAACGGAGCGTGATCCGTAACCAAGTCAAAGTGCTTACCTAGCAGGTAGTACCGAAGGGAATCTAGAGCCCACTTCACCGCTAAACACTCCTTTTCAACGGTGGCGTAATTTACCTCATGGGACTTCAACTTCCTGCTGAGGTAAATGACTGGGTGCTCTTCCCCGTTCCAGACCTGGGACAATACTGCTCCTAACCCCACATCTGACGCATCACTTTGTACGACAAAGTCTTTAGAGAAGTCGGGTGAGTACAACACTGGCTGGCTACATAAGGCTTGTTTCAAGAATTGGAATGCTGCCTCAGCCTCGGGGGTCCATTTAATCATGACCGACCCTTTCCCCTTCGTCAGGTTGGTTAGGGGCACAGCCTTAGAAGCAAAGTGGGGAATGAATCGCCGATGATACCCAGCGATTCCCAGAAAGGCTCGTACCTGCTTCTTGCTGTTGGGACGTGGCCAACTCTGGATGGCCTCGACTTTGTTGAGTTGGGGTTTTATTACTCCCCTCCCAATGGTGTACCCAAGATATTTGGCCTCTTCCTGCCCAATGGTACACTTCTTGGGGTTAGCCGTAAACCCCGCTTCCCGAACAGAGTCCAGGACAGCTTGCACTTTTGGCAGATGTGAGGCCCAATCTGTGCTATGGACAATTACGTCATCCAGGTAAGCCGCAGCATACTTCCGATGGGGCCTCAGCATCTGGTCCATTTTCCGCTGGAATGTGGCCGGCGCATTCTGTAACCCGAACGGCATTCTTTTATATTGGAACGCCCCGTCTGGGGTTACAAATGGGGTTTTCTCTTTGGCCGACTTGGCCAGGGGGATTTGCCAATACCCTTTTGTGAGGTCAAGAGTCGTCATGTATCGGGCTGTTCCCAGCCGGTCGATCAACTCATCTATACGTGGCATGGGGTAGGTGTCAAATTTTGTAACTTTGTTCAACTGACGAAAATCGTTACAAAATCGCCAGCTCCCATCCGGTTTAGGCACCAACACAATGGGACTAGACCAATCACTTTGGGACTCCTCTATCACCCCTAAGTTCAGCATTTTCTGTACTTCCTCCCGTATTGCCTCCCGTCGGGCCTCTGGGATCCGATAGGGTTTTAACTTCACCCTTTCACCGGGCGGGGTAATGATGTCATGCTCTACCCCAGATGTTTGTCCCGGCAGCTCAGAGAATACCTCCTTGTTGCGAAGCACAAACTCCTTAACCTCCTGTTGTTGGGGTTGTGACAAGGTGGCTGCTATTCCAACCTCAGGAATCACGCAACCAGTTTGAGCTGGTGACCAAGTGTCTGCGACTAGGGACTCTCTATCCCTCCAGGCTTTCAACAGATTAACGTGATAGATCTGTTCGGGCTTTCGCCTTCCTGGTTGTCTGACCTTGTAATTCACTTCGCTCACTTTTTCCATTATCTCGTAGGGGCCTTGCCATTTGGCAAGGAATTTACTTTCAACCGTAGGGACAAGTACCAGTATCCTATCCCCCGGGGAAAAGGTACGGGTCTTGGCTCCACGGTTGTACACTCTCTGCTGTGCTAACTGCGCTTGGGCCAAATGTTCCTTCACGATGGGCATTACCTGTGCAATTCGGTCTTGCATCAGGGCGACATGCTCAATCACACTCCTGTGGGGAGAACTCTCACTTTCCCAAGTTTACTTGGCAATATCCAACAGCCCTCTTGGGTGTCTCCCATACAGTAACTCAAAGGGGGAGAATCCCGTAGAGGATTGGGGCACCTCCCTAATAGCAAACATCAGATAAGGAAGTAGACAGTCCCAATCCTTTCCATCTCTATCCACCACTTTCTTCAACATTTGTTTTAGGGTTTTGTTGAATCTTTCAACCAGCCCATCGGTTTGGGGGTGATACACAGATGTACGTAATTGCGTCACTTTGAACAATTTACACAGCTCCTTCATAACCCGGGACATAAAGGGTGTACCTTGGTCCGTAAGCAGTTCTTTACAAATACCCACCCGGCTAAACACAAGAGATAGCTCTTTGGCTATGGTTTTGGCCGAGGTATTTCGGAGAGGGATCGCTTCTGGATAACGGGTGGCATAGTCCATTATAACTAATATGTACTGGTGCCCCCTAGCGGACTTGATTATAGGACCTACCAAATCCATGGCGATCCTCTCAAACGGGACCTCAATGATGGGTAGAGGGACCAGCGGGCTACGGAAATGTGGCATCGGGGCCGACCTCTGACACACAGGGCAGGAGGAACAATAATTTTCTATGTCCTTCATCACCCCCGGCCAATAGAATCTCTGTAATACCCTCTCTCGGGTTTTCTCTGTCCCCAGATGACCTCCAAGAATGTGCCCATGAGCCAACTCCAACACCAACTTCCTGTAAGGTTTGGGCACCACAAGCTGCTCAACGGTTTCTTCTGCCCTTTTTGCCACCCGATACAGTAGGTCCTTCTCTACGCTGAAGTATGGGTAAGTGCAGGTATTATCTGGGTTCACTAACTCGCCATCTATTTTCACTACGTTTTCCCGTGCCTTTATTAGGGCGGGGTCTTTCAACTGTTCTGTGGCAAAGTTTTCCCTGTGAACCTCAAGATCAGAAAACTCCACAGACGGTAGGTTTTCGTCTGAGGAGGTGGGCTCCTCTCCAGTTTCTTGAGTCTCCCCTGCCAATACTGATAAGGGAAATTCCGGAGAGTCCTCACCACTCTCAGGGGAGTTCTGGCTATCACATTCCTGGTACATAGGGGCACCAGTGGGGGGCTCAGGATCATCCCAC
>CM055118.1:924338528-924377969 GCA_029206835.1 Rana muscosa | reverse complement strand
AACAGAGCAATTACGAATAAAACCGAATCCGAAATAAATTATACCGCAAAATAGCGAATGCCCGAAGGTCTTCGGCATAATTCGTTATGAAAAAAGTTACGAATGTACGAATCCATTCGAAGCACAATAACACTCACTCTGCTCTCTGCTTCTCCCTCACCATGCTGAACTCCCTCTCAAAATGGTGTACAGGGGCGGAGGCTATAGCCGCATGAAAAAACGAAAGTAAAATACGAGATTTCAAATCCATTCGAAGCACAATAACACTCACTCTGCTCTGCTCTCTGCTTCTCCCTCACCGTGCTGAACCCTCTCAAAATGGTGTACAGGGGCGGAGCCTATAGCCGCATGTAAAAAACGAAAGTAAAATACGAGATTTCGAATCGTTACAAATAACCGCTATGTATTTAGAAAAGTACAAATCCATTCGAAGCACATTAGGCATAATAGGCAGCGTCGTTGTGAGAGAGACACGGAAAATTACGAATCAACGAACCCAAAAAAAGTTACGAAAGTAGGAGTTGTGTCCAGAATCAACGAAAAACAACGTACTCTACCGAAAGTACGAATTATAAAGCAACAAAAAATTCAACGAAAAATGTCGCTTGCAAAAATACGAATGAGTCCGAACATGAAAAATCCCGTCTAGCAAAATTACGAATGATTACGAATCAACAGGACCGGAAGAAACGAACCGAAACGGAACGAATTTTTCCGTTGTGCACAAGTCTAGTATGTATAATAATAAATAATTCCCATTAGTAGGATATACAGGATATTTTAACTAGGAGTCAGACATGAAGCTATATGAAGTGGGCAATAAATCTCTTGTATTAAAGTAGTATTAAGGCTGGGTTCACACGGGTGCGATGCGGAAACCCTGCGAATCCAGTGCGGGTTCCTGCATCGCATAGTGGGTCACACTGAGAACCGCTGGGGGTGTCAATGCAAAGTTAATGACACCCCCAGATCGGTTTGCAGATCACAGTGCGAACTGAAATGGTGCAGGAATCGGATTGCATAGGCATGAGTTCCCATGCGATCCCATTCCAGTGCGGACCAAAAAAAGGGTCCTGCACCATTTTGGTGTGAATGCAATGCGATTTCAGACAGTTTGTATGGCAGAAATCCCATCGCACAGTCATCGCATGTGATCTGCACAGAAATGCGGTGCGAATCACATGCGATGTCTGTCATCACACTAGTGTGAACTTAAGGCCGAGACTTTTCTGCATGGATATTTTATTTTTATATAAATGCACTATACTGGCAATTTTTTTTATTATTTAATTGTAATGCCTTATATTAGCTCCAGTCTATCGGCCTCCAGCTTCTCTGGGTTCAGGTGCTGATCTTCCCTGCAAAGAGCCCTGAAAGTGTTTTTTTTTTTCTTTGAGGCTGGGTTCCCTGCATCCAATTCGCAATAGCAGGAGATTTTGACTGGCTCACTATGGAGTCGGTTCACATATCTCCGCTGCGGCTCCGGTGTGAATGTTCACAGGAGCCCTGTGCGTTTTTTGGTCTGTTTCAGGTCCGAATTCAGCCCAAACTTCAGGCTAAAATCAGACCTGAAACGATGAAGAGGGGCGCACCGAACCCCTGCTGTGAGCCACATGCAAAGATAGTGTGAACCCAGCCTTAAACAACACACACCAAGACTGGTTAGAATATAATGAAAACCAGAGATTTACAAATAGGCATTTAGAGCAGATCCTTTTTTTTCGCTTCTAGCCCACAGATGCTTGGCTTCTAGCTATGTGAATGTAAACTAAGGCCTTCAGTTATAAAAAGGAAACCAATACTGTGCTATGTACTTCTGAAAATTCTAAACATCCATACCACCCTCCCATATTATGAAATGGTTTCCATTTTTTGTTGAGTTGGCAAATATACATAAGAAGCCAAGAAAGCAGCTGTCAACCTCAATCTAGCAATTTGGTAATACACAATCTCCAGAGGGTATCAGAGGTTTCTACATCAGCCAAGAAGATTTTTCAGAGTCTCCAAGCAGTGAGAAATTGTTCAACATTCTTTTAGGATCTGGTATAGTGTATCAGATATAATTTGCATTTACAAATTAGGTACACAATGACCAAAAAGTACAGGGAGCTTTGATCTACATGCTCCACATGTTTTTATACTGCCTTACGAACAGATGGAACAAATGAATGAGTAAAATAAGATTATATATAAATCATTTAAACTTTTTTTTTTTTTTTTTTTTAAATATAGAAACCTGTTTTTTTTTTTGTTTGTTTTTTTAACTTAGTTTTGCGCACACCTATGGTAATTTTTAGCTACTAGAATCCGCTAGTACACTTGCCTTCATAGAAGAGTCGTTTCCACTGGCCATGCAGCCATTGCGACAGTCCACCGAATTGAAAGCAGCCCTCTTCTTCCCCTCCTTTCCCTAGGGATGCTGGAACAGATCAGAGCGATTCTGATTGGTCCACTTGGTCACGTGCCAGCACATAACTATCAATCAGAATCGCTCTGATCTGCCCCAGAAGAAGAAGATTGTGGCTTTCAAATCCCTGTACTCCAACACTGACTGCACGGCCAGCAAAAGTTATGAAAGCTAATCTTTCACGGGGGTAAGTGCAGCAGGAAGCAGGGTGGTGGGGAGTGTGTACAGTGTTAGTTCACCCTTTATTTTTATGTGAAAAATGTGAACTTACACTTTATATAGAATGTCTTTAAAATGTTTATGAAAGCAAAAAGTTTTTTTTTTTATCCTTACTTAAAAGCGGAGCTCCACCCAAAAGGGGAAGCTCCGCTTGTCTGCTCCCTCTCCCCCTCCGCTAACACGTTTGGCACCTTTTGGGAGGGAGCGGGTACCTGGTATTGACAGGTATTGTCTAGTTCTTGGGTGCAATGCTCAGCTATAATACCTGGTTCCAGAGTGGAGGAAGCTGTATCTTGGCAGAGGCCCCCAGGCTAGGTGCCAGGCGGTCCATCACAAGGAGTATTTATAAAATATTTGCATAGGAATTTTCCTAATAAAAGTGCATGTACATTAGTTTTTTGCAAACTGGGCACAATTCAAATGTTATTTCTTGTGCTAGTTAAAATGTTTTTAAACTAAAAGAAAATAAGGAAAATGGAGCAAATAAGGGGAAAAGAGACTGAAAAAATTATTGCACCCACATCTGTAGACTGGTAGGCTGCAATTTATTACATTTGTGTTCTTGGATTTATAAAGTCTTTAACCACTTGTCCCCCGCCCACTGTCAATTGACAGCGGGCGGAGGACACTCTCGTTCTGGGAGGACGTCATAGGACGTCCTCCCTTTAAAACGAGCTAGGGGGCACGCGCGCCGGCGGCTGCGCGCGCCCGCCGCGTTCCCAAGGCCCCGATTGCCGCCGGGCACCCGCGATTGCCCGGGAAACGAGCAGGAAAGTGGATCTCTGTGTGTAAACACAGAGATCCACGTCCTGTGAGGGAGAGGGGACCGATGGTGTGTCCCTTGTACATAGGGACAACCATCGGTCACCTCCCCCAGTCAGTCACCTCCCCCCACATTTAGAACACATTGAGGGAACATATTTAACCCCTTCCCGCCCCCTAGTGGTTAACCCCTTCCCTGCCAATCACATTTATACAGTAATCAATGCATTTTTATAGCAGGGATCGCTGTATAAATGTGCATGGTCCCAAAAATGTGTCAAAAGTGTCCGATGTGTCCGCCGCAATATCGCAGTCACAATAAAAATCGCAGATCGCCGCCATTACTAATTAAAAAAAAAATGCTATAAATCTATCCCCTATTTTGTAGACGCTATAACTTTTGCACAAACCAATCAATACGCGCTTATTGCGATATTTTTTTTTTTTTACCAAAAATATGTAGAAGAATACGTATCGGCCTAAACTGAGGAAACTTTTATGGGTATTTATTATAGCAAAAAGTAAAAAATAGTGTTTTTTTTCCAAACTGGACGCTCTTTTGTTTATAGCGCAAAAAATAAAAACCGCAGAGGTGATCAAATACCACCAAAAGAAAGCTCTATTTGTGGGGAAAAAAAGGACGCAAATTTCGTTTGGGAGCCACGTCGCACGACCGCGCAATTGTCATTCAAAGTGTGACAGCACTGAAAGCTGAAAAATGGCTTGGGCAGGAAGGGGGTTTTCGTGCACAGTAGGGAAGTGGTTAAAGACCTGCTGAAAGTCTCATATTGAGAGTAAAAACCAAGGTTACTTCTGCTTGAAAAAAGAGGTTTATCAAAGACCCCTTTCTAATTCCTAAAAGGAATATTTCTAGAGAGACACCAAAACCGCATTACCTTTAAATTCCCAGAAAGTTTTCAAGCACGATTTTCGCTATAGGTTAATTATGGGTTGTTATAATGTTCATTATAAAAATGTAAACAATTCTGAGAATATATTAGAAGACAGGAACACTGAGCTATTTAAAAGGACTTGCACCCAATTGTAATTTTATAATGCTGCTATTTTAAATGTTACTTTAGACATTGGGGATGAGGCATCTGTCCTCCAACCATTGAAGGGAGCTGTTTTGAGCTTTGCACCGGTCTTCCAGGCTTCTCGGCTTCTGACTTGCAACATTTCCTGGGACACATGGCTCATGTACAGTAATGTGACATACGGAAGCAAAGCATAAAGGAGCCGGCACTTCCGGAGAAAAAGTCTTGATAATGTTTACCGTGTACAAAATGGTGAGGGCCAGTGCGTTTCGGCAGGAGCCTTGTTCACTGCACAACACACAATATCAAAACTACACACACATTTATATATATATATATATATATATATATATATATATATATATATATATATATATATATACATATACACATATACACACACACACACATACACACACACACACACATATATACATACATATACACACACACACACAGTGGGGGTCGAAAGTTTGGGCACCCCAGGTAAAAATGTATTAATGTGCATAACGAAGCCAAGGAAAGATGGAAAAATCTCCAAATGGCATCAGATTAGACATTCTTATAATATGTCAAAAGAAATTGATTTCGATCATTTACACTTTCAAAATTACAGAAAACAAAAAAATGGCGTCTGCAAACGTTTGGGCACCCTGCAGAGTTAATATCTTGTACTGCCCCCTTTGGCAAGTATCACAGCTTGTAAAACGCTTTTTGTAGCCAGCCAAGAGTTTTTCAATTCTTGTTTGAGGTATTTTTGCCCATTCTTCCTTACAAGTCTTCCAGTTCTTTGAGATTTCTGGGCTGTCTGTCACGCACTGCTCTTTTAAGGTCTATCCATAGGTTTTCAATAATGTTGAGGTCAGGAGATTGTGAAGGCCATGGCAAAACCTTCAGTTTACGCCTCTTGATGTAATCCCCCGTGGATTTTGAGGTGTGTTTAGGATCATTATCCATTTGTAGAAGCCATCCTCTCTTTAACTTCAGCTTTTTCACAGATGGCATCAAGTTACCATCCAAAATTTGCTGAAATGTTATTGAATCCATTTTTCCTTCTACTCGTGAAATGTTCCCTGTGCCACTGGCTGCAATACAACCCCAAAGCATGATTGATCCACCCCCATGCTTAACAGTTGGTCAGAGGTTCTTTTCATTAAATTCTATGCCCTTTCTTCTCCAAACGTACCTTTGCTCATTCCGGCCAAAAAGTTCTATTTTAACCTCATCTGTCCACAGAACTTGTTTCCAAAATGCCTCAGGCTTGTCTATATGTTCATTTGCAAAGTTCAAACGCTGATTTTTGTGGTGAGGACGTAGAAGAGGTTTTCTTCTGATGACTTTTCCATGAAGACCATATTTGTACAAGTATCTCTTTATAGTGGAATAGTGTACCACAACTACAGTGTCTGCCAGATCTTTCTGGAGGGATCGTGCAGTCAAACGTGGATTTTGAATTGCTTTTCTCACAATCCTGCGAGCTGTTCTGTCTGATATTTTTCTTGGTCTTCCAGATCTTGCTTTAACTTCCACTGTTCCTGATGACTGCCATTTCTTAATTACATTCCGAACAGAGGATATTGACATCTGAAAACGCTTTGCTATCTTCTTATAGCCTTCTCTAGCTTTGTGAGCGTCAACTATTTTTAGTTTCAGTTTTCTAGACAACTGCTTAAGCCCCGTACACACGGTCGGACTTTTGCCCAACAAACTTCGTTTTGAGCAAGTTGGACCAACAATCTGACCGTGTGTACGCTCCATCGGACAAACTTTTTTCGTTTGGTTTTGGATTTCATCGGACAAAAGTTGGGTCTGCAAACGGACAAACTTTTGCCCAACAAAAGTCCGATGGAGCAAAGTCCGACCGTGTGTACAGAAAACCATAGGACTTTTGTCTGATGGACAAAACAACTAATGTTAAAATCAACCAACAATAGCAGAAGTTGACCAAAGGGTGGCAGTAAAGAGCAGAAAAAACACGCAATGTTGTAAGAAGTTTTAATAAAGTTTGCAGAAAAGTCAGAGCGTGTGTATGCTATGGGTGTTCCCAACCAACTCTGTTCGGACAAGTAACACGTTAAAGTCCGACCGTGTGTACGAGGCTTTGAGAGAGGCCATGGTGCTGAATGTTGGGGCAAGGTCAGATGAGTCTGGCCATTTAAAACCTTTGAGATTGACATCACCTGGTCTTCCCAGACGATGATTGAGACCAATCCATGACACTGGCAGGTCTCAGCTTTGCAAAGGGGGCAGTGCATGCTATAAATTCTGCAGGGTGCCCAAACTTTTGCAGACGCCATTTTTTTGTTTTCTGTAATTTTGAAAGTGTAAATGATGGAAATAAAATCTAACTTTTTTTGACATATTATAAGAATGTCTAATCTGTAATTTGATGCAATTTGGAGATTTTTCCATATTTCCTTGGCTTCGTTATGCACATTAATACACATTTTTACCTGGGGTGCCCAAACTTTCGATCCCCACTGATTTTATATATATATATATATATATATATATATATATATATTGTGACAGCAGGAAGGTAAAGTCACCTGGTTGCATCCAGGGGGGTAGATATATTTCGCCCAGATTCAGGCTTTACGCCGACTTATACAACTAGGTGGAGAGTTGTATAAGGCTAGTGGGCTCATGGATGACTCATACCTCTAGGGAGAGGGCTGGGCGTCGTGCAGACAGGGAGTTGATGAGACCAGCTGAAGCTTGTCAGCTCATTTAGGCCTCTATAAGAACTCCCAGCTTCATTAGATGTTAGCTCATGCCTGGAACCAGACCTGTGTGGACTGTCTAGGGAGAGTGAACCCCTGTGCGGTGAGACAAAGCCTGTGTGGCTATTTGCTTGGACATTTAAAACCAGGGACTTAGGGACTAGGACAGCACTAGGCTGATCCCAGTCGTTAGTTAGGAAACCTGTATGTTTAGTCAGAGGTCAACTTGACCAGGATTTATTTTGGTTATGTTTCTTTTGCTTTGCTGTGTTTTGTCACTGTAAATAGAAAATAAACCGCACCTTTTTGATTTTGAAAACCACAACCTCCGTTTGCTGGGCCTGTTTTGTGTGGGGAGCCCATCCCGGGGGTCACACACACCCGCTGCCGAGCTAACCCCCTCACAGTTGGTGGAGAATGCGGGCAGTTTTTTTTTAAGCCAGCATGGAGGAGATACTGAAGCAGCTGGCTCTAGCAAATGCCAATCAACAGCAGACAAATGCAGGTTTGCAAAAGAGCCTTGCAGCTCATCAACAGAGCCTTGCAGCTCAACAACAGAACTTCGCAGCCCAGCAGCAAGCTCATCAACAGAGCCTTGCAGCCCAGCAGCAGACAAACGCAACTTTGCAACAGAGTCTGGAGGCTCAGCAACGAGCCCAGCAGCAATCTGAGGCCCGCTTCATAGACCTGTTGCAGAAGCAAGAGCAGAGACTACAACAACAGATGGAAGCAGTAATGCAGCAACGTCCGCAGACCAGTGAGGAAAGCCGTCCCACTAATACCGCGTCCTTTGGGGTGAGTCGTTTATTGACAAAAATGACTGGAGAGGATGATCCAGAGGTATTTTTGACCACATTTGAAAGGACCGCTGAAAGAGAAAAGTGGCCTGAGGAGCAGTGGGCTGGACTGGTGGCTCCTCTGTTAACTGGTGAATCGCAGAAAGCTTACTATGACCTAGAGCCTAACCAAGCAAAAGACTATGATGCTAAAAGCTGAAATATTGGCAAGGCTGGGTGTCACCCAGGCTGTCCGGGCTCAGCGTGTGCATAACTGGACTTTCCAGCTTGGAAAACCCCCCAGGTCTCAAATGTATGATCTCATTCACCTGAGCAGAAAGTGGCTACAGCCAGAGACTTTGTCCGCACCAAAGATTGTGGAACGTGTTGTAATGGATCGGTTTTTGAGAGCTCTTCCTACTGCCATCCAAAAGTGGGTAAGCCATGGAGACCCAGAGACGGCCGATGGTCTTGTGGATCGTGTGGAGAAATACTTGGCTACAGAGAACCTGACGGCCTCTTCCAGAGACACTCGGACTTTCCACCCTAAGACCAGACCATCCCCAGGGGCGGATAAGAGGATTCCAAGGGGTGAGGGTGGAGAGAGTGAGAGGGTGGGAGCTCTACCCCAAGTTTGGCGAGAACAGCCTGGGAAATCAGCGGCTCAAGAGGCGGCAAGAAGGATCGTTTGCTACCGCTGCCGGCAAGCGGGACATATTGCAGCCAATTGCCCGGTTGTGGAGGAACCCATGCAGTGTGACTTTCTGACGGGCAGACGTCAGTCGCTGTGTGCGACAGTCGCATGCACTGCCATTCGAGGAACTGAGAAACATTTATGCAAAATGTGTGTTAATGGTAGAAATGTTGTGGTATTGCTGGATTCAGGTAGCCTTGTGACCCTGATAAAGGCTGAGTTAGTTAAAACAGAGGTCTCTGGGAATAGCAAGGTAGCTGTTATTTGTGTGCATGGGGACACCCGAGAGTATCCAGTGACTACAGTGTGTTTCGAGACCCCCAAAGGTACCCTCTCTCATCCAGTGGGCTTAGTATCTCAGTTACCGCATGACGCCATTGTGGGAAGGGATTTTCCGAAGTTCTGGGAACTGTGGGATGATCCTGAGCCCCTCACTGGTGCCCCTATGTACCAGGAATGTGATAGCCAGAACTCCCCTGAGAGTGGTGAGGACTCTCCGGAATTTCCCTTATCAGTATTGGCAGGGGAGACTCAAGAAACTGGAGAGGAGCCCACCTCCTCAGACGAAAACCTACCGTCTGTGGAGTTTTCTGATCTTGAGGTTCACAGGGAAAACTTTGCCACAGAACAGTTGAAAGACCCCGCCCTAATAAAGGCACGGGAAAACGTAGTGAAAATAGATGGCGAGTTAGTGAACCCAGATAATACCTGCACTTACCCATACTTCAGCGTAGAGAAGGACCTACTGTATCGGGTGGCAAAAAGGGCAGAAGAAACCGTTGAGCAGCTTGTGGTGCCCAAACCTTACAGGAAGTTGGTGTTGGAGTTGGCCCATGGGCACATTCTTGGAGGTCATCTGGGGACAGAGAAAACCCGAGAGAGGGTATTACAGAGATTCTATTGGCCGGGGGTGATGAAGGACGTAGAAAATTATTGTTCCTCCTGCCCTGTGTGTCAGAGGTTGGCCCCGATGCCACATTTCCGTAGCCCGCTGGTCCCTCTACCCATCATTGAGGTCCCGTTTGAGAGGATCGCCATGGATTTGGTAGGTCCTATAATCAAGTCCGCTAGGGGGCACCAGTACATATTAGTTATAATGGACTATGCCACCCGTTATCCAGAAGCGATCCCTCTCCGAAATACCTCGGCCAAAACCATAGCCAAAGAGCTATCTCTTGTTTTTAGCCGGGTGGGTATTTGTAAAGAACTGCTTACGGACCAAGGTACACCCTTTATGTCCCGGGTTATGAAAGAGCTGTGTAAATTGTTCAAAGTGACGCAATTGCGTACGTCTGTGTATCACCCCCAAACCGATGGGCTGGTTGAAAGATTCAACAAAACCCTAAAACAAATGTTGAAGAAAGTGGTGGATAGAGATGGAAAGGATTGGGACTGTTTACTTCCTTATTTGATGTTTGCTATTAGGGAGGTGCCCCAATCCTCTACGGGATTCTCCCCCTTTGAGTTACTGTATGGGAGACACCCAAGAGGGCTGTTGGATATTGCCAAGGAAACTTGGGAAAGTGAGAGTTCTCCCCACAGGAGTGTGATTGAGCATGTCGCCCTGATGCAAGATCGAATTGCACAGGTAATGCCCATCGTGAAGGAACATTTGGCCCAAGCGCAGTTGGCACAGCAGAGAGTGTACAACCGTGGAGCCAAGACCCGTACCTTTTCCCCGGGGGATAGGATATTGGTACTTGTCCCTACGGTTGAAAGTAAATTCCTTGCCAAATGGCAAGGCCCCTACGAGATAATGGAAAAAGTGAGCGAAGTGAATTACAAGGTCAGACAACCAGGAAGGCGAAAGCCCGAACAGATCTATCACGTTAATCTGTTGAAAGCCTGGAGGGATAGAGAGTCCCTAGTCGCAGACACTTGGTCACCAGCTCAAACTGGTTGCGTGATTCCTGAGGTTGGAATAGCAGCCACCTTGTCACAACCCCAACAACAGGAGGTTAAGGAGTTTGTGCTTCGCAACAAGGAGGTATTCTCTGAGCTGCCGGGACAAACATCTGGGGTAGAGCATGACATCATTACCCCGCCCGGTGAAAGGGTGAAGTTAAAACCCTATCGGATCCCAGAGGCTCGACGGGAGGCAATACGGGAGGAAGTACAGAAAATGCTGAACTTAGGGGTGATAGAGGAGTCCCAAAGTGATTGGTCTAGTCCCATCGTGTTGGTGCCTAAACCGGATGGGAGCTGGCGATTTTGTAACGATTTTCGTCAGTTGAACAAAGTTACAAAATTTGACACCTACCCCATGCCACGTATAGATGAGTTGATCGACCGGCTGGGAACAGCCCGATACATGACGACTCTTGACCTCACAAAAGGGTATTGGCAAATCCCCCTGGCCAAGTCGGCCAAAGAGAAAACCGCATTTGTAACCCCAGACGGGGCGTTCCAATATAAAAGAATGCCGTTCGGGTTACAGAATGCGCCGGCCACATTCCAGCGGAAAATGGACCAGATGCTGAGGCCCCATCGGAAGTATGCTGCGGCTTACCTGGATGACGTAATTGTCCATAGCACAGATTGGGCCTCACATCTGCCAAAAGTGCAAGCAGTCCTGGACTCTGTTCGGGAAGCGGGGTTTACGGCTAACCCCAAGAAGTGTACCATTGGGCAGGAGGAGGCCAAATATCTTGGGTACACCATTGGGAGGGGAGTAATAAAACCCCAACTCAACAAAGTCGAGGCCATCCAGAGTTGGCCACGTCCCAACAGCAAGAAGCAGGTACGAGCCTTTCTGGGAATCGCTGGGTATTATCGGCGATTCATTCCCCACTTTGCTTCTAAGGCTGTGCCCCTAACCAACCTGACGAAGGGGAAAGGGTCGGTCATGATTAAATGGACCCCCGAGGCTGAGGCAGCATTCCAATTCTTGAAACAAGCCTTATGTAGCCAGCCAGTGTTGTACTCAACCGACTTCTCTAAAGACTTTGTCGTACAAAGTGATGCGTCAGATGTGGGGTTAGGAGCAGTATTGTCCCAGGTCTGGAACGGGGAAGAGCACCCAGTCATTTACCTCAGCAGGAAGTTGAAGTCCCATGAGGTAAATTACGCCACCGTTGAAAAGGAGTGTTTAGCGGTGAAGTGGGCTCTAGATTCCCTTCGGTACTACCTGCTAGGTAGGCACTTTGACATGGTTACGGATCACGCTCCGTTAAAGTGGATGGCTCAAAACAAGGAAACAAATAGAAGAGTGAATAGGTGGTTCCTGGCCCTCCAGGAATTCAACTTCACAGTAAAGCATCGCCCTGGCGTTCAAATGGGGAATGTGGATGCTTTGTCTCGAGTACATGAATGCCTGATTGCTGGTGTTCCAACCCCGAGGTTAAAACAAGAGGGGGGGGTATGTGACAGCAGGAAGGTAAAGTCACCTGGTTGCATCCAGGGGGGTAGATATATTTCGCCCAGATTCAGGCTTTACGCCGACTTATACAACTAGGTGGAGAGTTGTATAAGGCTAGTGGGCTCATGGATGACTCATACCTCTAGGGAGAGGGCTGGGCGTCGTGCAGACAGGGAGTTGATGAGACCAGCTGAAGCTTGTCAGCTCATTTAGGCCTCTATAAGAACTCCCAGCTTCATTAGATGTTAGCTCATGCCTGGAACCAGACCTGTGTGGACTGTCTAGGGAGAGTGAACCCCTGTGCGGTGAGACAAAGCCTGTGTGGCTATTTGCTTGGACATTTAAAACCAGGGACTTAGGGACTAGGACAGCACTAGGCTGATCCCAGTTGTTAGTTAGGAAACCTGTATGTTTAGTCAGAGGTCAACTTGACCAGGATTTATTTTGGTTATGTTTCTTTTGCTTTGCTGTGTTTTGTCACTGTAAATAGAAAATAAACCGCACCTTTTTGATTTTGAAAACCACAACCTCCGTTTGCTGGGCCTGTTTTGTGTGGGGAGCCCATCCCGGGGGTCACACACACCCGCTGCCGAGCTAACCCCCTCACAATATATATATATATATATATATATATATATATATATATATATATACACACACACACACACACACATACATACATATATACACACACACACACACACACACACACACACACACACACACACATAATAAAAAGATGGTACAATCCACTCCCTCTACGGCACAATACTGAAAAAACTTTCCACCTCTGACGGACACCAAAACAAGAATGAAAAAAAAGACAAAAGAAAAAACAAGAGGACGGCGGTTCCAACAAAAGACAAAATGATCCCAGACAAGTCAAGAGTAAGAAATAATGTTACTATCATCACTGGACTCCAACTCTGGTAATGTAGCTAAAGTGGTCAATCTTTCACAAGCTGAACTTACTGATGCGGAACTGTCTCTTCTTCTCTCCCATTTTGACATTTTCAAAACATTGCTTGATGTCAATTGTTTTGTTCACAATATAGTTTTGATAAAACATTTTTGTGCTGAACCTGAGTACGCCTGTTCCCAGCCGGTCACTGCCCAGAGCGAGCCATCTCCTATACATTAATTAAATTTTCAGGACTTGGTTATTCAATCAGCTCTGGAGAGTTTACAGGCAGAAACAACGGGAGGCTTACATGGCATTAAGGATAACAGTGTACATATTAGTAACAAATACTTTCATCCTGTACACACACACAAAGCACAGCAGTAGATATGTTCCAACTGTTAGTTGAACAGGATTTGGTTTAACTTGGGGAGAAGGTGGGTAAGTCACCGCAGTTCTCTAAAGACAATTTAACAAAAGCCCAAAGATTAGCCATTAAAGATCTTAAGTCTCGTAAGTATCTGGTTGTTAGACAGGCAGCTAAAAGGGGGTCAGTTGTCGTTTTGAACACAGAGGATTATAGGTTGGAAGCTATATGTCAGCTTCATGATACATCTACTTATCGTATTCTAGAGTGACCCTACCTCTGTATTCAAGCGGTAGCTGTCACACCTCTTAGATGAGGGATGGGATATGGGAGTACTGTCAACGAAGATGGTGGAATTCCTCTTTGTGAGCAACTCGGGGGTCCCGGTCTTTCACCATTTGTCAAAAGTACACAAAAACATAATTTACACATACAAGGAAGCCCAATAGTAGCGGGCATTGGGTCTCTTTTTGAGAGACTGGACCACTGGTACACTTCAGTGGTTCTAGCTAATATACAGAATACACAATGGGTGAATGGTTGTAGTTGGATTACAATGGATGTCAAATCCTTGTACTCTAGCATTCCACATGAGTTGGCACTGGAGGTGTTGAGACATCATTTGGAACAGTACAGTTTCTATACCATTGAATTAAAATAATTTATTGTTTTGACTGTGGACTTCCTATTGGAACACAATTATTTTACTTTTGATGGTGTCTTTTACCTGCAGTGCAAAGGTGCATTAATGATAGCCAAATTTCCTCCATCCTTGGCAAACCTGTATATGGGTTGGTGGGAGGGAAAAGTTTATTTTCTCTCCCTCCAACCTCTTTGTCCACCATATAAGGTGGGTTGGTAGTTTCATAGACGACCTCCTCCTTATATAGCATGGTAATCAAACTGACATTGCGTCTTTTGTGGAGTATGCAAATAATAATTCTTTGAATCTTGAGTTCAGTTTTGATACTCACCAGGATAGTATTCATTTTCTGGACATTACTCTAACAGAACATAAATTGTTCTGAGACTAGTTTCTTAGAGGAGTGCAAAGTAGTGTCTACTGTCTTCTAGGCTGCAGGCACGTGGATATCAATACAAGGACATTGAAAGAGCCATTGATGTGGCCAAAAATAGGGACAGAACTGCTCTCTTGGAACAGTCATGACGCAAAAGGAATAAGGTGGGGGGGGGGATACTAAGCCTGTTACTTTGTTACTTTTGTTACAGCATAATCCCGTGAATGTAATAAGGTCAGAGGAATTATATGTAAACACCTACTCATTTTAGCAACAGACAAAGATTTGACAGCTATGATCCAATCTGGCTGTAGGTTTTCTAGCCGGCATGCTAGCACTCTTGGTGACGTTCTTTCCCCTACTCACTTTGAGTCAGAGAAGCAGGGGAGAACATGGTTACGTACCATGGGCTCTTATCCTTGTTGTGTAGGCACTTGTTGTTTTTGTAGTAAACACTCTAAAAAAATAAAGTTTCTACCTGTGAAACAAGAGACCACTATAAGATTAAGGACTACATTAATTGTGGAACAAGAAATGTGGTTTATGCTGTGGAATGTGTTCTGTGCCATTTACAATATGTGGGCTGCACTTTAAAGCTGAGGTCCCACAGAAAAAAAAAATATATTAAAAGCCAGCAGCTACAAATACTGCAGCTGTTGACTTTTAATAAATGGACACTTACATGTCCTGGGTGTCCGCGATGACGGCGGCGGAAGCCGACCAATCGCTCGTCTCTCGGCTGCCCCCGGTGCCATCCTCGGTGAGGGAATCAGGAAGTGAAGCGTTGCGGCTTCACTGCCCGGTTCCCTACTGCACATGCACGAGTAGTGCGTCGCGTCCTCACTGGTCCCCGCTGTCTCCTGGAACCAGTGTGTTTCCCAAAAGACAGCGAAGGGGCGTGACTCCCGTGGGAGTCTATTCCCAGAAGTGGAATACAGGCATCTGCACCCCCCTCACTCCTGAAAAAGGTGCCAAATGTGACACCGGAGGGGGGGTCCGAAAAGCGGAGGTTCACTTTTTGTGTGGAACTCCGTTTTAAGGCCCCTTAGGACTAGGATAAGTAAACACTACCATGGTGCCCCATATTTCACAGACAAGGGCTTATCGAATGTGTCAAATCATTTCAAGCACCATCATGCAGGTAACAGGTCATATTTTATTTTTCATGGCCTTGAAAGGGTTAGGAGTTTGCCACGTGGGGGTGACATACACCGCAAGAACGCAAAGTATGGTGGATATTCAACCTCCATACCAGGACTTCATCTGGTATAAACTTTAGATATGATGTACATCTTTTCCTCAGATGATTGTTTACACGATTTGACATCTTTGTGATTCATTTATGAATTGACATGCATTTACTTTTATTGTATGCGATTCCAGCTTGCTTACCCAGTATATTTTTATAATCCTTTCTCTCATGTGCTTCACTCTTAACAAGGGGGTGTACACCAGCAGCGTTTCCCATTTCACCTTGATTGATGAAGTCATCTAATTAGAGGGAGTGGATTGTACCATCTTTCCAGTGTGTGTGTGTGTGTGTGTGTGTGTGTAAGTTTGATATTGTGTGTTGTGCTGTGAACAAGGCTCCCGTCGAAACGCGTTAGCCCTCACCGTTTTGTACATGGTCATAGTGAAATAAACAATATCAAGACTTTCTCCAGAAGTGCCGTCTCCTTTATGCATCAATTTTGTTTGTTCCTGTCTGGGCTGTTATTAGGACGTCCTAAGCCAGAGCCCTGGACTGGGTATGCCGTTAACTATCCTAGCAGTGACACGGATCAGAGCAGTGTTTCTCTGAGCTACATACAGTGATATGACATCCTGAACAAGCTGGGCGAATAACATGACCATGCTGCACAGATGGCAGGGTCCCATGGCCAGAGGCAGTGCCTGATGAGAACTATATCAGGACTCCCAGAGATGGCATTCTCTGTGCACCTGTGAAGGAGGGAAACTTGGGTTGGAACTACCAGATTGAAGTGATTGGCTACATCACCTACACTAAATCCATTCTGTATTTTTTTTTTTTTTTTTTTTGGAGGGCCTGAGACTCTATTAAGTTAATATTGCCTCACTCTTCTCAGGGTTATCTGGCAATTGTCTACTATGGTCCAGTTTATACTGAAAAGAAGGGGATTGGGAAACATCCATCTATACATCATTTGAGTGTATCATCTCTTGTACCACTTAAGGTAAAAAATTTAAATAGGTACGTATCAGAAATGTGACACGTAGACATAGCAATATATATTAACAAACTGTTTTTATAGAGGGCCCATTCAGATTCAGAAGTGGGGATCCAGTAGGAAGTTGGCCATTTCCTCAAGTGGGTTAGGTGGAAGGAATAGGTTATGGGGTTATAATGCATTTGTTGAATGCACATACTGTAAATCAGTGGTCATCAACCCTGTCCTCAGGGCCCACTAACAGGCCAGATTCTATGTATTACCTTGGGGAGATGCAGACTAGAATACTGCAATCACTGAGCAGCAAATGATATTACCTGTGATGCATTTCATTTATCTTGCAAACCTGGCCTGTTAGTGGGCCCTGGAGGACAGGGTTGATGACCACTGCAGTAGATTATTATTTGGGACCACTCATGTGATTTATGTATATTGCAGGATCCCGTCGCTCCTCATCTGCATTTTATCTGTCAGTCTGGGATAAAGCTTTTTAGACTATTGTGATTAACTGAACCTATGGTCAACACATGTTAGGTACAGGCTCCTCTGTAGGTGGTTAGGTAAGCAGGGCACACTTGGCAGTTACGACCATGGAGTTGTGGTGCAACAGGTTTACATGGCTTATATGTATATCTTTTGAATTATTTCAGGCGGACTTGCATGCTTACCTCTACAGCTCCAAGGGTTGGTCCCCCCCCCTCTTATATTGGGTAGTAGGTGACTGGTGTAAAGGGCTTGCTACTTTATTGATCAACTCAACATTGTGCTCTCAGGGTAATTTTGAAACACCACACTCACTACATGTAAATATTAACAAAATTACTAGCTCAATGTGACTTTTATTTTTTGGTGTTCATAGCAGTGGCGGCAAAAAATTTTTTTTGGGGGGGGGGGGGGGCAAACTGTGCTTTCACAACAAACACTCCCCCAGTTCAGTAACGTCACTCGCACCACCCCCGGTCCATTCTGTCGGTAGGTCGGGTCATCCACACCTGGGTAAAGTACAGTTTGATATGTTTGTGACTCTACAACCATATAACTGTAATAACACCTATGCAAGATACAATCTGACAACTAGTTGTCTTGCTTTGTTCTATACGTATAGCGCTTTTTTTAACCATTTTGTGACCAATAAAAAAACATATATAATTTTAAACACTTTAAAAATTGGACTATTTGCCTTTTTTCTCTTTTCTTTCTTCCCTTGGGGTGTACAACCATATAGGCAATGCTTTCCCGACTGCTCTGCACTATGTGATATAATGTTGTTATTGAATTTGCATACTCACTAGACTTGCTATTAGCTAGTGAAAAACTTTTTATAGTTTTGTGATCGCTTGGGTTAGTTAAAATGTTTTAGCTCCACATTATTTACCCTCTTTTTCTAAGATTTTTTTGTTGCACCTTTTGTTATTCAATCTGAAAACCAAAAAATCTTTGTAAACCATAAATTGGATTATTGTTTTACCTTGTTTAGTTTGTTATTTTGCCATTTTAAAAGATTTTACATTTTAAAAAAAGATTCACAAAACCTGCTGGTGGCCTACAAAAAGGCAACCCTTTATTTGGAGCAGATGATCACTAATAATGTTCTTTCTGCTTGGCAATGGCTCTATGTTAGGCTGGGTACACACAGGCTGAAACTTGGCCAAAAACATTGGTCTCAGCAGGAACTGGCCAACTTTTGGCATGTGTATACAGCTCCCGGACCAACAAAAATCTGCCTCACAGCCCGCTTCTGTCGAATGGGCATGTCGGCTGTGAGTGCTGATCAGTGTGTTCTGGCGGGGGCAGTCCCCCTGTCAGAATCGATCGCTCAGCCACACTAATGTCACTTGTGTTAGTAAGCCCACTGGGTTGAATGAAAAAAAATAATAAATGTATAGTGTGTACCCCGCATTAGTATGTCTAAGTTCCTATCACTCCTATATTTTATATTTTGACAATTAAAGTATAACTCAACCCAAATGAAATGAAAAGCCCAGATTTTGGCTTGACACCAGAACAGTAATAAAAAAGGGAAAAACTTCCACTGGGGACACTAGTTCTGGTGACACCAATGCGAGGGATTTCCTCTCACTTCCAGTTTTGTGAAGGGATTTCCTCTCACTTCCTGTTTTGGATATGGGACAGGAAGTGAAGGGAAATCTCCTCAAAAAAACCTGACAGGGCTTATAACCCTCACTTATTCTGAAAAAACAAACAAAAAAAAAAAAAAAAAAACACACATGGTTTTGCCTTTAATTCTACTTTAAGTAGAACTAGATACATAATTATGGATATCGTGAACACATATTACTTGTGCATGTTTGTGATTTTTAATCAGACCTTAATATTTCATAACTTTTAAAAGTCTGAAAGAAGTATACAAAAACTGCAGGTAAACGTGCCAACAAGACACAATGGAAAAAACTACAACTGTAATGCTATTAGGAGCCTAAGGACCATCTTACGACCACGTTGTTCCTAAACCAACCACCACTATGATTGTGATTCATTCGATGCTACTGCATGCTCAGGAACGATTACCAGAAGCTAGTAAAACAAATACCAACCTATAACTAGTTTACCACAGCATCATTTTTATATCAGATTCTGATACAAGCCATTTCCTGTCACAAAAGATTGCACAAAGGAACGGGGAAGTAGATTCTCCGACTACCTGAAATATCTGAATCGTGACGTCAGTAAGAACTTTAGACCAGAAACTAATAATTGCAAAACAAACATAGGTGAGTTTACACTTTATCAAGCAATACCAATAGCATTACACATATTCTGGGCCCTAAAGCACACGGCTAAAACCTGCCGTCACACAAAAGGGAGTACACCCCTCTCATTTTTGTAAATATATCTTTTCATGTGACAACACTGAAGAAATTACACTTTGCTACAATGAAAAGTAGTGAGTGTACAGCTTGTATAACAGTGTAATTTTGCTGTCCCCTCAAAATAACTCAACACAGCCAATAATGTCTAAACCGCTGGCAACAAAAGTGAGTACACCCCTAAGTGAAAATGTCTAAATTGGGCCAAAATAAATAAATAAATAAATAAAAAAATAAAAAAAAGTGTCAATATTTTGTGTGGCCACCATTATTTTACAGCACGGTCTTAACCCTCTTGGGCACGGAGTTCACCAGAGCTTCACAGGTTGCCACTGGAGTTCTCTTCCACTCCATGACGACATCACGGAGCTGGTGGGATGTTAGAGACCTTGCGCTTCTCCACCTTCCGTTTGAAGATGCCCCACAGATGCTCAATAGGGTTTAGGGTTCTGGAGACATGCTTGGCCGGTCCATCACCTTTACCCTCAGCTTCTTTAGCAAGGCAGTGGTCGTTATGTTGGAATACTGCCCTTCGGCCCAGGCTCCAAAGGGAGGGGGATCATGCTTTGCTTCAGTATGTCACAGTACATGTTGGCATTCATGGTTCCCTCAACGAACTGTAGCTCCCCAGTGCCAGCAGCACTCATGCAGCCCCAGACCATGACACTCCCACCACCATGCTTGACTGTAGGCAAGACACACTTGTCTTTGTACTCCTTTACCTGGTTGCCGCCACACACGCTTGACACCATCTGAACCAAATAAGTTTATCTTGGTCTCATCAGACCACAGGACATGGTTCCAGTAATCCATGGTCTTAGTCTGCTTGTCTTCAGCAAACTGTTTGGGGGCTTTCTTGTGCATCATCTTCAGAAGAGGCTTCCTTCTGGGACGACAGTCATGCAGACCAATTTGATTCAGTGTGCGGTGCATGGTCTGAGCACCGACAGGCTGACCCCCCACCCCTTTAACCTCTGCAATGCTGGCAGCACTCATACATCCATTTCTCAAAGACAACCTCTGGATATGATGTGGAGCACGTGCACTCAACTTCTTTGGTCAACCATGGTGAGGCCTGTTCTGCGTGGAACCTGTCCTGTTAAACCGATGTATGGTCTTGGCCACCGTGCTTCAGCTCAGTTTCAGGGTCTTGGCAATCTTCTTATAGCCTAGGCCAGGGATATGCAATTAGTGGACCTCCAGCTGTTGCAAAACTACAAGTCCCATCATGCCTCTGCCTCTGGGTGTAATGCTTGTAGCTGTCAGAGTCTTGCTATGCCTCATGGGATTTGTAGTTCTGCAACAGCTGGAGGTCCGCTAATTGCATATCCCTGGCCTAGGCCATCTTTATGTAGAGCAACAATTATTTTTTTTCAGATCCTCAGAGAGTTCTTTGCCATGAGGTGCCATGTTGAACTTTCAGTGACCAATAAAAGAGTGAGAGCGATTACACTAAATTGAACACACCTGCTCCCCATTCACACCCGAGACCTTGTAATAGTAACGAGTTACATGACACCGGGGAGGAAAATGGCTAATCACGCCCAATTTGGACATTTTCACTTAGCGGGGTACTCACTTTTGTTGCCAGAGGTTTAGAAATTAATGGCCGTGTGTGGAGTTATTTTGAGAGGACAGAAAACGTACACTGCTATACAAGCTGTACACTCATTACTTTACATTGTAGCAAAGTGTAATTTCTTCAGTGTTGTCACATGAAAATATAATAAAATATTTACAAAAATGTGATGGGTGTACTCACTTTTGTGAGATACTGTAAGTACCTGCAATAAATAAATCAATAAAAAATATAATAGGTTTACAACAACACATTAAAAAAAGGGAAAAATAATATTTTTTGTAGTTAGAACATATGAGCTATTTTAGCAGCCTCATTCAATATCACTGCTTAAAATCTGTTGAGATAACAGATCAGTGACGCAAGCAGTGAACTGTTCCCAGAGATTTGGCCAACTCAGTATGTTATGAGCAAACCTGGCTGCCTCTATTTACATGTACTGTATAATTAATCGCTTGAGGATGACATGTTTAACTACTTCAACACCGGACCTTTTCTGACACTTCTCACATTCTAAATCGAAAAATTTTTGCTTGAAAAATACTTAGAACCACCAAACATTACATCTTTTTTTGAGAGAATAAAATGGTGGGTGCTGCGATTTTTTATGTCACACGGTATTTGCGCAGTGATTTTTCAAAAGCATTTTTTGGGGAAAAAAATACACTTTAGAAAATTTAAATGCACAAAAACAAAATACCCAATTGTTCAGTAAAATCTAAAAGATGTTACCCCAAGTAAAGAGATACCCAACATATCACGCTTTAAAAAATGGTGCACATTGGCAGAATGGCACCAAAACTACGGTACTCCATAGGTGACACTTGATAAGCTTTTACAGGTTAGAGTTTAGGGTTACATAGGAGGTCAGGTACTAGAATTTCTGCTTTCGCTACAACGTTAGCGGCAATATTTTACATTTAAAGCATACACTGTTTACATATGTGCGAGCGACCTACATATGCATTTGCCTGTGCGCACAAGCACGAGGGAATGTAGGTCCTTTATAAAAAAAAAAAAAAAAAAAAAAAAAAAAGCCTGTTTACATTAGACCAAAACCGGAGATTATAAAATACTCGTTGCCTCCAGTTTTAGACCATAGAGATGATCTGGGACATTCAAATCCGTGGTCATCTCTATGGTAAGCCGGCTTCAGTCCTGGACTCCCCACTGGGATGGGAGAGCCCTGAAAAGCGATGGGGTGGGGGGGGGGGGGACAGCAAAGAGAACACCTTCCGCCACAAGTAAAAACAATCCAGTGGCTTTAACGGTTTGGATTGCCTTTACTTTTTTAGCATCACCAGCTGAAAAAAACTATACCAGAGTCATTACTACAGCTGCAGCCATGGCTTCAAACAGAGGTCCTTTTGGGGGGGGGGGGGGGGGAAGGGGTGAACCCCCTTCCTATCCAGGTTATTTTTTTGTTTTCAGCATGGTGATATATTGACTGACAAATACTTAGACATTTTCTCATTTAAGCACTGCGCTATTAAACTAAATAAACATGCTGTTACTTTAAAAATACAAATAATTAAACAAGAGGTGAAAAACAATGTAGTGTCAATCTACTCAATTGATTCTTTGATATTTATGATGGACATTTTTTTGATCTTTATCATGTACACTTTTGAATACATTTTATTGTTCTTTGCGCTACTGTGATTGTGTAGATTGACATTACATACACACATAATGGGAGTGTAGCGGGCATGCACTTTCCTTCCTGTATTTAAACTGGCAGACACACCAGTAATGTGCAGTTCCCTGCAGCTCAGCGGGTGGCGCTGTCACCTTGGGCTGGGGTTGAACCATTACTGTGTGCCGTACCCTTTTTGTCCTCCCTCGGCAGTGGTATGGTGGGACGGGGAACCCGCCGTGCCTGCTGGGAGAGGGTATAAAGGGGGCGGCCATCTTTGTCACGGGGGAGTCCCAGGCACCTTGAGCCTGAGGGCGGTGGTTTGTGTCGGTCCTCTAGGCGGCCTAGGCCTGGAGGTCGTGTTCCATCCCAGGCACCTTTAGCCTGGGGTGAGGTACTTGGATGGCGGTCTGGGACTGAGGGTCCCGGACTAAGGCTCCGCGAGAGAGGAACTTCCTAGGGGACCCCGGGAGTGGGTACCCGAATCCGATGGCGTAAGGGACCGGGGGGGGGGGTACTTACCTGAAGACCTGGTGCAGCAAATTGCCAGTGACGGGTGAGCCTCCGGAGACCGCCAGGAGGGATGTCTTCCTCGATTGGGAGCTCATTGGAGAGTTCATTGTGTCTGGGCCTACTCGCACCCGCACCCCATCTGTTCTGTTCGTTGAGGGAGTCCAACGGTTTGTGCATTACTCTGTTATCGGAAGAATAAAGGAGTGTTGGACTTTATTGGTGTGGGGCTCATTTTCTGGCAGACATTGTTCAAGAAAACCACCAGGAGGAGGCTCCAGATGCAGAACACCGAGGTAAAAGAGGATTGTCTCTCACTGCACATACATCTGCAGGGGAACTTGGCATGGTGACCTCTCACTCTCTCCTCAGAGGTACCCCTAGACAAGAGCAAGAACAGTTGAGAGGAGAGAGAGGGGGCCGCTACAGGAGGATGGAGATGAAGGGTTTAATGTACAGATGTGTATGATAAGGCAGGTAAGGGGTCTAGATGGGACTGGCAAACTGTAGAAGGGTGATGACAATAGAGTGATGTACATCAATGTTTGTGGCAGTGGTTACCCTTCTATTATTTTTTTACTGTGCACTGGCTGCGATCAGGAGCCTCATAGTGATCACTGAATGAGATGAAAGTGAAAGCTGCTGCTAACCACAGCCAGTGTAAACAATGTGTGATTGCTGTAATTCTTCATAGTGACCACATGGCATGGTACAGAGCCACCCTCATTGGCTCTGTACATTCATGCAGTAAGCTGCGCTCTACAATGGGCCGCTAGCGTGCTTGCACTGTGGTGCTTGTGCACACGCTAGAAGGCACGGTCAAGCACTCAAAAGGAGAGGCCATTTTAAAATTGTCTTCCACCAGTTTAGCGTCACCCGACAGTAAGTGGTTGAAAACAATATAGAGAAACAAGATTAGAACATTAAAAACACTAACACATATTGATAAATGTTATGTACAATAAGGAGTATTTCTACTTTTTTTTTTTTAACTCTTTATTGAGAGAAGAGCATATGGAGTATTTCTACTTTTACAGCCAAATAGGAATAACACTTATTTTATATTTGCTACGTGTTCCCCTTCACATTGCTGGACCCTCCAACAGGAAAAAAATCCTACATAGTTCTTTGTTTATGAGGAGGCTGGGCAGCTGTATTTGCCATAAGCCCTGTCTGTATTGCGCAGGCAGAACTTCATTATCAATTGTAACTAGATTTGAACACTGTCAATTCTAACAAAGGGTTAAAAAGGTGTGGTGCATCGTATGTTAATGGGGACAGACATAGGACAGGCTCACTAACATTGTAACCTTCCAGTCTGCCAAGATGTGCGTTGTGGTGCCATTTACCAATAATGGCACTGCAAATAGAGCATGTGTGTTGCCATGCATTGTTGCCACAACACATAAGTGTAAATGGGCCCTTAAAAAGTTAACTTTGTCAGCACAAGGTCACTTGTAACCCTAAACCATACCTGTCAAACAAAAGAAAAAAAAATACTTACCTTTCCAGCAGCCCTTGCTACTTTGCTGCTCCAAGTATTTGGCTGGTCAGAAGGGTCAAACCAAAGTTTTGACCACCACACGCAGCGTTTCCTCCTGCCATCTTGTATGTCCATTAGTGACAAATAAGCCAGTGGTACCAAGCAGTGTGGTGAGGGTTTAAGTATTCAGCACACCCAGAAGTATGAAATACTTGCACCATGGAGCAGTCAAGCAGCGGTGCTTCAAGACCCGGGCTGTCAAAAACGCTCTAAGTACCGGTATATTCCCTTTTCTTTTAGCAGGTATGGATTTTGTTACAAGTGACCCTGTTTATCCAAACCAACAATGCTTACCACTCTGCCATAATTAGTTCTATTGCGTTTTTAGCAGAGGTTTTTATTCCTGTTTATTCTGCTCAATAGGCAGTTTGGGGGAAAAGTTTGAACAGAAGGCATCTAAATAAACTAAACAGATATTTTAAAAAGCCATATTGCAAGTAGACTCCTTCATCAGATAGTAAACTTCTCTTCCATTTGTCAGTAAGAGGACTGATAACATTTCCAAGCTACAGGGCAGACAGGGGATCTGGTTGCAAATAACGTACAGGACAAAGCAGCTATTGTGACCTCACATTAAATAAATTATAGAAGGGAAGAGGAATTAAATTACCCAGCAGACTCTAAATAGCAGGAACACTGAAATACCAAGTAATGGTTTGTTTTGTTTTGTAGAACCTTTTCCACAATGATAGGCTGATAGACAAGACTTCGTAACAGTTTTACAAGCTTAGAAACCATCTATTTACTCAACCACATACCATTAAGCAACACCATTTGCTTCTACTGTATCATTCATAATAACCATGTTTTGAGAAGATGTGCCCCAGTCAGATGGCCAATATCCATTTAGAAAATTTACACAAAATTTCTGTACAGTAGCCAATCACATTAAACCCACCCAAGGGCGAATGTTAAACTCATGTGTCATGTTTAACGTCTGACCTAACACACATGCAGGACATGGCTTGCCCAATAAATCCTTTTCTATGAAGCAGCATTGGAAAAAATGGCTATATTTAAAAGTTTCAACTTTTCTTTTATGTACCACAATCCCAAGCTGTACCCATAACTGTTAGCTCACCAGATATGGGCGTTTCCCTTCTCTGAACACCCTTGATGCTCTCAGTCTTAAGCCTCGTGCACACAATGAGAATATCGGACGAATGATAGTCTGTTAATTTTTTTTTGCATGCTAGTCTTATATCAAAAATGAAGAGGTTACTAAACTTACAAAAATTCTCGTACGACAGAATGCAACTTCAGGATGTGATGCAATGTGTTGTATTGCTCCTTCCGAACATGTGTGGTCTTGCTCTTCTGATTATTTTTTTTCAGACGAATACTGTATTGATTAAAAAGAAAATCATATGATTTGGTATAGTATGAGAAAAATTATCGCGTTTGTCCCTTTGGATGATTTCTAATGAACTGTCATCATTGGCTCCTGAAAGCAGAGTACCAACGATCAGAATATTGTATTGTCGTTAGATTTTTTGATAACGTGTACTAGGCTTAAAGGGGTTGCAACGGTAAATAAAAAAACAAAACAAAAAACAAAAAAAAAAAAAACAAACAAAACATGTTTATACTTATGTAGCGGGTATGTACTTTCCCGGGTGTAAATTTGAACTTGGCAAAGACATTGGTGATGTGCAATTCCCTGCAGCCCAGTAGGTGGCGCTGTCGCTCTGGGCTGGGGTTGAATGATTGCTGTGTGTCGCGCCTCCTTTTTGTCCTCCCTCGGAAGCGGTATGGTGGGGCGGGGAACCCGCCGTGCTTGCTGGAAGAGGGTATAAAAAGGGGTCGGCCATCTTTGTCACGGGGTCGAGTCCCAGGCACCTTCAGCCTGAGGACGGTGGTTCATGTCGGTTATCTAGGCGGGCCTAGGCCTAGAGGACAGCCGGAGGTCGTGTTCCATCCCAGACACCTTTAGCCTAGGGTGAGATACTCGGAAGGAGGTCTGGAGCTCAGTGCCCACCACTGAGTTCCGCGAGGGAAGGAGATCCTAGGGAACCCCAGGAGTGGGTACCCGAATCCGGAAGGCGTAATGGACCGGGGAGAGCTCCTCGCTCGAAGACCTGGTGCAGAATATCTGTCTCTCATCGGAGACCGCTTGGAAGGAAATTCCCCCTCGCTCGGAGACCGCAGCCCACTTTCAGGGAGGAAAGTGGAGAACACATTGTGTCTGGGCCTACTCGCATCCACACCTCCTTTTCTGTTCTGTTTCTACAAGGGAGTTCAACTGATTGTGTTCGAGAAGAATAAAGGAGTGTTGAACTTTAATGGTGTGGGGCTCATTTCCTGACAGACATTGTTCAAGTTAACTCTTGGTGGAGGCTCCAGGTGCACAGCACTGACCCGAAGGTAAAGCAACTTTGCTTATATCACATTAACACCTGTGGTGGAGGCCAGGCGTGGTGTCCCCGCTCCCTTCCCCTCTGAAGGATACCCCTAGACAAGAGACAGACGAGCTGAAGAGAAAGAGGGGAGTGAGGAGGGCGCTACACTTACCTACTCTGTGCAATGGAAATCGCAGAGCAGATGAGAACCTCCTCTTTTCAGGTCCCCTGCTGGCGCTCCTGGCCCCTCCTCTCTGGTCAGTGCCCCCATTGGAAACCGCTTCCCATGAGGGCACTCGTGCGTGCTTGCACCTGAGTTCCTCTGCTGCGTCCATTGGCACAGACAGCAGGACTCGGCCCCGCCCCCCGCTTCCTCGTTAGTGGCTTTGATTGACAGCACTGGGAGCAAATAGCTCCCGATGCCCCAGCGAGACCCAGAAGTGAGGGGAGAAAAGATCTGCAAACGTGCACGGCGCTGGATCGAATGAGGTCTCAGGTAAGTAAAGGGGGGGGGGCTGAGGGGGCGATGCTGACATCTAAACAATTTTTACCTTAATGCAAGGAATGCATTAAGGTAAAAAACATTTAGACTTTACAACACGTTAAGTCCCGGTTCACACACATCTATATATGCGCGATGCGGGAACCAGCGAGATTCCAGTGTGGGTTCCCGCATCGCATGTCACCTGCTGGCTGTTCACACTGCATTGACACCCACAGTGGTTCGCAGATGTCAAAGTTAATGACACCCCCAGATCGGTTCGCAGTGTGAACTGCCAAATGGTGCAGGAATACTATTATGTAGGTGTGAACACCCATGCGATCCAATTCCAGTGCGGACCAAAAAAAGGGTCCTGCATCATTTTGGTGCGAATGCGATGCAAATTCAGCCATACAATCGGTATGGCTGAATTTGCATTGCACAGACATCGCATGTGATCTGCACAGCAGTGCGGCGCGAATCACATGCAATGTCGACCATTGCACTAGTGTGAACCCAGCCTAAGACCCCATACACACTATTAGATTTTCTGCTGATTTTTGTCTTCAGATTTACCAAAACCATGTAGAACAAGGACCTGCCTGATTGCATACAAATTGAGACTCCTAATGTTTGACTTCATATTATATTGTATTGGTACATCTGAAGACAAAAATCTGCAGAAAATCTAATGGTGTGTATGGGGCTTTGCTGGATACACACTATACAACTTTTGTTGTTAGATTTTCTTAGATTTACCTTCAACTATGTAGTTTAAAAGCCACCTGATTGCATACAAATTTAAAGTGTTAGGCTTCATGCCCACAGACATTTTTACAGCTGCGTTTTTTACAGCTTAAAAAGTCTGTCCATGTTATTGTAAATTTTTTTTTTTTTTGCGAAGAAAAAAAAACAAAACAAAAAAAAAAACGTTGGAGCTAAAAAACGCGACCGCGCGTTAGTGCGCGTTTGACGCTTCACGTTTTTTCTGCCTAACTCCGACGTTGAGGAACGCACTGGTCCTGGGTTTTTTTTACAGCTTAAAAACGTCTATGCTATTTGCAGCTCAAAAACATCTAGGTGGGCATGAAGCTATAGACTAACATGGACAGGCGTTTTTAAGCTGTAAAAAACGCTCAAAAACTCGGCTGTAAAAACGTCCGTGGGCATGAGGCCTTAAGGTTTGACCTCATATTATATGGTTTTGGTAAATCTAAAAAGGAAAAAAAAAAAAAAAAAAAAAAAAAAAAAATCGAAAGAAAATAAATTGTATAGTGTGTATCCAGCTTTACTCTAAGGCCTCGTACACACCAGTACGAAAATCAGAAGGGAAAAGTCTGCGGATTTTCGGATCGTTAGTACGGTGCATGCTACAGACAATTTGACTTTTACATCAGACAAAAGCTGGATGTGCAGGCTATAAAAATTTTGTCTGATGTGAACTCAATGTCTGATTTTCGGATGGTCAGTACAGAAATCAGTCACACAAAAGTCGAAAGTACAAACGCGCATGCTCGGAATCAAGGAAGGAATGGGAAGAGTTCAGTCTTGTAAACTACTGTCCGTAATCTAGAATTACCATTCATGACGTGGCAATTGATGAAATGTCAAAATTCTCATCTTCTTTAATGGGATAATAATGAAGCTGCTTCGCATGTAGTTATGCCAAAACGTATTTTAAAAAGGCATTTAATTTTGTACGAATCAATGCTCAAACTTCTACTAACACTAAATTAGCAGAAGGGGCCCCAAGGGTGGCGCTTGAGAAACTAACTTCCTCTTTATATACTCAAAGTACGTCACTACGTTCATGTTTGTCAAACGACAATTTGCGGATAGTTAGTATGCTAACCAAAATTCTGCATACGGCCTTTTGGACAAAAATCAGACGGTCGGTCATCCAACAATCAGACCGTGTGTACGAGGCTTTAGAAAGAACTCAAAAGGGGGTTCCATTAAGCACTATAGCACATGCGACAATTAGGAAAGCACAAGGACAAGAGTTTTTACAGCTGGCAAATATTGTAATCAATTATGCAGTGGTAGGGAGATGGTATAGGATAGAAAGGAATATCTCAGATTCCCAAAGAACAGTTATGGTTTTTAACTCTGGAAACTTTTGGAAAGCATATCTCCTAATATCCCAGAGCCTCAATATGTAGTTGGTCTGTAATGAAAATTGCTACTACATGGTTGCAGTGATCACTTAGAGCAAGAGGAAAAAACTCAGAATCTTGCAGGAAGACTGCCCAAAGGCTCTTGCGTGTAAACTAAAAGGGTACAGTAGAATCTTATCTTGTAGAAGTTGCCTGAAGAGCACTGAATTCAACAAGCATCCACTGGATTGTTTTAACATCTAATGCCGCGTATACACAATCGGAATTTCCGACAACAAATGTTCGATGTGAGCTTTTGGTCAGATATTCCGACCGTGTGTAGGCTCCATCGGACATTTGCTGTCGGAATTTCCGACAACAAATAATTGAGAGCTGGTTCCCAATTTTTCCGACAACAAAAGTTCTTGTCGGAAATTCCGACCGTGTGTATCCAATTCCGACGCACAAAAATCCTACGCATGCTCGGAATCATTGAACTTCATTTTTCTCGGCTCGTTGTAGTGTTGTACGCCTCCGCATTCTTGGCGTTTGGAATTTCCAAGCAACATTTGTGTGACCGTGTGCATGCAAGACAAGTTTAAGCGAACTTCCATCGGTAAAAAATCCACGGTTTTGTTGTCGGAATGTCCGATCGTGTCTACGCGGCATTGTTGTAGTTTTCATCTACTACATCTAAAAGCACTGTGCTTTGCAAGTTTGCACCATGATCTGTAACAGACTTTCAACCTTTTTAGCCCAGGGGAATCCTTAAAATAATTTTCAGGTTTCGGGGAACCCCTGATAAAACCCATATATTGGGGGTCAGTGGGAACAATGCCCCTTACTTTGGTGGTCAGTGAGAAGAATGCCCTTTTTTACAGTGGTGGTAAGAATGGCCCACTTTACAGAGAGCTATAAAGATCATTGGTGTCATACCACTGGCTCCTCCAAGTGGAATTGGCTCAGAATTATGTTGGCACCATCAAACAGGAGGTAAATCAGCCACAGCTCAAGGAACCCCTAGCCACCTCTGGAGGAACCCTAGGGTTCCACAGAACCCTGGTTGAGAATGGCTGATCTATAAGCTAGACATTATAGTCACGGAAAAGTAGAAACATAGAAGATTGATGGCAGAAAATTACCAAGTGGTGTACTGAGTCGGACCCTTTTTCTGCTTTTTGGGTAGAATTTTTTTGCATTAAGATCAGATAGATACTCTCCTATATGGCAAGGATATATATACCTGCCATAAAATATTAGAAGTCAAGCTGTCCTCCTGAAAATGTTATTGTTGACTGGAATTCGGCTTCGCTTTAGAGCCAGAACAAGCACACAGCATGTGAAAGTCAGGATTCTCTCATTTTTCATGGGTCATAGACTCAAAGTATCAACGTAAAAAAATAATCATGGTAACCATATCTAGAAGAAGAGAAGAGGTCTGTAATGGCAGCTTACATATTTTTCTAATTACAGATTTGCTTTAATGGCTTTGCAGTCTTGTTGTAGTACTGTACTATGCTGCATTTGTTTTTTTATAGGCTCTCTTGTTGTCTAAAGCATGTGGAAAGACCTGTGGTTGCAGAGGATTGCTTACCACAGGTAGGGTGGACTGTAGTTACCAGCTCATAAGAAGCCAGCATGGTCATCTTATGTCATTAGTGGTTTTTCCTCTGACTCAGCATTGGAATGTATGTATCCTCCAAAATTTGCTTTGCTTTTGAGCGCAAATGTTTGGGAGCTCTCACAGTCTATCCATTTGTCTGTGGATAGGTATGACTGGAAGTTGTAAACTGAAAAAAAATCATAAGTCTTGGTAATACTCAAGTTCTGCCGATGCAAACTAGAAGACATGGTTTCTATCATCATTAGGGTGTGCACCCCAAAGCTCAAACATACAGTACATGCATGTGTGTAAATATATAAAAGGGCAGTAGGGCAATGGATGGTGGCTGTAGGGCAGAAACTGGTGTCGGTTGTTTATTTTTGTATTACTTTTTTACAATTTCAATTTTTGTTATTTTTTTACAGTTTATTTCTACAATCCTTTTTTATTATTATATATTTTTTTCTGAGCCCAATTGGGGGGCTTTGGTGAAATATCAGGAGTCTACACAGACCCTTCATGTCTCACTTTAGAGAAAAAGAAAGGGCTGAGGACAGAGATTCCACAGTCCCTTTCTCTGCAGCCAAGCATCAGGGGCAATCAATTCACCTTCATCAAGTTATTAACAGGTCATATCTGTAGCTGATGCAGATGAGATCTTGTTCTCAAAATGAGACGGATGTAGTGACAGCAGGGTTCCACACAGCAGGCCCTCTCACACCTACAATGCCAATTACCAATCAGGGCCTGGTTCCAGTTATCAACCTGCCTTCTCCTTTTAAAAAAAGTTATGACATGGTTTTGCTCTAGCATTAACAATATAATAAAATATATGATTTGATCCTCTGTGCCATGGAGACAAAGATGGATATCATAAATCGGTTACCCCTTTCTCACCCCTCCGATACCCTTTTCATAATTACTGGCCCCCCTCTGGTACCCCTTTGTCACTCCACTAGCCCCTTGGTACCCCTTTATCACCCCACTGGCCCCCCGGGCCATATCTCCAAGAGCCAGATCTTCCACAGGGTCACCTAGGCAGAAGCTTAGGGCCTGATGGATGTCTATGCTCTGGTCATAAAAGGGAGAGAGTAAAATTGGTCCAAGTTGTGCACCTGCCTGTCACTTCACAAGGGAGGAATTGCTTATAGGCAGATAAGGTGGGGTTCATGCAAGTACAGTACAGTCAATACAAATGAGGTGGCTTTCTGTTGCCTATTGCAGAGTTTCTCAACTCCAGCCCTCAAGGCGCCCCAACAGGTCATGTTTTCAGGCTCTCCATTGTTTTGCACAGGTTATTTGATCAGTTTAACTGCTTTAGTAATTCCCACAGCTGTTTCATCTGAGGTAAATCCTGAAAACATGACCTGTTGGGGCGCCTTGAGGACTGGAGTTGAGAAACACTGGACATTATCAATGTCAAAAGGAATGGGGGGGGGGGGGGCCCCAAGGCAACTACCTTGACCAGGGCCCTTATCTGCCTAAAATCCATCTCTGCCCACACAACTAATGCATTCACCAGAATTCACTTGCGATTGAACTGTATTGTGCAACAACTGTTGCATGACAAAGCAAGTAGTCATTTTAGAGCAAGAGGCATACATCTTGATAAAACACACATTATATAGAAAACACAAAAACAAAAACAAAATAATGCTAGTGCCATTAAACTGTGACTGGACTTCCTTTTAAAAGGCCAATCTAACATGTAAAGAAATGATTTCACCGTTGTATCAATAAAATAAATAATAACAATCCACGTTTAAGAGCTTATTACCCAAAGGCCCACTTTGTTTATACCGTCAGGTCAGCAGGAAAATATCAGCATAGTAGGCCCTACTCTGTTATGGAAAGCTGGGTGATTAACTGTTCAATGCATGTTAAAAATGACATCAGCCTTAGCTGCTCCATAAAACTAAGGAACTTCCTGCAATAAAAAGTGACAGCTCCATGTAAGCCCACTCCCAGCGGGCTCCATAATGTGCAACTTCAAACACGCAGCCGGTATCTCCTCCCTGTTAGTCCAGGTGAAACAGTAAAATTACAGCCAGACAACAACCTGAGGCAGAAGCCAGTTATTCTACATTTAGTCCCATGACATAATTTGATTTATTTTTGAAATCTTTATACCACTGATCATTTCCTAAATTTTAAAATATCCATAAACCTTTTTTTCCCTCCATGAATAAAAAAATATAGCCGTTACCCATTCATGTTTTGTGTGCCATGAAGTCTTTTAGGATAATAAAACCTAGTAGGGTGGGTCATATGTCTGCTTATACAGTGTCGTGGGCCCCCCCCCCCCCCCCAATGTGTCTCTGCAACTTAAAACCCCTCCACTCCCTTTCTGGGGGCAAAAATGCAGTTGATGGTAGTGTGATATGGGGGATGTTTAGCTTAGTGGTAGATACCTTTGTAGCGAGTCCCTGCAAGTCAGAACTATGGTTAAGGTCTTGCTGGCCCACTTTTATTGAAAGAGGAAAAGCAAAATCCTTACATCAGGTTACCCATGCAGGGGATTGTCAACTACACAACAAATAAAGAATGCTAGGCCACCTGGCTCACTCTTCAGCAGCTCTACTGTTCTGCTCACTGGCCCCTCAGACCGTATACTCAATTTTCCTGGCTCAGTCAGCCTACAGTTACAGCATCTGGCTGCATGGGCCCACTCTGGCATCTCAGTATGGGATCTCCTGGTACTCCAGGCTCTCTCAATCCGAGGCTCGCAGACTTCCCCAGTCTCCTGAACTAATCGCCTCAGCTTTCTCACTCTCCCAGTCCTGTGAGAAAAGGAATCTCCAACATGGAATGCAGTCTCTCAAGTGGATCACCTCTTCTCTCTCCAAACAGGATCACAACAACGGTCTGCTGACAGGGCACACCTCCTTTCTGGCTGGAGCACTGAGCTACTTTATGGCCTGCCCTCGCTTATAATAACTGTGCACAGCTGGACTGAGGATTTAAAGGGGTTGTAAAGGTTCGTTTTTTATTTTCTAAATAGGTTCCTTTAAGCTAGTGCATTGTTGGTTCACTTACCTTTTCCTTAGATTTATCTTCTAAATGTTTGTTTTCTTTGTCTGAATTTCTCACTTCCTGTTTCTCCTCACTAAAAACTTCACACCATCATCCGAGTGGTGTTAAGTCAGCAAGAACAGCTTACTGAGGAGGAACAGGAAGTGAGAAATTCAGACAAAGAAAACAAAAAAAAAAAAAAAAACATTTAGAAGGTAAATGAACCAACAATGCACCTAAAAAGGAACCTATTTAGAAAATAAAAAACGAACCTTTACAACCCCTTTAAGGCTTTGTCCAAGCCCAAGATCCAGTATTCTTCACTCAGTCGTAACACTCTGCATTTGTGTTAACCCTGTGTCAATTTTCTCTATACGCAACCAGTGGCAGTCACAGTAGATAAGTATATAATTTTTATTACAGTGGGTAAAGCTACTTCTTTGAATGTCTGCATTTCCTGGCCATGAAGACAACAGTAGTGTGATTGTCTCACCTAGTGCAAAATTTTATTTTTATTAGTGTGTGGCAGTTTGACTTTTGCTGGAGGGACGGGTTGAAAAACGTCTTGAACAGTGGGCAGCAGCCAGTCAGCTGCAGATCATTGTATCCTGACAACATTGCATCCTGACACGATTATAATACAATGTCCATGGGGGGGGGGGGGGGGGGGGAGGATTCCCAATCTACCCAATTTGTGTGGATGGGGAAATCTGCTCTATTTTTTTCTTCAGCATTCTGAAAATGGAAAAAAAAACAAAAAAAAACAAAAACAAACCATCATAGATGGTGTGATTTTCTTTCCTGCAACTGGGGGGGGGGGGGGGGGGTCGTGGGAAGCTTTCCCGGCCAGGACAACACACAGTGATTGTCAATAATCACATGAAAAATCCAACATGCTGGTTGGGTACAATCAGCCTGCCCATATATGGTTCGAATCCTAGCCGGTCCCAGCTGAACTAGCTAAGATGCAAACAGTCTTTGGCCAGCTTAAAGCGGAGTTCCACCCAATTTTTTTACTTTTTTTTATTCCACTCCTCACCCCCTTACATGCCACATTTGGCATGTAATTTTTTTTGGGGGGGGAGTGGGGGCTTCAGTAGGAGTGGGACTTCCTGTCCTCCTTCCGCCCTGGAGCCGCCTAGGCGATACGTCATATCGCCTTGTGGCGGCTCCTCCCTGTAGGCGATCACCTGGGACGTGACAGGTCCCAGGCGATCGCCTGTCCACTCACAGAGCGCTGCGCCGTTCGCGCATGCGCAGTGAGTGCCCAGCCGTGAAGCCGAAAGCTGTCACGGCCGGGTGCCCACACTGTGAATGGACGCGCCGGCGGAGGAGGGGGGAGAGGAGCGGAGCTCCAGGCGGCGTGGCGCTGGACAGTGGAGAAGGTAAGTGTATGTTTATTAAAAGCCAGCAGCTACACTTTTTGTAGCTGCTGACTTTTAATAAACATAAAAAAAGGGTGGAACTCCGCTTTAAGAGGAGCAGTGGTGAGAGGTGTATGCATGAACTCTTATGTGCAGCGTTTGCTTGCTGCATTGCAAAGTTGGTGATAACTCAGTGGCAAAGCCAAGAACAAACAAACTAAATTAATAGCGGCAATAGAGTTAGGAATACGAAAATGAGAAGTGGAGGGCGCGAAGAACAGTTTGAAATGTTCAACGAGAAGCGTAGAGGTTAAGAGGAGAGTTTGGCATGTTAGTATCGAAAAGCAGAAGTGGCAAATAAAAAAAATAAAAAAACTCACAGGAAGAAACTGGCTCAGCAACTCAAGCATACACACAAGCTCAATTTTGTTGTATAGGAACATAAAGTTTATAAGTCCTTGCAACAATTACTCTATTGAAACTGGCAAGCTAACACTGCTGTAAGGTTACAATGGTAGGCAGTAACTAACTCTGCATACCCAAAGGTCCATTTATTTACTTTTCTATGGAGTAAAGAAAATAAACTGTTGTTCACTGTGTGTGCATGCAATGTGCCAGACTATTTAGAGTAGGCTTAAAGAAAAGTTCTGTCCGGTTATGGCCACCCTTATAGAGTAACACAAATAAAGATACTAAATCCCTTATCAAAGGTGCAGTTAACATTCTGGCTGACAGGTATATATCTCCTTGGCAGCTATTCACCTGTCCTTTTCAACAGGATTCCAGGACTATCTACATCCCTCTTCCCACTGCCACTTATCTATTAATGTCAGTCAGTATTGACTTGTCACTGGCTCACAGACATGCATCTGTCATGTAGATATACTTTCATACAATGCTTAGTACTTTTCTTTAGATAGACTACCCCACACATTGCTCATCACTTCATGTCATTATCTCAGGAAAGACTACAATGCTTTCTTGTTAGCTTCCATATGGTGAATGAAGACAGAAAACCGATTAATATTTTCCTCAAATTTTAATTGGCCCATCAAATAAGCACTGAAAAAGGAAAGAAAAAAGTCAAATACCGTATTTATCGGCGTATAACACGCACCCCAAGTTTAGGAGGAAATTTTAGGGAAAAAAACTTTTAGGAGGGAAGTTTAAGGAAAAATAACTTACATTTAAATGCAGCCTTGTCAGTGTCCATTGCAGCCTTGTCACAGTGCAGCCTTGTCAGTGTCCATTGCAGCCTTGTCACAGTGCAGCCTTGTCAGTGTCCATTGCAGCCTTGTCACAGTGCAGCCTTGTCAGTGTCCATTGCAGCCTTGCCCCAGAGTCGCCGTGCAGCCTTGCCCCAGAGTCGCCGTGCAGCCTTGCCCCAGAGTCGCCGTGCAGCATTTTAAAATTGGCGCCGAGACTGTGCGGACGCCGCCGAGAACGCCGGGGACGCAGGGACTGGGCGGAGCCGCCGCCGAGATACACATAGCCGAGTGTACTTGGCTATACTCGGCTTTTCTCGGCTCCGCTCACAGTCACGCCGAGTCCCGCCCTATGATGGACATAACACAGGTCCAATGGCGGGACTGGGCGGGACTGTGAGCGGAGCCTAGAAAAGCAGAGTATAGCCGAGTACATTCGGCTATGTGTATCTCGCTCCGCTCCCAGTCAGTGGAGACAGCTCAGGGATGTGGATATCGGTGTATAACACGCACCCACGATTTTCCCCTGATTTTCAGGGGAAAAAAGTGCGTGTTATACGCCGATAAATACGGTACATGCAAATCAATAAAGGAGAAGTATGGGATGGGTTAAATAACTAGTGCATATCACATTAGTCACATATCAGCTAATCTTTTTTTCCTACCTCTTTCAGTTTTTACAGCATGTGCATATGAACTTTCCTTCAGCTGGCAAAAACGGTCCATTTTCAGTTTGAAAAGTTTCAGGGGATGTGTACATCTTCACCAACACACCCCCTGCCTCTGTCCCCCCCTCCCCTAAGAGACGAGGCTGTGCTGATAGATAGAAATATATAGTGTAGATCAGGGAAAATGAATTAAAATTCACTGAGGTCCGGTCAGCAAAATTTTCTTCCAGCAGAGGTCCGAACATCATGTCATTACCCGTGGCGCCTTTTCGCATGTGCCAAACCGCATGTTGCTGCCGCACTATTAATATCCACATATCCCCCACTAATGTCCACATCTCAGACTCTCCCATACATCACAGTCCGCTCAGCCCCCCCACCCTGATGTCCTCAGCCCACCACACATTACAGCCTTTAACAACTCCACTTTAATGTCCTCAGCGAGTCAGCACACACTTTCCTTCTTTTCAGATTTCCAGACTAGTGTACTCACTCCCTGCAACTTCGCCCCCTCCATCACTTACCTTGCACAGACCGAAGATTGGAGGGAGGCACAGCATGTCTTGGATGGAGTACGGGTGTTGCAAGACACGGGTGTTGCAAGACACTGTATTCTGCACCAGCAGGTCAGCTGGTGTGTGGATATGTGTGAGGGAGGCTATGATGGTACCGCGGGGGTCTGCTAATATGACCAATTTCTGTATTATCTTTTATATACTTTTGTATGTGATTTTCATAATGCAGTTTGCCTTTATGCATATTTTATATGTTTTTATGTATGTATATGTTTATATACCATATGTCTATATGGGTATATGCTTTTATCTATTTACCATCACTTTTTTATACTGCTTTGAATCCATTGTGATGGCAATGCGTTCAGTACGCATGTGCACACGCCGCAAGTCCCGCGGCTGCATCTGTCCTCCCTCTAGTGTCTACATGTGTGTTTCTGGGCGCAGGGACGTGAGCAGCTTCAGCGCTATTGGTGGCGGGCACCCTTTTCCAGTGGATTAATGGTTAGTTTGATTAAGTATTAGGGCCCCAAGCAGTTTGTTGTGATTATGTTTATTTTAATTAATTAATTTTTATTTTTATCTTTATTTTTATTTATTATAATTTTTTCTTCATTTTTACTGATATTACTTTTTATCCAACTATATCACTTGTTCCTAATGGTCTGATGGCTGACTGTCCCCTCTATAACCCGATACTTTTACTTTTATATTACTATTGATGTATTAATGCTACACTTCCTTTTGTCCAATGATGGCTGGGGTCATCAAGCGGCCACTTCGTTGGGACTCCCCCTCAATGTCGGCGTCACGTCTTGGCCATGGAGCCAATAGCAGAGTGACGGCCGACGCACAGGAAGTGACTGAGTCTGTCTACTTCCGGTTCTCGTGGAATGCAGACAGGTCTGTTTGCGCTCCACGCGCGGCCTGTCAGTGGGAGGGGTACTATCGTGTGAGCGGCAAGCACCACAGCGCCGCCAGCCCCGTGAAACAGTAAGTGCCTGGAGGTGACCCTTTGTCACTTGGCCGCATCGCCTGCTGGTTACACCCAGATTGCATTTTGTGCCCATGCTCTTTATGTGTATGCCATCTAGTGGTCCCAAGTACTGATTTGAGCTGTGCTGACAAATGGAAGTATGGCCTGTATAGTAGCTCTAGTTTGAGTGCATGATTCATGAGTACCCTGTGGTAGCACCAGATGTATGCAACATGGCCCCAGTTTTTAGTTATTGATGGGGTCATCAATACCCAGTGTATGAGTACCGTGTTTGGACAGCCCCTTTGCTACCACCTTGTTGGTTCAGTCTTTCAGCTGTGTTAGTTACCTGTAGTGGGGTGGGAGGGGCCAGTGCTGGAGCTCATGTCCATGTGTCTATAAATAGAGTGCTACATGAGGTGTAAGCACTGCTGGGCTCTGAGGAAGAAGTGTATGACTTCGAAACGCGCAAGCCAGCAGTGGCTCCATTCATATGCGCGGTGAGTCTGTGGAGTGTGGTTTCAAACTCATGGTTCAGCTGCCATCTATTTGAAATATCATTGCACTGCGAGTTTTTTCTTGCTACACTTGTAAGTAGTAATTTATGCTTTTTCATTCAAATCTATCCTAAACG
>CM055118.1:924097447-924338428 GCA_029206835.1 Rana muscosa | reverse complement strand
AGTGCATGAAAAGGCAAAAAAATAAAAAATCCAAGCTATAGAATCACTTTAATATTAAATCGGCAGCACCTGCAATTTTCCTACTATCAAGTTTTAATACATTCTTTAGTAACATTTTAGCAAAATATGTAAAACACTGTATACTATTTATGTTTCGACCAATACAACGGATACATTTCAAGCCGAATGTGTAAAAGAGAATTTACCATAATTAAGATGAGTAGCAAGTTAACAAAGGCATAAAAAAAAAAAAAAAAAGAAGGAGAAGAAGATCTTCAGATAAAAAAGTTATTTTTTTTGTCCAATGACAAGAGTTTACTGAAATTATGGGATTTTCGAAAAAAAAAAAAAAAAAAAAAAAAAGACAAAAAAACCCCCAAAAACATACACTGAGGAAAACGTTGTAATAGTGTACTTGTTACTCATGCATAGGTAGGTGGTAAGAACTTTGAAATATTAATCTGGAACACATTCCAAGTTGTGGAGCCGCAGATCTCTGGTTAGCCAGTAAATTCATGGCGCGTTTGATGTGGACGTTAGGAACCTGAAGTTACAGCCCACATAAAAAGAAAAGGATTACATTTAATAATCACTTTATAGTAATAGTAGCCAAAGTGTGGCATTTATGAATGTAGGAATTCAGGTTTTGAGACGGATGGGTTATGGAAAAGGATCAATGGGGTAGGTGAAAAAAAGGAGGCATATAGGGGTGGTGGTGAGCTGTAATGTAGCTTATATGCAGGAACAATGATTTACCAATGGAGGATGAAGGAAAGGCCTGTCTCCTCCATTCATAGTGTTTTCTGGTAATGAACACGATAGTATGGTTTCATTGAATGGAGGAGGGGCAGAAAGGTCGGGCATAGCCAGCATGCTTGACGAGAGCCTGTGACAGGTCATTGGCTTGTCAAATCACTTCAATGAACGCAGGAGACAGTAACACAAGGGATACATCAGATTATTAGTAAATATATATATATATATATATATATATATATATATATATATATATATATATATATATATATATATATATATATATATATATCCTTTGTGCGTTTTTGCATCTTGACAAAATTTAGGCTATAAATTGTATTTGCGATAGACGATTTATAGGCTAGCTATCCTGTCAACCTGTTTAGGGGTAAGCTTTATCCTCATCTTCCATTTCTCCACGTATGGTGGGAAGTTGGTCGGATCCCTCCATTAATTTGAGGTTGTAGGTTAAAAAGATAGCATGTCTGGTGGGCAGTTGAGAGTTGCAGATCATGTTATAGGTGGTTAGGTGATCAAATAAGTACTTCTGAATGTGGAATAGAAAGTAAGAAGTAGCAAAGTTGTAAGGAATTTCAAAGGCCTAGGGATGGGTCCACAACGTTACTCATCTCCTCTGTTAGCCAGTCCTGTGGGGTAATTAAGTCAACAACATTCATTTGTATCAAGTTAAGTTTCGAAAAAGCATATAAAGTATGTGTAATATATCCATACTGTAAACATTGTATGCATTTGTGAAATATTCTAAGGTCTTCAATTTTACAAGCTTTAGGCTCATACTTCGGGGATCTAAAAAGGGGGCACTTGTCGACTATTCCTGGTGCCCATCAAGTGACCCCTAAAAGCTGGGCTAAGAGATTTGTACTGTTCCAAATTGCTGAGTGCAAAATAAATTTGCCATCTGCATTGTGCCAGGGCCTGGGCTGTGTCTGGCCATAGGAAAAAACACTGGTTCTTTTAGCAGGAGAGAGTTTGGAGCTCCAGAGTGCCTGTAGTAACCCAGGAAGTGGATGCTCTGGTACATCCCGATCTCCTCCAATGTAATACATTTCTTATGGAGACATTTGGGATGCATTACTGCAACATACATCTTTTTCTAGAGGCAACTCTTAAAATCTCCTGTTTGTGCAGCTACATCTACCTCTCAACATGACACATAAAGAATTTGGCTTCTATGAGGTCTATTCTACTGTAACCTAATCTCTTGCTGCAGACAGGCTTGCTTTTGCTGATCTTGTTGAAAATTATAGATTGCATTCTCAGGATCTACTGTCAAGCAACGTTTCTAAAAGAATTTTGCATTTAAAGTTGTATACAAGAGTGCCATGTGTTGAAAGATGTATATTTCTTAAAAAAACTAAAACGTATGGATAGGGAAGAAACAACATAAAACTTAAATATAGTAGTAAGTGCCTATTCAGACCAATGCATTGATGTAACAAATGCAAAGAAAGGGCCGCCCTAATGTAATATGTCACATTGGATCGGTTAGGTATAAATTGACTTAAGGGAGTTGAAAACCTTTGTGTTTTTCACACTAATGCATCCTATGCATTAAGGTGAAACAACAACTGGCAATCACCGGCCCCCCAGCCCCCCCCCCCCCGTTTTACTCACCTGAGCCAGTTCACCTGCTCGGCGCATCCCCGGGGTCTTCTCCACGGAGTCCTGGCGTTGATTGGATAGATTGATAGCAGCGCAGCCATTGGCTGCCGCTGCTGTTAATCAAATCCAATGACGCGGGCGCCAGGACCGAGGCATACACTCGGCATCTATGGACGTCGAGTGTATGCTTCGGGAGCATGCCCACAAGGGAACCCTTTCAGGGAGAGCTTATCTAATGTGGAGAGGAGCTGCGAGAGCCGCCGAGGGACCGCAGAAGAGGATGTTCGGGGCCACTCTGTGCAAAACTAGTTGCACAGTGAAGGTAAGTAAGTATGACTTTTTTTAATTTTTTTTTTAAATAACAAACAAGGAGCCTTTAGTGTCCCTTCAAGAGTGTCACTAAACCTGCATCATAAAAAAAAAAAAAAACACTATCAATAAATTCTGTATTACCACACTGTTCATACTCACTTACTTAGTCACTATGAGATTTGTTTTCTATATTTTGCAAAAAAACCTTGTTGATTCTGCTGCTCTCTATCTCTACCTTCTGTTCATGTCCCCCAACTCCGCTAAGAATTTTGCAGCTGTGGTGGCAACTCCGCACATGCTCAGTTTTCAGCGAGTTTCTATGCTGAGCATTTCCTTCCTATCACATCTGAGCAGCCTATGTGACTATAGAGTGCGTATACACAGTGGTAAATGATAGCCCACTCCCTCCTCCACTAACCAGCTAAACACAATGGGGCGGGATATTACATGTAGATTAACGGTGGCTTCACCTCCCTCTTTTTCTAAGACACAGGCTGGAGGGGCGCGACACACCCTTTGAAAGTCAGAAATCTGCCAAACCATGTTATTTCCACAAAATAAAGATTTGATTTCAAACATATATTTGTATGACAATTTACAAGAGTTTATTGATACTTTTTTTTATATATTTCTTTCTATATTCCAAAAGGGTTTTTTTTTTTTTTACATGCGCTTAGAAGCAGCCAGAGGACTAAAAGCTCCTCCTGCTTATGTTTCCCTGCAGACAGCCTGGGAAGGAGCTGGGTCATGTCTGTATATCGATTAGGAAAAAGTTTTTATTTATTTTTTATTTAAAATAAATTACAGTTCCATAATCATCCACATACAGAAATAGAAGGAACAATGTAAAATGAAACAGCGAGTGTTCAGTATCACTTTCAATGTGTCACATACTTCCCAGCAATAACCACAGCATTTGAAGTTCTATCCAGCTGTGCAAGCTGTCAATATAAAGTAAAGAATACTGTCCATAAGAAAAACTTCCTGCGGTAATTTAAAATTAGGTCTGTCATTGGGGGACGGCTAGCAGTGGCAGCTTATCTTAGCTCATTTTGGAACGTGTGATCATTAAACGGGATAATTCTTACAAGTGCCCATCCACTGATCCACCCTCCTAGAGAATCCCTCAGAACCTGCACTTGTAACAAGGGTGGGGACAGAACTAAAGTACAGGCAATAATCCGCTACTACACTGTCACCACCACCCACCATGTTCATGTGTCACAGACATCACAAGTGCAGGTAGAGTGGAGAGAGAGAAAAAAAAAAAAAAAGTCAGATGGGACTTTTTCTGTCGGGAATTCCGACAGATAGAGAGCAGGTTCTCAATTTACCCGTCGGAATTTCCGACTGACTTTTTCCCGTTGGAAATCCCGACCATATGTACGGGGCATAAGTGCAAGAAGCCCAATATAGAACTATGATAAAACGTTATATACGATATTCAAATTCCCTCTGTCCGGCTCAACTGTAGTTGTTTTTTGGAGTTAAATAACTATTCAAGGTTAGTGGTTTGGAAGTGGCTCATACCTGCCCCTCCAACAGTGGATCTCTCTCTCTCAAAAATGTATCAAAAAAATGGGAGGATGCCCTAGTAAATTTGAAAAAAAAAAAAAAAAAAAGAAGAAGGTTTGCATGGCTAAAAGAGCTTAAAGCGACCCTACTGGAAGGTATGCGAGCTATATGAATATATTGCCATATAGTAACCCAATTCCTATGTTATTTTTGAGCAAGGAATATTTAAGCCCAAAACTTATATACAAGGCTCATTCTGCCGTACAGGAATACAGAATAGGTTTGGATTGGTGTTTTTTTTTTTTTTTCCCTCCCCTCCTTTATATGAGAACTGTACATTGCAAACCTTTTGGGTTGCTTCTTCCCCCCCCCCCCCCTCTCCTTTTTAATCCTATAATTAGATTTGTTGGATGTCTGACATTTTTTCCTTTTTTGTGGTTTGTGTGGTTATGATATCTTTGTATAAAAAAAAAAAAAAAAAAAAAAAAAAACAACAACACACGGAAAATATGAAACCCTCTATGGGAAATATAATTGTAGAATTTAAAGCGAAAACTGAACTCTTACGTGTGAAATTGAGTTAAACGAATATTGTCTAAAATACAAGAGCAAGTTGTTTTTACTTGAATCTTGGCATACTTTGCATATTTCTTTCTGATCTATGTAGTTATCCAGCATGAAACAACTCCTGCACTTTGCCTTTGTGCAACAATTTCCTAAAATTCTTTTGCAATGCGATTGGTCCTATATCCAACTCTATAGTTCTGCTCTCTGCAGCGCAGTGATGGTGTCACTGCTATCTTTACAAAATATGAGCATTTACAAATGAATTTGATGCACACAGAGAGGTTTTATATCCTCTGTGGCTACTAAAAATGTAATTCAATTAAGTTTTTGTGCCCAGGGTTCAGCTCTAAATACAAAACTTGTTATCGGTCTTTACAACAGAGTAGCCAATGCCAGATACTTGAATGCATAGAGTGAATTAAGGTCAAAAGCGCTAAAGCCCCGTACACACGATCGGTTTGACTGATGAAAACCATCCGATCGTGTATGGTACCCATCGGTCTTTTTTCCCCATCGGTTGTAAAAAATAGAACTTGTTTTAAAATTTTCCGATGGATAAAAAACCGATGGGAATTTCCGATCGTCTATGGGCAAGTCCATCGGTTAAAAAACCCACGCATGCTCAGAATCAAGTCGACGCATGCTCAGAAGCATTAAACTTCATTTTTCTCGGCTCATCGGAGTGTTTTACGTCACCGCGTTTGGAACGGTTGGTTTTTTGACTGATGGTGTGTGGCCAAGACTGATGAAAAACAGTTTCATCGGATTTCCGATGGACAAATCCATCGGACGAAAATCCATAGGTTATCCGATCGTGTGTACGGGGCTTTAGACTTTAGAAGCACTTTCATGTCAACTGATATCTCTGACATTTTTGTTAACAAAGACAAAAATTTACGGATTTGAAATGGTTTAGGCTCCATTTACACCGTGGCGCTCCGGATTGCAGGCGGAATCGCCGCGATTCTGATATACTGCAAAATGCAGGATGCGCAGGCGATCCGTCACTTTCAATGGCACACAAATCGCAGCACGATTTTGCCACGTTTGCCTCCTAAAGTCGCACAAACAGAATGTCAGGACGCCTGTTGCCCAAAAGAAGTTCCAGAATGCCATTGAAAGTAACGGGATCACCTGTGCGTTCTGTGGCGATTCAGAATCACAGCGATTCCTCCTGCAATCCAGAATGCCATGGTGTGAATGGAGCCTTAGAGAAGAGATAAAATATCTTACTAAAGAAAATCAGTGTTTCTGAACTGCCAGGTCATGGCCTACCCCCTGTCGGGATGTGAGTCACATTTTTAAAACCATTGGTTATGTTTTCTGTATGCCAGTTTCCTCCCCGCAGCTTAAAAACTACTCACAGTCTCAGTAGCACCATTTTGTTTGTTTACACTCTGTTGGCTAACCTGGAAGACAGCACCTACCTCACAGGCACTACGGCAGCCTCACAGTGCAAGACACTAAGAGGAGCTGCAGCTGAATGAAATGGTTGCCCCTTCTCAAAATTAGCAACTGGCACAGAGGCAGAACGGGAGCAGCAGCAAGCTGCAGAGTAAGCAGTCTGGGAACTGCTTCACCTATGTGTGTGACCTTTATTAGACTACCTACCTGCTAAAGTCACCCAGATTGGGCTGGTGGAACCAAGTGCTCTGAGCAGAGAAAGACAAGCTGAAAGCAGAAGAGATCAAAAGGCAGCGCCCAAGACCATTCAAGAGAGGGAGCCTTCATGTGTATAGGGGCAGAGAGGCCCAAACAGAGGCACTGGGGATCCCAGACAGCACCATTCAGGAGAGGGATGATAGCAGGGCATATGGACCAAGCTTTCATATGTATAGGGGTGGACAGGGCCCAGCAGGAGGCAGCAGGGATCTCATGCAGGGCCCAGGCATATTCAGAAGTGGGCAAGTGGACCAGGGAAAATGCTTTTACTTGTATAGGGACAAGGAGGAAGCATGGATCTCAGGCAGGGCCCATGCCTATTGAAAAAAGGGAGGACAGCAGGGTAAGTGGACCACCGAGATGCATTCATATCCAAAAGGGGCAGAGACGCCCAGTGGGAGGCACCAGGGAACTCATGCAGGGTCCAGGCCCATACAAGAGAGGAAGGACAGCAGGGTGAGTGGACCGGGAAAATAATTTCACATGTATAGGGACAGAGGAAATATGGGTCTCAGGCAGGGCCCATGCCTATTGGAGAAAGGGAGGACAGCAGGGTAAGTGGACCAGGGAGATGCATTCATATCCAAAAGGGGCAGAGATGCCCAGCGGAAAGGCAGCAGGGAACTCATGCAGGGCCCAGGCCCATACAAGAGGAAAGACAGCAGGGTGAGTGGACCAGGAAAATGCTTTCACATTAAAAAGCGACAAACAGGCACCAGCGGGGGGTAGCAAAGATCTCATGCAGGGTGTAGGCTCAGTCAGGAGAGGGAGGGCAGCGAAGTGAAGAACCACTGTCATATAGTGTTTATTTAAATGAAAACTCAAATTTCCAGCTTATTACTCCCTTCTTAAAACACATATTCTGGATTCCCAGACTTTCATTCTGTGAGTATATATTGTTGGGGCATGGAAGCCTTTTGAAAATTTGCCAGACCCTGGTCTCAAAAAAAGGTCGAGAACCACTGTGCTAAATAAAAAGAAAAACAGTTTCATTTTGAAAACTAAGAAAATACAGACGTGTGAAACAAACCCCAATATAAACATTAATTCATTTTCAAGAATCCAAAATATATAATTAAGATACTAGAAAGAAAATAATCCGCATAAGTGCATATAATAAAAACGATGTATACATTCAGCAGCCAAAGGAATTTAACAGAGAAGGTTTTATACAACAGACTTTGGCCCTATAAATCTATCAGTGATCTGAGGCATGCTTGCAAGGCTCGCCACTAATACGGAGCTCTTTGGGGCATAATAAAAAGGCACATTATTACAGAGCATGGAATTCCTAATCAGTTCATCAGAATGCAGGAGCTTTGCCTTACTATATGGACACTTGTTGAGTAGACGTGCCAAGCCAGGGCGGGTATGAAATCTGAGGTCTGGCTATAAAACTGTGGTTTATTTTGCACAGGACAAAGCTGCACTGCGGTGAACAAGAAAGAAAGATTGTGGGTGTGTGCTATATACATATCTCGCAGGCTCCTAGTTTGTTTTATTATAAGTGTAACCATATGTGCTGCAAAGGAAATAAGATATCATAATGGGCATATCTAGCTGCCTGCCAAAGTCTCTTGTGAGCCAAATTATGCAGACACAGACAAGTATATATACTCTGGGCATGAGTGTAATAAATATAATAAAAAATAAAATTACTTGGAGGGTGAGGGAAACAAGGTCCTAAGACACTAATCTTGTAGTTGTGACTCTTTATAATTATTGTAAGCTATGTTTAATCAATGTAACATCTGATTTCATCTCTCTGACACTCTGTGCTGGCTGCTGTCAGAATACAATAGACCAGCAGGGGGATTTGTCTATTTATGCTGTATTAACAAATAGATGTAGGAATTTGTTAGGTTTGTTTGGGGCCCTATGCTGTTACAAATGTCTAAAATGATGAAGACCTGCATTGTGGCAATTGTCCCTGAACACATAGGGCTCCAAAACACAAGTACAACTTTGACCAGCTGCAGGGCTGGACTCGACACCTTTCCCTCCCGGGTGCGCCAAAACACTGGAGTGTTAAAGCGGTTGTATAGTTAATTTTTTGAACTTTTACCTACAGGTGAGCATATAATAAGGCTTAAAAAAATTATAAAATGCAGCGCTAGCGAATATAAATGTGCTCAATACAAACATATGTGTGAATGTCAACCATCCTAAACCTTTCGGGATGATGGTACACACTATTAATGAAAAGATTATACACCAGTGATTGGTGTCACCAGAAATGCAGTGGGTGTAATACTAAATGTTACCACTAAAAAGTGATCAACAAAGTAAAACCAGAAAATATACTGTGCAAAACATTAAAATGAACTGAACAACCAGGCAAATAGCTCTAGGAGTAATTCACAGTACTACAGATGGTTTTCAACATCAAAGAAATAATGTCCCATATGCAACAGTGGTTGCAATATAAAAGGAAGGAAATTTTTATTTTTATTTTATATATATATATATATATATATATATATGTCACCCAACATCCGACATCTAGGACCGATAATATTCGGTGAAATTCAACAGTTGGCTCAATAACAGCAGAGATCAGAGGACCATGTGGAGAATAAAAAGAAAAAGCAACTTGTGAAGTACCGCTTAGGAACAGATTAACAATACGCTGTTATTGGGAAAACTCACAAGCCTTCAATGATAACCGAGCGTCAGTGTGTTCCGGGTTCACAACGGCGTGCGTTCCACAAGAACCGGAAGCAGCGTGATGATGCCCTGGAGGAGGGGCGAAATGCATTGACGAATTTCCGGTCAACACTAAGAACCAGTGACGCTGCTTCCGGTTCTTGTGGAACGCACGCCGTTGTGAACCCGGAACACACTGACGCTCGGTTATCATTGAAGGCTTGTGAGTTTTCCCAATAACAGCGTATTGTTAATCTGTTCCTAAGCGGTACTTCACAAGTTGCTTTTTCTTTTTATTCTCCACATGGTCCTCTGATCTCTGCTGTTATTGAGCCAACTGTTGAATTTCACCGAATATTATCGGTCCTAGATGTCGGGTGACATTATATATATATATATATATATTTTTTTTTTTTTTTCCTTCCTTCTATATTGCAACCACTGTTGCATATGGGACATTATTTCTTTGATGTTGAAAACCATCTGTAGTACTGTGAATTACTCCTAGAGCTATTTGCCTGGTTGTTCAGTTCATTTAATGTTTTGCACAGTATATTTTCTGGTTTTACTTAGTTGATCACTTTTTAGTGGTAACATTTAGTATTACACCCACTGCATTTCTGGTGACACCAATCACTGGTGTATAATCTTTTCATTAATAGTGTGTACCATCATCCCGAAAGGTTTAGGATGGTTGACATTCACACATATGTTTGTATTGAGCACATTTATATTCGCTAGCGCTGCATTTTATAATTTTTTTATCTCTCAAGGTGTTAGTGCCTTATGCTGTAGCAGCTGCGCATATAATAATTTCTTTTCACTTGTCATTTATTTTTGTATGCCTCCATATGCGCGAGTTTTAGTTTATATAATAAGGCTTACCTGTAGGTAAAAAAAAAAAAATATCTCCTAAAAAAAAAATAAAAAATTTTTTACGGGTTAGGAGATATTCCCTTCGCAAACCGCCGCTGAATGCAAAGGGATTTTCAGCTTAAGGCCCGGCAGACGCCGGACCTTGCCGGAAAGAAGTCTCCTGCACGCATGTGCGGGAGTGACGACTTCGCTGCTCCAGCCACTCAGCGCTGGAGCCGCGATACCCAGAAGACATGGCGAGGCAAGAGGTCTTCTCCCTCGGTGTGGACCAGGTAAGTTACTGATGCCTCGTTCTAAAAAGGTAAGTATTTCATAATGAGCTAGTTTGCAGTGCATACTAGCTCATTATGCCTTTTGCTTTACAGGGTTAAAAAAAAATAAAAAAAATAATGAGTATACAACCGCTTTAAGCAGTTAGACTCCTGGTTAAAGCAGAGGTCCCACGAAAAAAAAAAAATTAAATGCCAGCAGCTACAAATACTGCAGCTGCTGACTTTTAACAAATGGCCACTTACCTGTCCAGGGTGCCCGCGATGATGGCAGCTGAAGCTGAGCAATTGCTCGTCTCTCGGCTGCCCCCGCCACCATCCTCGGTGAGGGAATCAGGAAGTGAAGCGTTGCGGCTTCACTGCCCGGTTCCCTACAGCGCATGCGTGAGTAGCACGGCACGTCTTCACTGGTCCCCGCTGTCTCCTGGGACCAGTGTTTTTCCCAGAAGACAGCGGGGGGGGGGGGGGGACGCAACTCCCATGGGAGTCTATTCCCGGAAGTGGATGCAAATACCTGTATTAGACAGGTATCTGCACCCACCTCACCCCTGAAAGGTGCCAAAATGTGACACCGGAGGGGGGGGGGGGGGAGGCTTCCAAAAAGCGGAGGTTCACTATTTGTGTGGACCTCTGCTTTAACCACTTAAAGTGGGGTTCCAATCAGATTTTTCATTTTTTAAAAGCATGTTATTTCAGCATTCAATACAGTGGTACATATAAGATGACTAACTGTTTTAAAAACCGCCGCTGATCTGCCGAGTTACTGCATAAAGAGACTTTAAAAAAATCTTTGCTGAAGTTTTCATTTTGCTTGTGGGCATGTAGAGCCCACAAGCATTTACATCCTGGATTGTATTGACGAGTGATTCTAGCCATAGGGGGAAGCGCACTGCATCCTGGGAAATGATGACACACATTTCCCAGGAGCAGTAGCGAGCTGAGGGAGATGTCAGAATCCGAGGTGATTCAGAAGGCAGATTTTGTGGTACCGCATAGCAACAGGTACTTCCAGGTGAGTAAAAAAAAAAATATATATATTTTTCAAATGTTTTTTTTAGGCTATTATATGCACAATAATGATATTTTGTATTTTTGGTGGAAACTCCACTTTAAAAAAGGACCGAGTCTCTTTCTGAGATTTGTTGTTTACAAGTTAAAACCAATTTTTTTTTGCTAGAAAATTACTTAGAACCCCCAAACATCATAAAAAAAAATCTAACACCGTAGAGAATAAGATGGCTGTTGTTGCAATACTTTATGTCACACCGTATTTGCGCAGCGGTCTTACAAGCGCACTTTTTTTTGGAAAAAATAAAAAAAATTTGAATTAAAAAAATAAATAAGACAACAGTAAAGTTAGCCCAATTTTTTTTTCATATTGTGAAAGATAATGTTACGCAGAGTAAATTGATACCCAACATGTGATGCTTCAAGATTGCGCCCGCTCGTGGAGTGGCGACAAACTTTTACCCTTAAAAATCTCCATAGGCGACGTTTAAAAAATTCTACATGTCGCATGTTTTGAGTTACAGAGGAGGCCTAGGGCTAGAATTACCGATCACGGCGATACCTCACATGTGTGGTTTGAACACCGTTTTCATATGCGTTCGCTTCTGCAGGCGAGCTCGGGGGGACGGGGCGCGTTTAAAAAAAAAAAGTTTTTTTTTATTTTTTTGTGTCACTTTTATTCCTATTACAAGGAATGTAAACATCCCTTGTAATAGAAAAAAGCATGACAGGTCCTCTTAAATATGAGATCTGGGGTCAAAAAGACCTCAGACCTCATATTTACACAAAAATACAATAAAAAAAAAAAAAAAAAAAAAAAAGAGAAGGGGAGAAATTTATATATATATATATATATATATTAGTCATTAAAAAAAAAAAAAAAAATGGCCCATATTTTTGACATTGCTTCCGCCCTGCTATGGTATGGAGACGGGTGGGGGCCATCTTCCCCTCACTCGTCTCCATACACAGCCACAGGAAGGACCTGATCGCCTCTTAAACTGATACTAAAGGTTTGTTTTAAAAAAATAAATAAAATTTTAATAACATATAATCATACTTACCTCCACTGTGCCATTCGTTTTGCACAGAGTGGCCCCGAACGCTGTATTCTGGGGTTTCCTTGGCGGCTCTTACCCGCATTAGATAACCCCCTTGGAGAAGCACTCCCCCGGGGGGGTTACCTTGCGGGCGCGTTCCCGAGTCCAGCATTCGACGTCCATAGCTGCCGAATGCAGGACTCGGCCCCGCCCCCCGACGCCTGCGTCATTGGATTTGATTGACAGCAGCGGGAGCCAATCAAGAGCCGAGAACCCTGGGCAGAGAGATGGCGCGTCCTCACCGTGGGACATTCCAGGGCTCAGGTAAGTAAAACGACCCGTAAGGCTTCACTGCCCGTTTCCTACTGCGCATGCACCACTCGCATGGCGCTTTGTGAATGGGCAGCTTGCCTCCTGGGATACACACAGTTCCCAGAAGGCAGCGCGCCCCATTCACAAGAAGAGGAAGCGGAAGGAGACCCACCGCGGACGAGAAGCGGAACATTAGAGGCAGATTAGGGGACTTCCGCATAGCAACAGGCATTTAGGGTGGAGTATAAAAAATAAAAAAAATTCTATTAATTTATTTTTTGGGGATTTTTTAATGTTAAAAAATTTTCAGGGTGGACCTCCGCTTTAATGCATATGATGCATTAAGGTGAAAAAACAGGAGGGTTTACAACCCCTTTAAGCAGGCTCACTTCATTAGCCGTATCATCTTTCCTTCTTTCCTGTGCATTGCAGATCCAGGAAAAGGGAGATCACAAAAGTGCTGGATAGCAGTTATGCACATGTATGTTGTATACAGTGCCTTGAAAAAGTATTCATACCCCTTGAATTTTTACACGACTCGTCATGTTACAACCAAAAACTTAAATGTATTTTATTGGGATTTTATGTGATAGACGAACACAAAAAGTGGCACATAATTGTGAGGTGGAAGGAAAATGATTTTCCAAATTTTTTACAAATAAATATCTAAAAAGTGTGGCACACATTTGTTTTTCAGCCCCTTTACTCTCATACCCCCCCCCCCCCAACTAAAATCTAGTGGAACCAATTGCCTTTAGAAGTCCCCTAAATTAGTAAATGGAGTCCACTTGTGTAATTTAATCTCAGTATAAACACAGCTGTTCTGTTAAGCCCTCAGTGGTTTGTTAGACAACCTTAGTGAATGAACAGCATCATGAAGGCCAAGGAACACACCAGACAGGTCATGAATAAAGTTGTGAAGAAGTTTAATGCAGGGTTAGGTTATGAAAAAAATATCCCAAGCTTTAAACAACTCACAGAGAACTGTTCAGTCCATCATCCGAAAATGGAAAGAGTATGGCACAACTGAAAAACAAAAAAAAAATAAAATAAAATAAAAAAAACTTACCAAGACATGGCCGTCCCCCTAAACTGACAGGCCGGGCAAGGGCATTAATCAGAATGAATGAATGAATTAAAATTAATTAATGAATCAGGCATTAAATCAGAGAAGCAGCCAAGAGGCCCATAGTAACTCTGGAGGAGCTGCAGAGATCCACAGCTCAAGTGGGAGAATCTGTCCACAAAACTATTAGCCGTGCACTCCACAAATCGGGCCTTTATGGAAGAGTGGCAAGAAAAAAGCTATTGTTGAAAGAAAGTCATAAGAAGTCCAGTTTTCAATAAGCCATGTTGGGGATACAGCAAACATGTGGAAGAAGGTGCTCTGGTCAGATGACACCAAAATTTAACTTTCTGGTCTAAAAGCAAAACTAACACTGCACATCACCCTGAACACACCATCTCCACCGTGAAACATGGTGGTGGCAGCATCATCATGTTGTGGGGATGCTTTTCTTCAGCAGGGACAGGAAAGCTGATCAGAGTTGATGGGAAGATGGATGGAGCCAAATATAGGGCAATCTTAGAAGAAAACCTGTTAGAGTCTGCAAAAGAATTGAGACTGGGGAGAATAGCATAGTCAAAGTCCAGACCTAAATCCAACTGAGAATCTGTGGCAAGGATTGAAAATTGCTGTTCACAGACTCTATCCATCCAATCTGACAGAGCTTGAGCTATATTGCAAAGAATAGGCAAAAATGTCACTCTAGATGTGAAAAGCTGGTAGAGACATCGCCAAAAAGACTTGCATCTGTAATTGCAGTGAAAGGTGGTTCTACAAAGTATTGACTCAGGGGGCTGAATACAAATGCACGCCACACTTTTCACATATTTGTAAAAAAAAAAAAAAAAAAAAAAAAAAAAAAAAAAAAATTGAAAACCATTTATCATTTTCCTTTCACTTCACAATTATATGCAACTTTCTGTTGGTCTAGCACATAAAATACATTTACGTTTTTGGTTGCAACATGACAACATTTCAAGGGGTATGAATACTTGTTCAAGGCACTGTACATACTGTATATTTTGCTGAAACTGGGCTAGACTGAGGAGTTTAAAAAAAAAAAATTTTTTAATTTGTAATGTGTTGGTTAAAAAGGAAAAGTAGGATCAAAGCACTTTGTTCTGCACTCCTGTGACCTGTATTCAGCCAACAGCAGACTAAAGTTCACTGTTGGCTGGTTCACTCACCCGCTGCAGGGATCCAGACTTTAATGTCGGGATCCACCCAGATGCCTGGGCATCAGCTGCTAGCCTGAGCCGCCCCCCCCATCCCTTTCCAAGGATGCTTTATTTCATGTGTTTGAAGGCATCTGCAAATGGCTTTTACCCAACTGTTGGCCACGATATATGAACCAACAAAAACACTGAGCAGCTCTTGGAGACACAACAGAAGAAGTTTGCAAACTTGATTGATCTTCCTGGATATACTAAAGCAGTTATTATTATTATTATTAATGTGTTAAAATTGCACTTTGTCCTAAAAATAAAACATTACATTTAAACACACTGAAAAATAGCATGTTCTTCTGACTGACCTCAACCAGATAACATTGGTGGAATGGTTTAATAAGGAAAAAATAAGGATCACAGTACAACAACTTGACAAGCTATATGGTAGGGAAGAAAATGTGTGTACAAGATTAGGTCCTCTTTTGGGATCACAGATGATGGTCAAATAAAAATTTGATGTTGGACTCCAAGTATGATTTTCCTTTGTTCAGTATTGTTAATGAACATAGCAAATAGAGAGGAGCTTAAAGCCGCGTACACACGGTCGGACTTCCATCTGACTGTTCCGTGGATTTTTGTCCGAACGGAGTTGGCCGAGCACACCCATAGCATACACACACACCACAGAACTTTTCTGCAAACTTACCCCAAACTTTTTCCAACATCATCACGTGGTTTTTCTTCTCTTTTCTGCTCTTTACCGCCACCCTTTGGTCAACTTCTGCTATTGTTGGTTGATTTTAACATTATTTGTTTTGTCCATCGGACAAAAGTCCGATGGTTTTCTGTACACACGGTCGGACTTTGCTCCATCGGACTTTTGTTGGCGAAAAGTTTGACCGTTTGCAGACCGAACATTTGTCCGATGAAAACCAAAAAAAAAGTTTGTCCGATGGAGAGTACACACGGTTGGATTTTTTGTCAAACTTGCTCAAAATGAAGTTTGTTGGCAAAAAGTCAGACCGTGTGTACGGGGCTTAAGGATCCCTAAAAAAAACAAATCTAGACCAAAGATTTCCAATCTAGATACATATTTGTATGAAGAACAATTTTACTCTGGAACTCTAAAAATGTGCCATTAGAATCAACCTTGGCAATATTATCAATTGAGGCAGTAGCTGCTTTTACTAGAAGGAATATTGTGATTGAAAAGGCGTCTCTGGAAAGGACATATACATGCACTTCTAGTTCATAGCATGCATGATGCAAGTCATTTGTGAATGATACAGCATCCAGTAAGCATCGTACAGCTGAACTTTGCCCAGGCCCACTTTTCATCCATTGCACAATATCTCTGTAGAAAAACTCTTCCTATTCCAAGAAGTTACTCCTGATAACACCATTGATGTAATGCAGTAATAAAAGAAAGAATTTAGCTGGGTATGACTTCCGCGAGGCTGAAAGAACGGCAAATGTATTGGCACTATAACGGGAAGTGCCCTGATGCTCCTGATCACAATAGCATTAACGGTTCCCTTTATCAATATTGTACACATATCCTGGTGCCTATTAAAAAGGGGTAAGAGATGACTGCCACAGAATTGCTCAGCTGTCAGAATATAATTTTGGAAGCGTGAATTATTTTGCTCCTTTAAAAATTAATATGGCAGTTTTTCTGTTATACAATTGGTGATCCAAAAACCATAAAAACTGTTTACATCCTAATTTATACCTTGGAAGGCAATCAGCAACTAATATTTATAATGAACAAATGCCTTCAACAATTACTTTTTGTTATATCATACCATCTTCTTATACAGCCAGCGTTTACTGGTAGAACCAGGAAGGTGACAATGGTACCAACTTATGTGACCTCCACCTGATGTACAGATAAACAGTCTCAGTACAGAAGAGCAATAGATAAGGGGACAGGAAAGAAGAGATCGACCTAAGACAAGGCAATCCAGCTAGTAACCAGCAAGAAAACAAAAGATAAGGAACGGAATCCTTAAAGTTTCCAGAAAAGCAGGTTACCATTGGTGTAAGGGGGGTGTGGTACAAGTGACCATAGTTAAAGAAGTCTTAAAATGTCAATGAGAAACCAAAAAAGGTACAAGCTATTTTAATAAATTATTTAAGCTAGGATCATTTCCTTCCTGTGTTGTTAGGATGAGGATGTAGTGAAGAATCATCTCGGGTGAGGACACCTGGACAGGTAACTCAGTAGGTATAGTACTTGTAGAAGCCGACTTCTCATTTTTTGGGGGGAGCCAGGAGCTCACCTTTAATTAAGTAGGGAAGCAAAGATAAGAACGACAGCCCTGTACCTTTGAAAACAAAGGACGAAAGCCTTCCATCTGGCTATGGTTGCCGTTGTTCTGCCGAGCTGGTTCCTCCTATCGATATGGTTCCGAGCTCGACTGCACAGGCGCAATCCGAGGCGACGGAAATCTCTGAGGTGTAACAGCTGTTCAGCAGCTGCAGACACGCTCACTCCCATTGCTTAGTTACACATGCCGCTCTATACAGCAAGGGGCGGATAAGATGTGATGATATTGAGCAGTGCAATTTGTTTGTTTATATACGATGCTCTATACAGCAAGGGGCGGATAAGATGTGATGATATTGAGTAGTGATGAGCCGAACACCCCCGGGTTCGGTTCGCACCAGAACCCGCGAACGGACCGAAAGTTCGTACGAACATTAGAACCCTATTAAATACAATGGATGCGAACGTTCGAATTCTAAAGTGCTAATTATAATGACTATTATGCATGTTATTGTCCTAAACAGAGTTTGGGAACCCGGGTTCTGCACCAGGGGACATGTATCAATGCAAAAAGAAGTTTTAAAAACGGTCGTTTTTCGGGAGCAGTCATTTTGATGATGCATAAAGTGAAAAAAAATAAGTCAAATATTCCTTTAAATATCGTACCTGGGGGGTGTCTAAAGTATGCCTGTGAAGTGCCACGTGTTTCCCGTGTTTAGAACTGTCCCTGCACAAAATGACACTTCTAAAGGAAAAAAAAGCCATTTAAAACTGCTTGCGGCTTTAATGTAATGTCTGGTCCCGGTAATATGGATGAAAATCTTTAAGAAAAATGGCATAGCTACCCCATGACCCCCCCCCCCCCCTACCCCAGCCCATTACCAGCCCCTTTGGGTCTTGTATGGATATTAAGGGGAACCCCGCACATAAAATAAAAAAGGCCCTATATACTCTGAACAGCCGTATACAGGCGGTGCATACAAGACAGGGACTGTAGGTTTGTTCTTATGTAGAATGTGTTTGTAATTTTGAACAGGTACATTGTTTAAGTGTAGCTCCAGCCCAAAAATCTATTTTTAAACTTTTTGGAAAACATAGGTAAGGGTTATCACCCCTGTAACATTTGTTTTGCTGTCTGTGCCCCTGTTCAGAACATTTCACCTCACTTTCCGTCCCAATGACAACTGTTTTTGAAATGTGGTGTTTTTCTTGAAACAAGCATCAGTACAGAGGAGACACCTTTCTCCCATATTAATTCTTACAGGAGAGAATTTTCCTTCCTAGGGGTAGATTTCCTCTCACTTCCTGTTGTCTTCTTGCGTTTGCAAGTAGGAGTCGTTTGTAAGTTGGATGTTTGAAAGTAGGGACCTGCCGTATATACTCTGCAGAAATAGGCCCCTTAGTTGTTGGTGTTGGCACAACACTGTAAGCACTCACAGTTACTCTTGGTTGGTGCTGGAACGCCCTGCTGTCAACTATTATATCAGGAATTGTAATTACATATAATTGTTGAACAGTGGTAGTAAAAATTGGGCCTTTGATGGTGGTGCTGGTGCCACAACACTGTAAGCCCTGACAGTTACTCTTGGTGGGTGCAGCAATGGGCCCTGCTGTGAATTATTAGATCAAGAATTGTAATTACATGCCCCTGTTGAACAGGGGCTGAAAAATTGGGCCTTAGGCACTGGTGGCACAACACTGCAACCCCTCACAGATACTGTACTTGGAGCACAGCAATGAGCCCTGTTGCAAAGTATTGCTTCAAAAATTGTAATTACACGCCCCTGTTAAACAGGGGCTGAAAAATTGGGCGTTAGGCACTGGTGGCGGCACCCATAAACAAAAATGATCTTCCAAGCTATCATCATCATCAATCGTATCATTGAGGACTCGGAGGAGGAGGATAGCCAGTCAACATAACAGCACAGGCACTCAGCATCAGTCTTGAAGGGATGTGACATGTTAAAATCAATTAGTCTGTTATATCAGCATCAGGTGTGTGGTAGCTGGTGGTGATCCAAGACTGGTTCATCTTGATGAAAGTCAGTCGATCAACCGAGTCGGTGGACAGGCGCACCCTGTGATCCGTGACAAATCCTCCAGCAGCACTGAATGTGCGTTCCGAAAGAACGCTGGATGCAGGACAGGCCAGTAGCTCAATTGCATACTGTGCAAGCTCTGGCCAGTGATCCATCCTCAAGACCCAGTAAGCCAGAGGATTTTCGGTGGGGAAGGTGTCCAAGTCTGACCTTGCCCCTAGATATTCCTGCACCATGTTTATCAGACGCCGGCGATGGTTGCTGGAACCGATCATACTTTGGGGCTGCGGACTAAAGAATTGTCTGAACGCATCGGTCAGACGGCCACCTTCCCCACCGCTCCTTCTTTGACTGGCCGAAGCCTCAGCAACTCGTTGTCCAGGACCAGGAGTTTGTAACCTCCCAGTCTCTGGGAACGCGTTGCACAGACCTTTCTGCAAGGCCTCCCGGAGTTGTCTCATCCTCTGCTCCCTCTGCGACGGTAACATAAGGTCCGCAACCTTACCCTTGTACCGTGGATCAAGGAGAGTGGCCAGCCAGTAATGGTCCCTCTCCTTGATCTGAAGAATACGAGGATCCTTCCGCAGACTTTGCAGGATCAGGGAGGCCATGCAGCGTAGGTTAGCTGAGGCATTCGGTCCGGAGTCCTCTGGGTCACTAAGGACGACATGATCCGCAGCCACCTCCTCCCAGCCACGTACAAGTCCACGGGTTTCTTGGGACTGTAAATCATCCCTAAAAGACTGCTGCTGTTGATGCTGCTGAGTGCCAGGCTCCACCTCCATGCTGACACAATCCTCCTCCTCCTCCTCCTCCTCCTCCTCCTCCTCTTCCTGTGCGATGGGTGGGACAGAAGGAACACTGTCTGGGTAAAGGGGGCCTTGAGAGGCAAGGAAGTCCTCCTCTTCCTGCCTCTGTTCTGCCTCAAGTGCCCTGTCCATTATTCCACGCAGCGTGTGCTCCAACAGGTGGACAAGAGGTACAGTGTCACTGATGCATGCACTGTCACTGCTCACCATCCTCGTGGCCTCCTCAAATGGTGCCAGGACAGTGCATGCATCCCTGATCATGCCCCACTGGCGTGGAGAAAAAAAACCAAGCTCCCCTGACCCTGTCCTGGTGCCGTAGTCGCACAGGTACTCATTGATGGCCCTCTGCTGCGTGTGCAGCCGCTGCAGCATGGCCAACGTTGAGTTCCACCTGGTGGGCATGTCACATATAAGGCGGTTCTTGGGCAGGTTCAACTCCTTTTGCAGCTCAGCCAGGCGAGCACTGGCATTATAAGATCTGCGGAAATGCACAGAGACTTTCCTGGCCTGCCTCAGGACATCCTGTAAGCCCGGGTACCTGCCCAAGAACCGCTGCACCACAAGGTTAAGGACGTGAGCCACACAGGGCACATGGATCAGTTGTCCCTGTCGGAGGGCGGAGAGGAGGTTGGTGCCATTGTCGCAAACCACCATTCCTGGCTTAAGCTGGCGTGGCGTCAACCACCTCTCGGCCTGGCCCTGCAGAGCAGACAGGACCTCTGCCCCAGTGTGGCTTCTGTCCCCCAAACACACCAGCGCAAGCACGGCATGGCATCTTTTTGCCTGCGTACTTGCGTAGCCCCTTGAACGCCTACGGAGCACCGCTGGTTCAGAGGACAAAGCACAGGAAGAGGCCATGGAGGAAGAAGAAGAGGAGGGGGTGGAGGAGAGAGGTGTGTCACAACCAGTAGTAGCATTTTGGAGGCGTGGCGGTGGGACAACCTCCAACACTACTGCACCTTGTCCTGCATCCTTCCCAGCTGCCAAAAGAGTGACCCAATGGGCCGTGAAAGAAAGGTAACGTCCCTGTCCATGCCTGCTGGACCATGAGTCAGCGGTAATATGCACCTTACCGCTGACCGCCCTGTCCAGCGAGGCCAAGACATTGCCTTCCACATGCCGGTAGAGAGCCGGAATAGCCTTCCGTGAGAAAAAGTGGCGTTTGGGAACCTGCCACTGAGGAACCGCACATTGCATAAACTCACGGAAGGGGGCCGAGTCTACCAACTGAAAAGGCAGCAGTTGAAGCGCTAGCAATTTAGCCAAGCTAGCATTCAACCGCTGGGCATGTGGATGGCTGGGAGTGAACTTCTTTCGACGGTCCAGCAGCTGGGGCAGGGAAATTTGCCTGCTAGAATCGGACGTCGGTGTACTGCTAGCAGAGTGGCCGCAAGTACTTGGCTGTGACACACCTAATTCTACACCTTCATTCCTCTCAGTGCATGTTTCAGAGAGGACTGAAGTTATAGTGGGGTTGGAGATCCCAGCTGATGCGGTGCAAGGAGAGGTCCGCTTTGTTCTTTGGTGTGGGTCTTTGAGGTAGGCTTGCCAATGAGCTGCATGGCAGGTCAACATATGTCTGGTCAGGCATGTGGTACCCAAGCGGCTGATGTTTTGGCCACGCGATATACGCTTGAGACATATGTTGCAAACAGCAGCTGTGCGATCTGATGCACTAGCCTCAAAAAAGGCCCACACCAAAGAACTTTTTGAATGACGGGCAGAGGCAGTGCCCTGCACAGGCAGAGCTCTGCGGTGTGATTCCGTCGGTGTACTGCCCTTACGCTGGCCACCAAAGGGCATCCTGCCTCGTTGGAGATGTGCCTCCTCCTCATCCTCCTCCTCTCTCCTATTAGGCACCCACATGGAGTCAGTGACCTCATCATCCCCTCCCTCCTCATCACTGGAGCCAATCTGGCAGTATGCTGCAGCTGCTGGAACATGACTGCCAGATTGGTGTCCTTCTTGAGCATCCCCTCTGTCTGCTCTCACGCTACTGCCTTCCTCTAGCTGGGTTTCATCATCAGACCCTTCGAAACGCTGGGCATCCTCCTGGAGCATGTACCCAACACTGTGCTCAAACAGTTCGGGGGACTCCTCAGGAGGAGGACATGGTGGGTCTAGGGAAGGAGTGACTGATGATGAGTCTGACATTGATACCAGGGAAGAGGACGCTTTGGCAGCTGCTTTGCCAGTACCCTGAGCCTGGGTGAGAGAGGATGAGGAGGAGGAGGAGGAGGAGGGCTTGGTCATCCACTCTACCAAGTCTTCGGCATGATGTGGCTCAACATGTCCAGCTGCCGAAAAGAAGGACAAGCGTGTCCCATGGCCATGTGCTGATGACAATGCACCGCGTCCACGACCAGCACTGTTGCCCCCAGACACAGAGCCTGCTTGCCCTCTTTTATTGCCTCCTGACTGTCTGCCTCTCCTTGTTTGCCTTCCAGACATTCTAATGGATGGCCTGCAGGGAGATGGGAAAAAAAAGCAATAAGGGCTACCTTCAGGTGTCCTTCTCTGTCCCTTTACTTAAGGATTTCTAAATATGGTTGAGGATGATTGCTTTCGCACAGAATAGCACAATGACAATTTCCCTGACTGTCCTTCCCTGTCCCTACAAACAAGGTTTAGCACAGTAAAATACACTGACACTCTCCCTACCTATAGTTTTCTGTCCCTATAAAAAATTTTTTTTAAAGATGGTTGATGAGGAATGCTTTAGCACAGTATAGCACAATGAGAATTTCCCTCACTGTCCTTCCCTGTCCCTACAAACAAGGTTTAGCACAGTAAAACACACTGACACTCTCCCTACCTATCCTTCTCTTTCCCTAAACTAAAGGAATCCAGGTTAAGCAAGAAAAAAAAAAATATGTCACTGTCCCTGCCTATGCTTCTCTTTCCCTGCTCCGGAACACACTACACTAGGCCGCCGTGCTGGCGGCCTTTTATAGTGTGGGGCGTGTACTAAACACCCTCAGCAATAATTGGCCACAGGCATCCTGCCTGTGGCCAATCATTGCTCTCCTCGCTGCCGGCGCTGTGATTGGCCAAGCATGCGGGGTCACAGTGCATGCTTGGCCAATCACAGCGCCTGGATGCGATGGCGTAGTGCATTGTGGGCCACGAATTAGGCGCGAACGGCCCAAATCGTTCGTTGTTCGGCGAACGATCGAACAGCCGATGTTCGAGTCGAACGTATGTTCGACTCGAACACCGAGCTCATCCCTACTCCTGTGAGCGAAGTGGGGACAGAGCTGACAGCAGTGACTGACAGTTACCAGGCCTCTGCTCAGGGATCCCTGAGAACTGAGTGATCGGCGGTGTTTGATGACTTGGTTCTCAGTCTTAGAGCCAGCGGGGGACAGATGCAGCATCGTAACAATGCTGCATCCACCTAGGTATGTATGATTTTCAAAGAAAATTGATTCCCATACTTCTCTTTTAAATTTGCCTTGTGGCCTCATCTTTCTAAAATCTCCTGTGCAACATCAGTCAGACTGGGAGAGGAAGTGGCAGTAGTAGGGGCGATCAGGTGTCATGCCTTCACATGTGCTAACTAGCAACATGCTGACAATCGGAGAAAGAAGAGAGATGACCTCATCAGTCTGTATGTGCCCCTTCACTGGCCAATCACAGACTGGGGCAGGGATGTAACCTATGTTGCTTAAAGTGGTAGGAAACCCTTACATATACCCAGTAAAGTGACTGGCCTCAGGTGATACACAGAGATGAAACAAATCTTCCTACATAAGTTGTACCTGTTTATATTCAGTCTTCTCTTCTCTACATCCGTTCAAAGTTCAGAATTTATCAGGCTAGGTTCACACCTATGCGTTGCGTTTTTGAGCTTGGAGTTTTTGCCAAGTTCGCAATCAGTCGTTCAGCGGTTCCATACGTTCGACTCGAACACAGAGCTCATCCCTAATATTGAGCAGTGCGATTTTTTTGTTTATACACAATGCTCTATACAGCAAGGGGCTGTATAGAGCGTTGTGTATAAACAAACAAATCGCACTGCTCAATATCACATCTGATCCGTGCCTTGCTGTATAGAGCGGCATGAACAAGAAAAGCAGTGTGTGTAATGAAGCATCGGGGGCGAGCGCGTCCACAGCTGCAGAGCCTATGGTTCCTCCTATCGATCTGGTTCCCTCTTGACTGCGCAGGCGCAAGCCGAGCCAACGGAAATCGCTGAGCTTTAACAGCTGTTCGGCAGCGCCTGCGCAGTCGAGCCTGGAACCATATCGTTAGGGGAACCAGCTCGACAAGACACCGTCATATATCCTGACAGGTTCCTTTAAATGTTTCACATATTATCTAGATCAGAAAATTAGACTATTCAACAGTATTTGCATTTTAGTGCTGATAAGAACGTCATTAGTTGCATACGAATCAACCAATCCACACATTGTGCTTCGGTCTCTTTGCGTTGCTGTTGTGGCCCCTCCCAACTAGTTAGTTATAAATTCTAGCTATGCAGTGTGTACTATCAGATCAGTAATTGCAAGCCTTTGAGAAATGCTACAGGGTTAGACAAACTGCAAACGCCAAACAACTAAGTGATGGGGAAAAAAAAACCCTTGATAGCTCCTAGAAAAATATCTTCATCCAGAGCCACTTATTCATTTCTGCATGCGTTTAAGTGCTTGGATGTGTGGCTACATGGCTACAGCCACAGCATCTCTCAGCCTGTCATTGATTTGTGGCTGCCTGCAAACACGTGTGAATGTGACCATCTAGGAGCGCAGAGAGAAAGCACACGGAACCCAACTTGTGGGAGTTTATTGGGGACCGTAAGTGTACAGGAAGGGTGGCAGTAGGATACAACACAGAGAAGCAATCCACAGGGCAACAATGTATCACAACACTGATAAAGAGTCTACGGAATGGCAATAGGGAAACAGTCCACAGGGTGACCAGAAGGTACAGCCAGGGAGAATGATACTCAGGATGGCAAAAAGAGGCAATAGTCCACAGAGCAACTATAAGGTACAGCAAGGGTTGAATGATCATCAGGAAGGCAATATGTGACAGTTAAAGCCTCGTACACATGGTCGGATTTTCCGCAGACAAAACGTCAGACTTTTGTCCGAAGGGCGTGTGCCTAAGATTTTGTCCTGCATACAAAAACGGCACACAAAATTGTCGGTCAACAAACATGAACGTAGTGACGTACTAGACGTGCTACGTGGTTTTTCAGTTTTTGAGCGCCACCTTTTGGGCACCTTCTGCTAATGTCGTGTTTGGTGAGCATTGATTCTGAGCACGCGTGTTTGTACTTTGGACTTTTGTCTGACCGACTTGTGTACACGCGATCGGAAAATCTGACAACAGACCGTTGTCTGCGAAAAATTTATAAGCCTGCCACCCAACATTTGTCCACGAAAAATCTGACAACAATTGTCCGATGGAGCGTACAAACGGTCGGATTTTCCGCCAACAGGCTGTCATCACACAATTCCCGTCTTTGGCTGTGTTTCATAGCCAAATTCAGGCAAAGGTTCGGCCCCAATTTGTCCCTAAAACGGAGAACAGGGATGCACCGAACCCCTGCTGCCATCCGCAGCCGTCTGCAGTGGGAACCCAGCCTAAAATCGGAAATAGTCCACAGGGCAGCCAGAAGGTACAGCAAGGGTTGAATGATCCTCGTGGCGGTAATCTGGGACAGCAAAAGGAAAATAGTCCACAGGGCAACCAGAAGGCACAACAAGGAAGAAAGATCCTCGTGGTGGCTATATGGGACAGCAAAAAGGAGGCTAGCTGTGTTCAGCAACTCATGCTTGGGTCGACAGAGGGCCTGCGGCCTCTGGTGGGGTGGACTGGGCCCTGAATAGCTTGTCCCAATGGGTCCATGGAGGGAGGGTCTTGGCACCCAGTGCTAGATCTGGTGGAGAGAGAGCAGGATCTGCAGGCAGAGAGGCAGCTGGGCAAATGGGAGGTCGAGGGTCACTCCTGGAGGCCAGATCTAGGATCCTCACAGGCACAAGTTGCACACAGGGCTGGCAGCAAGGAAAAAAAAAATAGACTACTTTCCCCAGCTCAGGAAGCTATATCCGAGCCGGGGCGCAAACTCTTGAACAGGCAATCTGATGCTGAGCATCAGGGTGCCCAGGCAACAGGCTTCATCCCCCCCACCCACCCACGAGGCTGCATCAGGCACGCAGCTGGGGGGCAAGCTCTTTGTTCTCTAGCAGGGCACAGCAGGGGAAGAAGAGTGTGCTGTGTCCACTAGTCCCAGGCGTGTGGGGGAAGGAAGTCTGCAGCCAGTGTGAAGAGATCACAACACTGGCCGCAGCAGGGGATCTGACCGCCTGGTGCCCCGCACACAGAAGGTGTTGGGGGGCAGTGTTCAAGAGCCAGTTAACGCATGTATGGCTCCCCCCGCTTATGTGATGTTGAGAGGTGGGGTCGTGCGAGGAAGATGGATACCATGCCAGTACCTCCTGCTGCTTTCAATCAAATCCTGTGAGAAGGGAGCAGCAGGGGATGGGGCCAAGCCACTCTATGTGCGTCTATGGATGCACACAGCCCAGGCTTAGGAGTGAGCTCGCACGTGCACCTCCATAGCAAGCATCTTGCTATGGTGGCGAATGCAGAGCAGCAGAAACCAAAAGCATCTGCAATGTCCCCAGAAGAGGAGATTTGGGCCCACTCTGTGCAATATCATTGCACAGAGCAGATAATTATATTTATATATATATATATATATATATATATAAAAAAATAAAATAAAAAAAAACACTTTAGAACTGCTTTAACACCTATATGGAACATACAAGTTTACAAACTGCAAACGTGGGCAGTCTCAAAAAATTTGAATCTTAATTGGCAGTTGGACCTTGTACATATGGAACTTTGTGGCTTCAGATTTTGAATCTTATCCATCACCTGTGTGGCTACTTGCCGCACTCCACCTGGTGCAAACAGATCATTCAGCAAAGCCCCACTGGGGAAAAAAAAAGTTGAATCAACAACACCAGATATGAAGCAAGCCCCGACTCTTCCTCGCCCTCCCGCGTCTGAGAAGGTGGCACTTTTTGGACATCAGGAATGTGCACCCCATAAATTAGGAACACCATACATGTCCTTTAATCTGATTGGCTCACATGTCCCTGAAATATCCAGGGGTGCTATGGAATTGAAGGAACAGAAAAGCACCAAAACATGTTGGTTGAGCTGGATGGACTGAAGTCTTTTTTCAACCAGATTAACTAGGTTTTTCCTCCGCAGAATAGATGACAGTGATGGTGTATATTATATTATTATATGGGATTTATATAGCGCCAACAGTTTGCACAGTGTATTGTAATTGTACTGTCTCCCTTTATATTGTAAAATGATTACAATACAGAAGGAATAGAGGACCCTGCTTATATCATACAGGATTTATATAGCACCATCAGTTTGCGCAGCACTTTACAATATAAAGATTGACAATACAATAAATGAGGGTCCTGCTCCTGCAAGCTTAAAACACACACACACTAATATATATTATATATATATATATTTTAGGGATGTCCCGATACCGATACTAGTATCGGTATCGGCACCGATACCGAGCATTTGCCTGAGTACTTGTACTCGGGCAAATGCTCCCGATGCTTCACCCGATACTTGTGATCAGCAGTGATCAGTGCGGTGGGGGAAGTTACCAGCACCGATCACCGCTGTATATATTTAAAAGTAGTTTCTCCGAGTCACCGCTGATTGCCCCCGTCCCAATCCGTGTCCCCCTCCGTGCCGCCGTCCCAATAGGTGTCCCCCTCCGTGCCGCCGTCTCAATAGGTGTCCCCCTCCGTGCCGCCGTCCCAATAGGTGTCCCCCTCCGTGCCGCCGTCCCAATAGGTGTCCCCCTCCGTGCCGCCGTCCCAATAGGTGTCCCCCTCCGTGCCGCCATCCCCCTCTGTTCTCCTCCTCCACCCCCTCCATCTGTCAGGATGGAGAGCGGAGGTAGGAGCCGGTAAATCTGGCTCCTTACTGTTCGGAATGTACAGAGTCAGTGATCACTGACTCTGTCCATTCACATAACTGAAACATCGTAAACTGTGTTTACAATGTTTTAGTTTATGAATGAAGAGAAGCCGCGGTCTTCTCTCCATTCATTTTCAGCGCAGCAGAGGCTGCTGAGAAAGGGACTGGGGAATCTGTCCCTAGTCCCTTTCTCTGTCTCAAAGGGGAGATGTCAGAGGTCTGTTAAGACCCCTGATATCTCACCAAAGCCCCCCAACAGGGCTGATAAAAAAATAAAAAATTTAATAAAAAAATAAATAAAGAAATTAATTGTAAAAAATAAATAAAATAAAATAGAAGAAAAAACACACTGACACTGTCCACCCCCCACCCCTTAAAAAAAGAAAACATTATAAAAAAATCAATAAATAATTAAAAAAAAAAAAAAAAAATTTTTTTTTTATAAGAGATAAAAAAAAAAAAAAAGTATCGGTATTCGGTATCGGCGAGTACTTGGGAAAAAGTATCGGTACTTGTACTCGGTCTTAAAAAAGTGGTATCGGGACAACCCTAATATATATATATACACACACACACAATTATATATATATATATATATATATATATATATATATATATATATATATATATATATATATATATATATATATATATATATTCCAATGGGTGGGATTAACCCAATACTGGAGCAGCTGTGCATAGTAACCAATCAGCTTCTATCTTTGGCTTGTTCAGTTACATTTTGAAAATGAAAGTTAGAAACTAGTTGGTATAAATAATATTTTTATTTTTTTCCCCCCCTGGGTCGGATTTACCCAATACAATATAGTATGCACAGCTGCTCAAGTATTTGGTAATTCCCACCCATGGGGGGGAATAAAAGTGAGTGTGTACACACACACACACACACACACACATACACACATATATATATATATATGTATATGTGTATGTGTATGTGTATGTGTGTGTGTGTGTGTGTGTGTGTGTACACACTCACTTTTATTCCCCCCCATGGGTGGGAATTACCAAATACTTGAGCAGCTGTGCATACTATATTGTATTGGGTAAATCCGACCCAGGGGGGGAAAAAAATAAAAATATTATTTATACCAACTAGTTTCTAACTTTCATTTTCAAAATTTAACTGAACAAGCAAAAGATAGAAGCTGATTGGTTACTATGCACAGCTGCTCCAGTTTTAGTATACTCTCCCCATAGAATTCAGTACGTTTCAGACTTCTTTTGCTTGCAGTGGCCTGTTTATAACACCTGGAGCCAGAGATAACTGGTGCTGTTGCCCATAGCAAGTATAGATTCATGATTATTTTGTACTTTAGCACAGGCTAGAGAAATAAACATTTGACAAGCAATCTAACTACTTATAAAATAAAACTCACTTCTATTGTGATTAGTAAGTCTCTCCATATGTTGGGTTACACATCAGATGTTGTTTATCAAACCACCAAGTTATATGATTTGTGATAAAATCATTTCCTAAACTGCCCACAGCATAACCTATAAACAAACATCCATCAGGATCTGCAGCCCTTTTTACCATTTATTAACCTACAGGAATACTATAGGATACAAAGTATGCTCTCTATAACCAACCTGAACACAGGATCAGACCTAGCTGATCGGTTCTGGATTGATCACAGGAAAAGTGATTGATAAATAGATGAGAAGTAACAGCCTGTCTGCCATCCAGCTTATTAGTAATATGTGTTCACAGCTCCTTGAAATTCTCCACTGTTGTTAATAAAATGAGTCTTAGCAACAGCTTCCCTCTTACCTGGATTTCAGGGAGGATCTATTGAAGATCTACATACATCCTGCTGGAGATTCTCAGCACCCCATGGAGGAATGATCAGCACTCACTGAGCAGAGATCAGCCATATGCTGCCTGATAAAAGTCGAATGGTGTAAGTCCAAACTAAACAGTGTGTCAGCCCCAGCCTGTGTTCCTGCTATCCTCCACACTACTTCTGAGCAGAAAAGGTAACTGGCAGGCTTGTGGCTTCCACACCAATCACAGGAGAGGGGAGGGGCTGGGAGCACAAACCTGAAACTCTGATGTCACACTGAAAACAGTTTAACCTGTGCCTAGAACTACAGCAGATCATGCTTGGGTTTGTCATAGAATCAGTGCTCAGAAGAAGCTGAAAAGCTCCAGTCCGTCAGAGGTTAATCCCTGGCTGTCAAAGAGAAGTCCTGGAAGTGCTTTGGTTGCTGAGGAGTTAAATCTGTAATGGCTACAGTCATACAAATTACTGTTTTGTTTTTTTTTTAATATATTTTTTTGCAGAATTTTTTTTTTTTGTTCTCCCTTTTTTTGTCTGTTGAATTGAATGATGCTATTCAGGCTATTTGAAATGAGTTTTTTATATATTAGAAAGCCTGAGCACTTCAGTGGTGTGGGTACGCAAGTGCCTCATTCACACATTTGCGTTTTAAAACCGACATGAACACGCTAAAACGTGTCATCAAATGCAATGTTATCGCCATAGCCTGCTGGCATCTGTGTGTGGCGCGGCATTTTTGAAAAGCGCCCAGGTCTCTTTTGGCCGATTTCATGCATTTTAACTGTTAGTTCACACCACAAAAACGCTCTCCACATCTGTTCTGGATGGGTTTCTGAATGCGCATTTTTTATGTGTTTTTTTATGCGTTCCGGTGCATTCTTGTTGCGTTTTGATGCGTTTGAGTGCATTCCAGATGCTTTTTTTCTTGTTTTTCACTGGGGTCTTGTGCATTTTATATGAGTATAAATGCACTCTGGTGCATTTTTTATGCGTTTTACTGCAATTCTGTGCAGTACAAATGCAGCATGTTCTTTTTTTTCTGGAACTGAAACGCACTGGATCCACTGTTATGAACTATGCCATTGAAAACCGTATAACCTACTTTCTATGCGTTTTGGATGCAGAAAAAAAAAGCACTGGAACCCATGTGGTGTGAACTAGCCCTGAGGTCCATAGAAGTCAATGCTAATGCCTAATGGTGCCCATACACTAGACGAAAAATCATTCGAAAATCAGATAGGTGCACGGTTCATTTGTTTTTTTCATCCAGGTAATGGGCACAAATTGATAATTGGTTGTGCCGTTTTTGAGGCAAAAAAATCTAAGGAAAAGTTTGGAAAACTTCTGCCGAACGGATGATAATTTTTATTTTTTAATTTAAATAACAAACATGTTATACTTATCTCCACTGTGCAGCTCGTTTTGCACAGAGTGGCCCCGAACCTGGTCTTCTGGGGTCCCTCTGCGGCTGTCTCGGCTCCCGCCCGCAAGAACTAAACCGCTTCATGCAAGCTCTCTCGCATGGTGGTTAGGTCTTGCGGGCGCGCTCCCGTGATACAGCCGCTCAGTGGATCACTCGGGCCTGCCCCCCAGCGCGCTGCGTCATTGGATGTGATTGACAGCAGCGCGAGCCAATGGTTGCGCTGCTTTCAATCCATCCACTCTAGCCAATCAACGGCCAGGTTGAGCAGCGAAGACGACGTCGGGGGCGAGCACAGCAGGTGAACAGGCTCAGGTAAGTAAAACGGGGGGGGCTGGTATTGTCGGATGTTTTTTCACCTTAATGCATAGGATGCATTAAGGTGAAAAAACATGAACCTTTAGTGTCCCTTTAAAGCGTCACTCCTGCACATGTGCAGGAGCTAGTCATCCCGGCAGGATCAGCCCAGCTGCTGTAAACTGAGTACATGCACAGCTGAGTTTACAGTCAGGGGATTGCTATGAGCAGGTAGGTATGTTTTTGTTTTGTTTTTTGCAGAGGAGACATTGCACGTCTCTTCTGCAGTAAAATGCTTGCCTGATCACAGTGTATCATAGCGGAACTTTAGCAGCAAACAGTGATGGACGCCTGCAATGGCAAGAATCGAACCCTTGTAATGTTTGGCGGGTAAGTGAATCGTGCCAGCGCAGTGGTCATAGATGTGCACACAGGGTGTGCCAGGTATGCCCAGGCACACCCTAATCACCCCATGTGTCCCAGGGCCCACTCCCGCAGCACCCCCGGCTTCCCTCCTCTGCCTCCGGCTGCTGCTGCAGGTACACACAGATGATGTTTCAGGATGAGTAGGGGAAGTGGTAATGTCATTTACCGCCCCCTTACATTTCTGAGTCAACACAGTGATTGGTACCATGTGTTTGAGCTTTGGGGTACACACTCTAATTCAATAGGCTGTGCACAACTATGGCAGTGGTGCAGCATTTATGAGGTTAAAACAGGCAGTGAGCCGACAACATATTGCCTCTTCAACCACATGTCAAACACCTCTGAAAAGCTATAAGGCATTGGATTGCTTTTAAGAGACGTGGCAGTCCTTGCCGCTTGGATAAACATAGCCTAATGCCGTGTACACACGACCGTTTTTCCTGTCATGCAAAAAAAAACCGACGTTTTTCTCAACGTGATTCGTCGTGATTCCTCTTAAGCCTGCTTTGCATACACACGTTCAGGAAAAAAAAACGCTCAAGCAAAGCGCGGTGACGTACAACACGTACGACAACACTTACGACAGCACTATAAAGGGGAAGTTCCATTCAAATGGCGCCACCCTTTGGGCTGCTTTTGCTGATCTCGTGTTAGTAAAGTTTGGTGAGAGACGATTCGCGCTTTCAGCCTCGTGCTTTTCAGTCCGTTACAGCGTGATGAATGTGCTATCTACATTACGAGCGCTAGTTTTACCAGAACGAGTGCTTCCGTCTCATACTTGATTCTGAGCCTGCGCGTTTTTTTCCCCTTAGAAAAGCATACACACGAGCGGTTTTCGCGACGAGAAAAAGAACGATGGGAAAAACAGCGAGAAAAAATAGAGCAGGTTCTAATTTTTTTGCGGGCAGTTTTCTCGTCGAGAAAACTGCTATGGAGCATACACACGACCGGTTTTCACGACCAATCTAAAATATGGCAATTTTCTCGTCATGAAAAACGGTCGTGTGTACGCGGCATAAGGCTGGGTTCACACTATTGCGAATTGGATGCGGGTTGTGACCGGCTCTCTATAGAGCCAGTTCACACATCTCCGGAGCGACTCTAATGCGCATTGCATAGGAGTCCTGTGTGCCTTCTGGTCCGTTTCAGGTCCGAATTCAGGCAAAAATTTGGGCTAAAAACAGACCTGACATGGTGAATGGGGACGCACTGGACCCCGGCTGTGAACCGCTCCGTGCTGCGGTGCAAACCCAGCCTTACAGTTTGCATGCACTTGAAGGGGTTCTTCAGCCAGGTTTCTAAATATGAAAAGTCAGCATGCTGACTTTGAAGAAACAGACACTCACCTGTCCAAGGATCCAGAGCTGACTTTGCTAGTCTTTGGGTCCTTGGCGCCGGCATGTTAACAGTGGGAAGCAGTTTCACAGCTTCACAGCTGGCTTCCCACTGCACATGCGCGGGCTGTGTTGTGCCCTTTGAGTGATCCTGTAACCTTCCGGGACCTGTGATGTGTCCCAGAATGCTGGGGGTGGGTGCAGGGACGGGGGGCAGCTGTTAGGTTGACTGTATGGGGCCCTATGGTTTCTAACAGGCCCCTTCCCCTACCCCTCAAATAAACAAAATTTACTATGCTTCAGTTATGAATGAACACAGTGAATGGTTAGCACCGGTCACTCATTGTGCTAATTCAAGAAAGGAAGGGGCTGGTAAAGGTGACATATTTACAAGACTCTGCCCCCCCTCTCAATGCTGAAGGATCCTATTGTTTGCTTGCAGCTGCTGGTAAGAAGGAGAGGAGGAAAGCTGGCAGCACTGCGGAGATGGGTGGGAGGGCACACAGGGGGACTTAGGCAGCATGGGGAAACATATGGTGCACAAGGTGGGTGATCGATGCGGCCGGGGGGGGGGGGGGGCAATTACTGGAACCAATCCCCTGTATAGCTCTCTCTGCAGCTGAAAGCCAGCGGGAGGGATAGAAGAAGCCAGCTTTCAGCTGCTGCAGAGAGAGCCATACAGGGGATCGGTTCCAGTAATTGCCTTGTCACCCTCCCTACCCACATCCGATGCACTCAGCTTTCTGGCCCCTCGTGTTGGCCTGGGCTCCGTACAGGAGGACTGGTGGTACCCCCTCATCCACAGCCCTGGGTAGGCCTCCTAGTCAATCCAAGCAGAAGTGGGAGCAATTCCCCCTATTAACTAGTGTAGCGGGCATGTACTATTTAGGGGAAGCATCTGGGTGGTAGCATGACCCAGATGCACTGATTGGAAGAATAGGGCTGTATTCTGTTCGGGTGAGGACATCAGTGGTGCACAGTTCCCTGCGGCTCAGTGGGTGTCGCTGTCGCTCTGAGCCGGGGTTGAACCACTACTGCAGTGCCGTACCCTTTGTGACCTCTCGCGGCAGCTGTACTGCGGGGCGGGGAACCCGCTGTGCTTGCCGGGAGAGGGTATAAAGGAGGCGGACATCTTCGCCACGAGGTCCGAGTCCCAGGCACCTTCAGCCAGAGGGCTGCTGTCCGTGTTCGGTGTTCAGGCGCCCTTGGCCTGTACACGAGGAGTTCGTGTTCCATCCCAGACACCTTCAGTCTGGGGTGAGGTACTCAGCCGGAGGCCTGGGGCCCAGTATCTTCCGCTGGGTCCCGCAAGGGAGGGATAGTCCTAAGGTGCCCCGGGTGTTGGGCACCTGAATCCGGAGCGTAAGGGACCAGAGAGGTGACCCTTCGTGAAGCTGGTGCAGCATATTGCCAATGTCGGGTGGACCTCCGGAGACCGCTTGGATGGATGTCTGTCTTTCTCCAACAAGGGCCTATTCATAAAGGAAGGTAATTCATGTTCTGTGACCGGTGGCAGCCGTACATCTACTCAATTCAGGTTGGTGGCAGAGACCTGCTATTAGGCCTGTGGCAGGGGCCTCAACAGTTCACCCGGTCGGTGGCAGCGACCAAACTCACGATCGGTGGCAGCGACTGTGCGCCAAGCCTATTCGCCAAAGAGGGAATAGGAGAGTTCATTGTGCCTGGGCCTACTCGTATCCACACCCTGTTTGTTTGTTTAAAAGTTCAACTGATACTGTTCATATGTGAAGAAGAATAAAGTAGTGTTGGACTTTTTATGGTGTGGGGCTCTATTACTGACAGTCAAACTTGCCCTCTGCAGGAGGGCCAGAGGCTCCATCCAGAACATAGGACTCGGAGGTAAAATAGTGTTGGCCTTCACCTCTACACCTTAGAGTAGGGTGACCAGACATCTCCGGTTTCTGGGGACAGTCCCCGGATTGAGGACACTGTCCTCGGACCAAGTCTGTCCCCAGTTTTGTCCCCAGATTGGATTTGAACAGGGGCTGGGGCAATTTCAAAGACAGTCAGTGCAGAATAAAAAAAAAAACTAGAGTTAGACTTACCGGTAACTCTATTTCTAGGAGTCGTCCAGGACAGCACTAGAGAGATAGGCTCCACCTCCAGAGGCAGGAAACACATCATACCAATCTTTAAAGGGCGGCTTCCGTCCCTCGTCCTCAGTCTTTTAACCGAGAACTTCCCCGGAACGGCTTCTGAAACAACAAAAAACACTCGTCCACCATTATAACAGCATATAGGGAGGGAATCCCTGCTGTCCTGGACGACTCCTAGAAATAGAGTTACCGGTAAGTCTAACTCTAGTTTTCTCTAGTCGTCTGTCCAGGACAGCACTAGAGAGGATCAGCGAGAACTTACCAGATTAGGGGGGGGACTACCGCTTGGAGGACTTTCCTCCCAAACGCTTGGTCTTGCGCTGAGAGAAGGTCCAATCTATAATGCTTCATGAACGTCGAGTAATTTGACCATGTTGCTGCTCGACAAATTTTGTTCTGGTGTTGCTCCAGCTCGCTCTGCCCAAGAGGCCGATAGTGCCCGTGTGGAGTGAGCCATGGGGGAAAAAGGGCATTCCTTTCCTAAGATTTTGTAAGCTTCCACAATAGCCTGCCTAATCCATCTTGCGATTGTGCCTTTTGAAGCTTGAAACCCCAATTTTTTTCCCGAATGCAAAATAAATAGAGCATTGGATTTCCTAATGTTTTTGGACAACTCCAGATATTGTAAGACACAGGCTCTCACGTCCAGATTGTGGAATTCTGTCTCCCTTAGACTGGTTGGGGACCCAAAAAAGGAAGGTAAAACCATTTCTTGAGCCCTATGGAACTTTGACACCACTTTGGGCAAAAAACCTGGGTCTGTCCGTAATACCAGCCTGTCTTCAAAAACTTGTAGAAAAGGCTCCTTAATGGAAAGTGCCTGCAGCTCACTAATGCGTCTCGCAGTGGTTATGGCCACTAGAAAGACAGCTTTGAGCGTGACCCATTTTAGGGACAGCTCCTTCTCTTGTGACCATTTAGCCCAACCCTGCAACACTGTCGTCAGGTCCCATTTTGGCAGGACTTTAAATGGAATGGGTCTAATTCTGGCTAACCCCTTGAAGAACCTGCTCACTAGCGGGTCTATAGCCAGGGGTCGCTCTAAAAAAACTGACAAGGCCGATACCTGTACTTTTAGTGTACTAATGGCCAGTCCTTTATCCGCACCATCTTGTAAAAACTCCAAGATGGCTGGGATACTTGCAGACACCTCTTTGGTATCCAACCAAGAACAAAATTTTTTCCAAACTTTAACATAAATCGCTTGGGTAACCTTCTTTCTACTAGAAAGAATGGTGTTTACTACCCTATCCGAGAGCCCCTTAGACTTCAGGAGACTCTCTTCAGACACCAGGCTGACAGCTTCAGGGTCTGAACCTTGGATAATAGGACTGGGCCCTGGGATAGCAGATCCTTCCTTACGGGCAACATGAGGGGGGGTTCCGCTGTCAGGCGTAACAGTATGGAAAACCAAGGCCTCTTTGGCCAATACGGGACCACTAGGATCATTGTGGTGCGTTCCTGCACAAATTTCCTCAGAACCAGAGGAATAAGTTTGAACGGGGGAAAGGCGTAACATAGATGAAACGGCCACTTCTGGGCTAGGGCATCTATCCCTTTGGCCCCTATTTCTCTTTCTATCGAAAAGTAAGCTGGAACTTTGGCATTCGACCTGTTGGCAAACAAGTCCACTTCGGGAATGCCCCACTTCTCTATTATTAGTTGGAAGACCTCCCTGTTTAGCGACCACTCTGATTCGCACACTTGGTGTCGGCTCAGAAAGTCCGCCAGGCAATTGTCCACTCCCTTCAGATGGACCGCGGATATGGACTTCAGATTTTTTTTCTGCCCAGGCCAAGATAGCGCTCGCTATCTTGATTAAGGATGGACACCTTGTTCCTCCTTGCTTGTTTAAATATGAGACTGCTACCACACTGTCTGAGAGGACCTGTACGTGGTGATTTTTCAGCTCCGCGACAAATGCCCTTAGGGCTTCCCAGATTGCTTGCAACTCCCTCCAATTGGCTGACCTTTGGGACTGCACTTTTTCCCAGCGCCCTTGGGCTACCTTTGATCCCCAATGGGCCCCCCAGCCCCCGGCACTGGCGTCCGTGGTTATTCGGACTGACACCGGAAGAGACCAAAACAGACCCTGCACTAGGTTCTCTTCGTCCCTCCACCACCAAAGAGACCTTTTGGTCTTTGGGGATAGGTGGAAGGTCGCGTCCAACGATTCCTGCGTTCCGTCCCAGTTGTTCAGAATATTTGCCTGAAGACACCTGAAATGGGCTCTTGCCCATGGTACCGCAGGGATTGTTGCCGTCAGGACACCCAAACCCGACATGGCTGAGCGGATAGAAATTGCCAGATTGTTTTGAAGGAAAGCTGCCGTAGCCTTTACCTTTTTTACTTTCTCCGCTGTGAGATAAATTTTCTGCGTCACTGAGTTTACTAGGAAGCCCAAGTACTGCAGGACCTGTGTCGGGGTTATGTTTGACTTCTCCCAATTTATTAACCACCCCAGTTTTTCTAAAAAGGATATGGCCACCCGTAGATCCTCTTGCAGTTGGAGCGCGGAGGGTGCAAAAAATAAAAGGTCGTCCAGGTAAGGGATGACTGATATCCCTTCCAGTCTCAGGGGGGCCAGTGCCTCCGCCAAAATTTTTGTAAATATTCTGGGGGATGAAGACAGGCCGAATGGCAGGGCCCTGAATTGAAAATGTCGGACCTGCTTTTCCCATCTGATTGCTACCCTTAAAAACTTTTGAGATTCCGGATGGATAGGGACGTGTAAGTAGGCATCCCTCAAATCGAGGGAGGCCAAGAAACAATCCGGGGGAAGAATTGACTTCACCGAAAGGATTGTCTCCATCCGAAATTTTCTGTAAGCCACCCACTTGTTTAGTGATTTCAGATTTAATATTAGGCGGAAATTGCCCGACGGTTTTCTCACTATGAAAACATGCGAGTAGAAACCTAGGTTTATCTCCTGCTGTGGCACTGGGATAAGAACCCCCTGGTCTACCAAGTCGCCTATTTGTGACAGCAAGGCTGTCTTTTTCTGAAAATCCCTGGGCGGAGAGGTTACGAACGTTCTTGTGGGCGGAGTGCCCCTGAACTGAATTCGATAGCCTTCCCTGATTATCCTCCGAATAAATGTATTTGGGGTAGTCTTTTCCCACTGTGGGAGGAACTGCCCCAATCTCCCTCCCACTGGAACTAAGTCACTGGGATTTGGTGGTCTTTTTAGGAGAGGAAAACAGGACACCTTTCTGTTTACCCTTTCCCCACTGCTTCCCAGAGGACGACCCCTTAGGAGCCTGCCCCTGAATCAGCCTTTGTCCTTGGGGACGAAAAAAACGTTTCCCCTGAACCCTTTTAATTTTTGACCGGGAAGGCCTTTTTCTTGTCGGCAGTACGGTCTAGCACTTTCTCTAGATCTTGCCCGAACAAAAGGTCTCCTTCAAATGGGATGCCACATAGTCTGATTTTTGATGCCGGGTCTCCCGACCAGGACTTTAGCCATAAAGCCCTGCGTGAGGAATTGATTAAGGCAGCGGTCTTTGCCGATAGCTTGACAGACTCCGCGGATGCGTCCGCCATATAGCCCGCCGCCTTGTGTAGCATAGGCAGGGAATCAAGAATCTCCTTCCTGGAGGTCCCACTTTCCAGATGGTTTTGCAGCTGGTCCAGCCAGACCTCCAAGTTACGAGCCACTATAGTTGTAGCCATTGCTGGCTTTAAACTTGTCATGGCTACTTCCCATGACCTTTTCAGCAGTACCTCCATCCTTTTGTCCATAGGTTCCTTAAGGACACCCATGTCCTCAAAGGCGAGGTCTGTAGACTTGGAACACTGGGAAAAGGCCGCATCCACTTTGGGCACTTTGTTCCAGATACAGGAGGAATCCTCACTGAAGGGAAATCTCCTCTTCAGACTTTTGGGAAAAAACAATTTTTTCTCTGGTTCCCGCCATTCCTTTTTAATAGAATCTGCCAGTGTACTATGTACCGGAAATACCCTGTTCTGATCCTCTTTCAGGGTTTGGTACATCTGGTCATGCAAGGACAAGGAAGCCTGCTCTTCTTTGATATCGAGAGTCTCATATATCACCCCTAATAAGGCATCCACCTCCTCGAGTGAGAGCCTGTATCTGGGTGAGCTTGTCCCCTGGCTCGGAATATCTCTGGATGAAGTCGCCTCACTTAGCTCGTCCAAGGAATCTGGTTCCCCTCCGTCTGATGCGTCACCCACCTCTGGGGCCGAATCAGGGGGGGCTGCAGCTGGTGGTTTTGGGGTTTCAAGGCTTGCCAGCATTGATTTAATGGTCTTCATTTCTTCCTGCACCCCAGCAATTAGTTCTTTACATGCCCCTGTTGCCTCCTTGTAAACCAATTTGTCAATACAAGGTTTACAAAGGGGCTTGCTCCATCCCTCCTTTAGTTTGTTCGTACATGACGGACACCTCTTCTTCCCCCCTGACCTCTCCGGGTCTTTAGGCTGAGCCTGGGAAAGAGAAGGAGAGAAGAAACCAGGGCAAGTAGTCAGAAACCTTTTAGACAATCAGGGATTGTACCTTCACCACACCGATGTGCACCCCCACCAGCCGCTGACAGGATTCACATGGCTCTTTAGCCCGGATCCTGTCGCTGAAGGAGGGGGGGGGGTATTTCCCCTTTTTCCCCCTCCTTCCCCAGCCCTGTAGGTCCAGGGCACCCCAGTGTCTGCCTACCTGAGCTGGGCCGGCACCACTGCCACCTGGTTCCATTGTCTCCATGCTGTCTCCTACCTCTGTAGTCAGCTGCTGGATTATCTTCAAGGAACCGTCTATCTTGTGGCCGGCGGTTTTTTTAAATTTCCCGCCATGGCCCCAGCGTCCACGCTCGCCGCGCGACCCGGAAGTGTTGCGCCGGAAGTCCCCGCCCTCCTCCTGCGTTCCACAGGCCGGAACTCGAGGCCTACGCCGCCCCCCGCTGAACACCCACGCCAGAGACCACAGTAACTGGCCGGCAGATGCCAGGATGTCCTGCGGGGAGCGTCACCCCTCCTCGGGCTATACCGGAGGATTGCGCCGGTACCAGCTTCACTGCAGCCTGACCGGGGGACCCAACAAAGCCTGCCACCTTCCAGGTATTGCAGACCTCCTTCCCCCTTCCTCGAGCAGTCTGCCTCGGCTTAGGGGAAGGAGAGCTCCATCCAGCCTCCTCCTCCGGTGGAGGAAACACAAAGACTGAGGACGAGGGACGGAAGCCGCCCTTTAAAGATTGGTATGATGTGTTTCCTGCCTCTGGAGGTGGAGCCTATCTCTCTAGTGCTGTCCTGGACAGACGACTAGAGAAAATCAGAATTGCAAGGGGGTGTATTTTTTTCCATTATTTGTGCCCCTTTTTGATGATCATGTGCTGGTCGGAGCAGAGGGAAAATGTCTTCAGTTTTGGGTGCCCATTCAGCTCCGCTCGCATGTTCTTCTGCCTTGGTTTAAGTCCCAGCCAGCCGCCTGTCTGCTTATCTCCTTGCCTTCCCTGGCGGGGTGATCTTCCTCCGCACCCCACCCAGTAGTAGCCGGGGCCCGGAGAGTAAGACCTGACAGGCTGTGAGGTGGGCGGCGGCGGCGACGGGCAGAGAGTCACTGATTGCCGCCATTACTAGTAAAAAAAAAAAAAAAAATGGCCCTGGATTTCATTTTAAAAATCTGGTCACCTTACCTTAGAGGACATGGGCCGTAGTGAACCTTACCCTCTTCCCGCATACCCCTAGACAAGCAAGCCATTTTATTTACTAAAAATGGGACGGAGGGTGAGGCCGCTACACTAGGTACCCACTCCCCCAACAAATAATGTGACAAAAGTCACAGGGGGAGGGGGGAAGAGCAGAACTTCCCCTTTCGGTGAGGAAAACATCACAGAAAATGGCATTTTCCTGAAATGAACCTTACAGGAGTAATGCACAGTATTGCTGGACACTGTGGTTCATAGACACTCCAGATAAGTGGTGGTAGCTTGTACATCTCTAACAATGGAGGTCAGTTGAGGTAAATATGAGTGTAATCATGAGGTAAAGAAAATGACCTGGCTTTACACAGCCACTTGCAGATGTCGTCTGCTCTTAGCGTGAGCTCTGTTTCCATGGCATCATCTTGTTTCCAAGTAATACTCGGATGGAAATTGAAAACTTCATATAAGCACTCTGTGAACTAATGTGCAGGAGTCAAATAAAGCCTTCTCACACAAGGAAATCCAGAGCAACCACGTTAAAGATAAAAAGGAGAAAAAGGAAATTCTAAGCTCGGTTTCAGGAGGAGACAGTAGCTGACCTTTATACAAGAATGTGATAAAACTCCTGCTGTGTGTATGAGGAGCACGATCATGTGACGGCCACTGCGCAGGTCACATGACACTTCAATAAAGCGAGAATGTTTCAAAGAAGTACATCTATGAAGAAAATGCATATGAAAATGTGTTTGTAGTCTATAATAGTAAAATTATGTTTGGAATCTGGTGGGTATCGGTTACAGCGAAAATGTTCACGTTTTAAGGTGCTACACTCATTCAGATGCATCTATATTAATTAGACTTAAAAGGAGGGACAAAAGATGAAGGTCTGTCATTTGGCTGCTAAATATAACCCGAAATATCTTCCACACCCATAGAAAAGAGCTAGGAACTGATACACTTTTCTGTAATAGGCATAGCCATGTGCTACATTGTATCCGAAGGACATGTTAAGGCCTCGTTCACACAGGAGTAGTGATGAGCCGAACACCCCCGGGTTCGGTTCGCACCAGAACCCGCGAACGGACCGAAAGTTCGTACGAACATTAGAACCCTATTAAATACAATGGATGCGAACGTTCGAATTCTAAAGTGCTAATTATAATGACTATTATGCATGTTATTGTCCTAAAAAGGGTTTGGGAACCCGGGTTCTGCACCAGGGGACATGTATCAATGCAAAAAGAAGTTTTAAAAACGGTCGTTTTTCGGGAGCAGTCATTTTAATGATGCATAAAGTGAAAAAAAAAAAGTCAAATATTCCTTTAAATATCGTACCTGGGGGGTGTCTAAAGTATGCCTGTGAAGTGCCACGTGTTTCCCGTGTTTAGAACTGTCCCTGCACAAAATGACACTTCTAAAGGAAAAAAAAGCCATTTAAAACTGCTTGCGGCTTTAATGTAATGTCTGGTCCCGGTAATATGGATGAAAATCTTTAAGAAAAATGGCATAGCTACCCCATGACCCCCCCCCCCCTACCCCAGCCCATTACCAGCCCCTTTGGGTCTTGTATGGATATTAAGGGGAACCCCGCACATAAAATAAAAAAGGCCCTATATACTCTGAACAGCCGTATACAGGCGGTGCATACAAGACAGGGACTGTAGGTTTGTTCTTATGTAGAATGTGTTTGTAATTTTGAACAGGTACATTGTTTAAGTGTAGCTCCAGCCCAAAAATCTATTTTTAAACTTTTTGGAAAACATAGGTAAGGGTTATCACCCCTGTAACATTTGTTTTGCTGTCTGTGCCCCTGTTCAGAACATTTCACCTCACTTTCCGTCCCAATGACAACTGTTTTTGAAATGTGGTGTTTTTCTTGAAACAAGGATTGCTGATAAAGCATCAGTACAGAGGAGACACCTTTCTCCCATATTAATTCTTACAGGAGAGAATTTTCCTTCCTAGGGGTAGATTTCCTCTCACTTCCTGTTGTCTTCTTGCGTTTGCAAGTAGGAGTCGTTTGTAAGTTGGATGTTTGAAAGTAGGGACCTGCCGTATATACTCTGCAGAAATAGGCCCCTTAGTTGTTGGTGTTGGCACAACACTGTAAGCACTCACAGTTACTCTTGGTTGGTGCTGGAACGCCCTGCTGTCAACTATTATATCAGGAATTGTAATTACATATAATTGTTGAACAGTGGTAGTAAAAATTGGGCCTTTGATGGTGGTGCTGGTGCCACAACACTGTAAGCCCTGACAGTTACTCTTGGTGGGTGCAGCAATGGGCCCTGCTGTGAATTATTAGATCAAGAATTGTAATTGCATGCCCCTGTTGAACAGGGGCTGAAAAATTGGGCCTTTCGTGGTGGTGGTGGTGGTGGTGTTGCCACAACACTGTAAGCCCTCAGAGTTACTCTTGGTGGGTGCAGGAATGGGCCCTGCTGTGAATTATTAGATCAAGAATTGTAATTACATGCCCCTTTTGAACAGGGGCTGAAAAATTGGGCCTTTCGTGGTGGTGGTGGTGGTGGCGTTGCCACAACACTGTAAGCCCTCAGAGTTACTCTTGGTGGGTGCAGCAATGGGCCCTGCTGTGAATTATTAGATCAAGAATTGTAATTACATGCCCCTGTTGAACAGGGGCTGAAAAATTGGGCCTTTCGTGGTGGTGGTGGTGGTGGTGGTGGTGTTGCCACAACACTGTAAGCCCTCAGAGTTACTCTTGGTGGGTGCAGGAATGGGCCCTGCTGTGAATTATTAGATCAAGAATTGTAATTACATGCCCCTTTTGAACAGGGGCTGAAAAATTGGGCCTTTCGTGGTGGTGGTGGTGGTGGCGTTGCCACAACACTGTAAGCCCTCAGAGTTACTCTTGGTGGGTGCAGCAATGGGCCCTGCTGTGAATTATTAGATCAAGAATTGTAATTGCATGCCCCTGTTGAACAGGGGCTGAAAAATTGGGCCTTTCGTGGTGGTGGTGGTGGTGTTGCCACAACACTGTAAGCCCTCAGAGTTACTCTTGGTGGGTGCAGGAATGGGCCCTGCTGTGAATTATTAGATCAAGAATTGTAATTACATGCCCCTGTTGAACAGGGGCTGAAAAATTGGGCCTTTCGTGGTGGTGGTGGTGGTGGCGTTGCCACAACACTGTAAGCCCTTTAGAGTTACTCTTGGTGGGTGCAGCAATGGGCCCTGCTGTGAATTATTAGATCAAGAATTGTAATTACATGCCCCTGTTGAACAGGGGCTGAAAAATTGGGCCTTAGGCACTGGTGGCACAACACTGCAACCCCTCACAGATACTGTACTTGGAGCACAGCAATGAGCCCTGTTGCAAAGTATTGCTTCAAAAATTGTAATTACACGCCCCTGTTAAACAGGGGCTGAAAAATTGGGCGTTAGGCACTGGTGGCGGCACCCATAAACAAAAATGATCTTCCAAGCTATCATCATCATCAATCGTATCATTGAGGACTCGGAGGAGGAGGATAGCCAGTCAACATAACAGCACAGGCACTCAGCATCAGCATCAGTCTTGAAGGGATGTGACATGCTAAAATCAATTAGTCTGTTATATCAGCATCAGGTGTGTGGTAGCTGGTGGTGATCCAAGACTGGTTCATCTTGATGAAAGTCAGTCGATCAACCGAGTCGGTGGACAGGCGCACCCTGTGATCCGTGACAAATCCTCCAGCAGCACTGAATGTGCGTTCCGAAAGAACGCTGGATGCAGGACAGGCCAGTAGCTCAATTGCATACTGTGCAAGCTCTGGCCAGTGATCCATCCTCAAGACCCAGTAAGCCAGAGGATTTTCGGTGGGGAAGGTGTCCAAGTCTGACCTTGCCCCTAGATATTCCTGCACCATGTTTATCAGACGCTGGCGATGGTTGCTGGAACCGATCATACTTTGGGGCTGCGGACTAAAGAATTGTCTGAACGCATCGGTCAGACGGCCACCTTCCCCACCGCTCCTTCTTTGACTGGCCGAAGCCTCAGCAACTCGTTGTCCAGGACCAGGAGTTTGTAACCTCCCAGTCTCTGGGAACGCGTTGCACAGACCTTTCTGCAAGGCCTCCCGGAGTTGTCTCATCCTCTGCTCCCTCTGTGACGGTAACATAAGGTCCGCAACCTTACCCTTGTACCGTGGATCAAGGAGAGTGGCCAGCCAGTAATGGTCCCTCTCCTTGATCCGAAGAATACGAGGATCCTTCCGCAGACTTTGCAGGATCAGGGAGGCCATGCAGCGTAGGTTAGCTGAGGCATTCGGTCCGGAGTCCTCTGGGTCACTAAGGACGACATGATCCGCAGCCACCTCCTCCCAGCCACGTACAAGTCCACGGGTTTCTTGGGACTGTAAATCATCCCTAAAAGACTGCTGCTGTTGATGCTGCTGAGTGCCAGGCTCCACCTCCATGCTGACACAATCCTCCTCCTCCTCCTCCTCCTCCTCGTCCTCTTCCTGTGCGATGGGTGGGACAGAAGGAACACTGTCTGGGTAAAGGGGGCCTTGAGAGGCAAGGAAATCCTCCTCTTCCTGCCTCTGTTCTGCCTCAAGTGCCTTGTCCATTATTCCACGCAGCGTGTGCTCCAACAGGTGGACAAGAGGTACAGTGTCACTGATGCATGCACTGTCACTGCTCACCATCCTCGTGGCCTCCTCAAATGGTGCCAGGACAGTGCATGCATCCCTGATCATGCCCCACTGGCGTGGAGAAAAAAAACCAAGCTCCCCTGACCCTGTCCTGGTGCCGTAGTCGCACAGGTACTCATTGATGGCCCTCTGCTGCGTGTGCAGCCGCTGCAGCATGGCCAACGTTGAGTTCCACCTGGTGGGCATGTCACATATAAGGCGGTTCTTGGGCAGGTTCAACTCCTTTTGCAGCTCAGCCAGGCGAGCACTGGCATTATAAGATCTGCGGAAATGCACACAGACTTTCCTGGCCTGCCTCAGGACATCCTGTAAGCCCGGGTACCTGCCCAAGAACCGCTGCACCACCAGGTTAAGGACGTGAGCCACACAGGGCACATGGGTCAGTTGTCCCTGTCGGAGGGCGGAGAGGAGGTTGGTGCCATTGTCGCAAACCACCATTCCTGGCTTAAGCTGGCGTGGCGTCAACCACCTCTCGGCCTGGCCCTGCAGAGCAGACAGGACCTCTGCCCCAGTGTGGCTTCTGTCCCCCAAACACACCAGCGCAAGCACGGCATGGCATATTTTTGCCTGCGTACTTGCGTAGCCCCTTGAACGCCTACGGAGCACCGCTGGTTCAGAGGACAAAGCACAGGAAGAGGCCATGGAGGAAGAAGAAGAGGATGGGGTGGAGGAGAGAGGTGTGTCACAACCAGTAGTAGCATTTTGGAGGCGTGGCGGTGGAACAACCTCCAACACTACTGTACCTTGTCCTGCATCCTTCCCAGCTGCCAAAAGAGTGACCCAATGGGCCGTGAAAGAAAGGTAACGTCCCTGTCCATGCCTGCTGGACCATGAGTCAGCGGTAATATGCACCTTACCGCTGACCGCCCTGTCCAGCGAGGCCAAGACATTGCCTTCCACATGCCGGTAGAGAGCCGGAATAGCCTTCCGTGAGAAAAAGTGGCGTTTGGGAACCTGCCACTGAGGAACCGCACATTGCACAAACTCACGGAAGGGGGCCGAGTCTACCAACTGAAAAGGCAGCAGTTGAAGCGCTAGCAATTTAGCCAAGCTAGCATTCAACCGCTGGGCGTGAACTTCTTTCGACGGTCCAGCAGCTGGGGCAGGGAAATTTGCCTGCTAGAATCGGACGTCGGTGTACTGCTAGCAGAGTGGCCGCAAGTACTTGGCTGTGACACACCTAATTCTACACCTTCATTCCTCTCAGTGCATGTTTCAGAGAGGACTGAAGTTATAGTGGGGTTGGAGATCCCAGCTGATGCGGTGCAAGGAGAGGTCCGCTTTGTTCTTTGGTGTGGGTCTTTGAGGTAGGCTTGCCAACGAGCTGCATGGCAGGTCAACATATGTCTGGTCAGGCATGTGGTACCCAAGCGGCTGATGTTTTGGCCACGCGATATACGCTTGAGACATATGTTGCAAACAGCAGCTGTGCGATCTGATGCACTAGCCTCAAAAAAGGCCCACACCAAAGAACTTTTTGAATGACGGGCAGAGGCAGCGCCCTGCACAGGCGGAGCTCTGCGGTGTGATTCCGTCGGTGTACTGCCCTTACGCTGGCCACCAAAGGGCATCCTGCCTCGTTGGAGATGTGCCTCCTCCTCATCCTCCTCCTCCTCCTCTCTCCTATTAGGCACCCACGTGGAGTCAGTGACCTCATCATCCCCTCCCTCCTCATCACTGGAGCCAATCTGGCAGTATGCTGCAGCTGCTGGAACATGACTGCCAGATTGGTGTCCTTCTTGAGCATCCCCTCTGTCTGCTCTCACGCTACTGCCTTCCTCTAGTTGGGTTTCATCATCAGACCCTTCGAAACGCTGGGCATCCTCCTGGAGCATGTACCCAACACTGTGCTCAAACAGTTCGGGGGACTCCTCAGGAGGAGGACATGGTGGGTCTAGGGAAGGAGTGACTGATGATGAGTCTGACATTGATACCAGGGAAGAGGACGCTTTGGCAGCTGCTTTGCCAGTACCCTGAGCCTGGGTGAGAGAGGATGAGGAGGAGGAGGAGGGCTTGGTCATCCACTCTACCAAGTCTTCGGCATGATGTGGCTCAACATGTCCAGCTGCCGAAAAGAAGGACAAGCGTGTCCCATGGCCATGTGCTGATGACAATGCACCGCGTCCACGACCAGCACTGTTGCCCCCAGACACAGAGCCTGCTTGCCCTCTTTTATTGCCTCCTGACTGTCTGCCTCTCCTTGTTTGCTTTCCAGACATTCTAATGGATGGCCTGCAGGGAGATGGGAAAAAAGCAATAAGGGCTACCTTCAGGTGTCCTTCTCTGTCCCTTTACTTAAGGATTTCTAAATATGGTTGAGGATGATTGCTTTCGCACAGAATAGCACAATGACAATTTCCCTGACTGTCCAAAAAACAAGTTTTTTAAAGATGGTTGATGAGGAATGCTTTAGCACAGTATAGCACAATGAGAATTTCCCTCACTGTCCTTCCCTGTCCCTACAAACAAGGTTTAGCACAGTAAAACACACTGACACTCTCCCTACTGTGACAGCAGGAAGGTAAAGTCACCTGGTTGCATCCAGGGGGGTAGATATATTTCGCCCAGATTCAGGCTTTACGCCGATTTATACAACTAGGTGGAGAGTTGTATAAGGCTAGTGGGCTCATGGATGACTCATACCTCTAGGGAGAGGGCTGGGCGTCGTGCAGACAGGGAGTTGATGAGATCAGCTGAACCTTGTCAGCTCATTTAGGCCTCTATAAAAAACTCCCAGATTCATTAGGAGCTAGCTCATGCCTGGAAGCAGACCTGTGTGGACTGTCTAGGGAGAGTGAACCCCTGTGCGGTGAGAGAAAGCCTGTGTGGCTATATTTTGCTTGGACATTTAAAACCAGGGACTAGGACAGCACTAGGCTGATCCCAGTCGTTAGTTAGGAAACCTGTAAGTTTAGTTAGAGGTCAAGTTGACCAGGATTTATTTTGTTTATGTTTTTTTTGCCTTGCTGTGTTTTTGTCACTGTAAATAGAAAATAAACCGCACCTTTTTGATTTTTGAAAACCACAACCTCCGTCTGCTGGGCCTGTTTTTGGGTGGGGAGCCCATCCCGGGGGTCACACATACCCGCTGCCGAGCTAACCCCCTCACAGTTGGTGGAGAACCAGTGGCAGTTTTTTTTTAAGCCAGCATGGAGGAGATACTGAAACAGCTGGCTCTAGCAAATGCCAATCAACAGCAGACAAATGCAGGTTTGCAAAGGAGCCTTGCAGCCCAGCAGCAAGCTCATCAACAGAGCCTTGCAACTTTACAACAGAGTCTGGAGGCTCAGCAACAAGCCCAACAGCAATCTGAGGCCCGCTTCATAGACCTGTTGCAGAAGCAAGAGCAGAGACTACAACAACAGATGGAAGCAGTAATGCAGCAACGTCCGCAGACCAGTGAGGAAAGCCGTCCCACTAATACCGCGTCCTTTGGGGTGAGTCGTTTATTGACAAAAATGACTGGAGAGGATGATCCAGAGGTATTTTTGACCACATTTGAAAGGACCGCTGAAAGAGAAAAGTGGCCTGAGGAGCAGTGGGCTGGACTAGTGGCTCCTCTGTTAACTGGTGAATCGCAGAAAGCTTACTATGACCTAGAGCCTAACCAAGCAAAAGACTATGTGATGCTAAAAGCTGAAATATTGGCAAGGCTGGGTGTCACCCTGGCTGTCCGGGCTCAGCGTGTGCATAACTGGACTTTCCGGCTTGGAAGGCCCCCCAGGTCTCAAATGTATGATCTCATTCACCTGAGCAGAAAGTGGCTACAGCCAGAGACTTTGTCCGCACCAAAGATTGTGGAACGTGTTGTAATGGATCGGTTTTTGAGAGCTCTTCCTACTGCCATCCAAAAGTGGGTAAGCCATGGAGACCCAGAGACGGCCGATGGTCTTGTGGATCGTGTGGAGAAATACTTGGCTACAGAGAACCTGACGGCCTCTTCCAGAGACACTCGGACTTTCCACCCCAAGACCAGACCATCCCCAGGGGCGGATAAGAGGATTCCAAGGGGTGAGGGTGGAGAGAGTGAGAGGGTGGGAGCTCTACCCCAAGTTTGGCGAGAACAGCCTGGGAAATCAGCGGCTCAAGAGGCCGCAAGAAGGATCGTTTGCTACCGCTGCCGGCAAGCGGGACATATTGCAGCAAATTGCCCGGTTTTGGAGGAACCCATGCAGTGTGACTTTCTGACGGGCAGACGTCAGTCGCTGTGTGCGACAGTCGCATGCACTGCCATTCGGGGAACTGAGAAACATTTATGCAAAATGTGTATTAATGGTAGAAATGTTGTGGTATTGCTGGATTCAGGTAGCCTTGTGACCCTGATAAAGGCTGAGTTAGTTAAAACAGAGGTCTCTGGGAATAGCAAGGTAGCCGTTATTTGTGTGCATGGGGACACCCGAGAGTATCCAGTGACTACACTGTGTTTCGAGACCCCCAAAGGTACCCTCTCTCATCCAGTGGGCTTAGTATCTCAGTTACCGCATGACGCCATTGTGGGAAGGGATTTTCCGAAGTTCTGGGAACTGTGGGATGATCCTGAGCCCCCCACTGGTGCCCCTATGTACCAGGAATGTGATAGCCAGAACTCCCCTGAGAGTGGTGAGGACTCTCCGGAATTTCCCTTGTCAGTATTGGCAGGGGAGACTCAAGAAACTGGAGAGGAGCCCACCTCCTCAGACGAAAACCTACCGTCTGTGGAGTTTTCTGATCTTGAGGTTCACAGGGAAAACTTTGCCACAGAACAGTTGAAAGACCCCGCCCTAATAAAGGCACGGGAAAACGTAGTGAAAATAGATGGCGAGTTAGTGAACCCAGATAATACCGGCACTTACCCATACTTCAGCGTAGAGAAGGACCTACTGTATCGGGTGGCAAAAAGGGCAGAAGAAACCGTTGAGCAGCTTGTGGTGCCCAAACCTTACAGGAAGTTGGTGTTGGAGTTGGCCCATGGGCACATTCTTGGAGGTCATCTGGGGACAGAGAAAACCCGAGAGAGGGTATTACAGAGATTCTATTGGCCTGGGGTGATGAAGGACATAGAAAATTATTGTTCCTCCTGCCCTGTGTGTCAGAGGTCGGCCCCGATGCCACATTTCCGTAGCCCGCTGGTCCCTCTACCCATCATTGAGGTCCCGTTTGAGAGAATCGCAATGGATTTGGTAGGTCCTATAATCAAGTCCGCTAGGGGGCACCAGTACATATTGGTTATAATGGACTATGCCACCCGTTATCCAGAAGCGATCCCTCTCAGAAATACCTCGGCCAAAACCATAGCCAAAGAGCTATCTCTTGTTTTTAGCCGGGTGGGTATTTGTAAAGAACTGCTTACGGACCAAGGTACACCCTTTATGTCCCGGGTTATGAAAGAGCTGTGTAAATTGTTCAAAGTGACGCAATTGCGTACATCTGTGTATCACCCCCAAACCGATGGGCTGGTTGAAAGATTCAACAAAACCCTAAAACAAATGTTGAAGAAAGTGGTGGATAGAGATGGAAGGGATTGGGACTGTCTACTTCCTTATTTGATGTTTGCTATTAGGGAGGTGCCCCAATCCTCTACGGGATTCTCCCCCTTTGAGTTACTGTATGGGAGACACCCAAGAGGGCTGTTGGATATTGCCAAGGAAACTTGGGAAAGTGAGAGTTCTCCCCACAGGAGTGTGATTGAGCATGTCGCCCTGATGCAAGATCGAATTGCACAGGTAATGCCCATCGTGAAGGAACATTTGGCCCAAGCGCAGTTGGCACAGCAGAGAGTGTACAACCGTGGAGCCAAGACCCGTACCTTTTCCCCGGGGGATAGGATATTGGTACTTGTCCCTACGGTTGAAAGTAAATTCCTTGCCAAATGGCAAGGCCCCTACGAGATAATGGAAAAAGTGAGCGAAGTGAATTACAAGGTCAGACAACCAGGAAGGCGAAAGCCCGAACAGATCTATCACGTTAATCTGTTGAAAGCCTGGAGGGATAGAGAGTCCCTAGTCGCAGACACTTGGTCACCAGCTCAAACTGGTTGCGTGATTCCTGAGGTTGGAATCGCAGCCACCTTGTCACAACCCCAACAACAGGAGGTTAAGGAGTTTGTGCTTCGCAACAAGGAGGTATTCTCTGAGCTGCCGGGACAAACATCTGGGGTAGAGCATGACATTATTACCCCGCCCGGTGAAAGGGTGAAGTTAAAACCCTATCGGATCCCAGAGGCCCGACGGGAGGCAATACGGGAGGAAGTACAGAAAATGCTGAACTTAGGGGTGATAGAGGAGTCCCAAAGTGATTGGTCTAGTCCCATTGTGTTGGTGCCTAAACCGGATGGGAGCTGGCGATTTTGTAACGATTTTCGTCAGTTGAACAAAGTTACAAAATTTGACACCTACCCCATGCCACGTATAGATGAGTTGATCGACCGGCTGGGAACAGCCCGATACATGACGACTCTTGACCTCACAAAAGGGTATTGGCAAATCCCCCTGGCCAAGTCGGCCAAAGAGAAAACCGCATTTGTAACCCCAGACGGGGCGTTCCAATATAAAAGAATGCCGTTCGGGTTACAGAATGCGCCGGCCACATTCCAGCGGAAAATGGACCAGATGCTGAGGCCCCATCGGAAGTATGCTGCGGCTTACCTGGATGACATAATTGTCCATAGCACAGATTGGGCCTCACATCTGCCAAAAGTGCAAGCAGTCCTGGACTCTGTTCGGGAAGCAGGGTTTACGGCTAACCCCAAGAAGTGTACCATTGGGCAGGAGGAGGCCAAATATCTTGGGTACACCATTGGGAGGGGAGTAATAAAACCCCAACTCAACAAAGTCGAGGCCATCCAGAGTTGGCCACGTCCCAACAGCAAGAAGCAGGTACGAGCCTTTCTGGGAATCGCTGGGTATTATCGGCGATTCATTCCCCACTTTGCTTCTAAGGCTGTGCCCCTAACCAACCTGACGAAGGGGAAAGGGTCGGTCATGATTAAATGGACCCCCGAGGCTGAGGCAGCATTCCAGTTCTTGAAACAAGCCTTATGTAGCCAGCCAGTGTTGTACTCACCCGACTTCTCTAGAGACTTTGTCGTACAAAGTGATGCGTCAGATGTGGGGTTAGGAGCAGTATTGTCCCAGGTCTGGAACGGGGAAGAGCACCCAGTCATTTACCTCAGCAGGAAGTTGAAGTCCCATGAGGTAAATTACGCCACCGTTGAAAAGGAGTGTTTAGCGGTGAAGTGGGCTCTAGATTCCCTTCGGTACTACCTGCTAGGTAGGCACTTTGACATGGTTACGGATCACGCTCCGTTAAAGTGGATGGCTCAAAACAAGGAAACAAATAGAAGAGTGAATAGGTGGTTCCTGGCCCTCCAGGAATTCAACTTCACAGTAAAGCATCGCCCTGGCGTTCAAATGGGGAATGTGGATGCTTTGTCTCGAGTACATGAATGCCTGATTGCTGGTGTTCCAACCCCGAGGTTAAAACAAGAGGGGGGGGTATGTGACAGCAGGAAGGTAAAGTCACCTGGTTGCATCCAGGGGGGTAGATATATTTCGCCCAGATTCAGGCTTTACGCCGATTTATACAACTAGGTGGAGAGTTGTATAAGGCTAGTGGGCTCATGGATGACTCATACCTCTAGGGAGAGGGCTGGGCGTCGTGCAGACAGGGAGTTGATGAGATCAGCTGAACCTTGTCAGCTCATTTAGGCCTCTATAAAAAACTCCCAGATTCATTAGGAGCTAGCTCATGCCTGGAAGCAGACCTGTGTGGACTGTCTAGGGAGAGTGAACCCCTGTGCGGTGAGAGAAAGCCTGTGTGGCTATATTTTGCTTGGACATTTAAAACCAGGGACTAGGACAGCACTAGGCTGATCCCAGTCGTTAGTTAGGAAACCTGTAAGTTTAGTTAGAGGTCAAGTTGACCAGGATTTATTTTGTTTATGTTTTTTTTGCCTTGCTGTGTTTTTGTCACTGTAAATAGAAAATAAACCGCACCTTTTTGATTTTTGAAAACCACAACCTCCGTCTGCTGGGCCTGTTTTTGGGTGGGGAGCCCATCCCGGGGGTCACACATACCCGCTGCCGAGCTAACCCCCTCACACTACCTATAGTTTTCTGTCCCTATAAAAAATTTTTTTTTAAAGATGGTTGATGAGGAATGCTTTAGCACAGTATAGCACAATGAGAATTTCCCTCACTGTCCTTCCCTGTCCCTACAAACAAGGTTTAGCACAGTAAAACACACTGACACTCTCCCTACCTATAGTTTTCTGTCCCTATAAAAAACATTTTTTTTAAAGATGGTTGATGAGGAATGCTTTAGCACAGTATAGCACAATGAGAATTTCCCTCACTGTCCTTCCCTGTCCCTACAAACAAGGTTTAGCACAGTAAAACACACTGACACTCTCCCTACCTATAGTTTTCTGTCCCTATAATTTTTTTTTTTTTTTTAAAGATGGTTGATGAGGAATGCTTTAGCACAGTATAGCACAATGAGAATTTCCCTCACTGTCCTTCCCTGTCCCTACAAACAAGGTTTAGCACAGTAAAACACACTGACACTCTCCCTACCTATAGTTTTCTGTCCCTATAATTTTTTTTTTTTTTTTAAAGATGGTTGATGAGGAATGCTTTAGCACAGTATAGCACAATGAGAATTTCCCTCACTGTCCTTCCCTGTCCCTACAAACAAGGTTTAGCACAGTAAAACACACTGACACTCTCCCTACCTATAGTTTTCTGTCCCTATAAAAAATGTCTTTTTAAAGATGGTTGATGAGGAATGTTTTAGCACAGTATAGCACAATGAGAATTTCCCTCACTGTCCTTCCCTGTCCCTACAAACAAGGTTTAGCACAGTAAAACACACTGACACTCTCCCTACCTATCCTTCTCTTTCCCTAAACTAAAGGAATCCAGGTTAAGCAAGAAAAAAAAAAATGTCACTGTCCCTGCCTATGCTTCTCTTTCCCTGCTCCGGAACACACTACACTAGGCCGCCGTGCTGGCGGCCTTTTATAGTGTGGGGCGTGTACTAAACACCCTCAGCAATAATTGGCCACAGGCATCCTGCCTGTGGCCAATCATTGCTCTCCTCGCTGCCGGCGCTGTGATTGGCCAAGCATGCGGGGTCACAGTGCATGCTTGGCCAATCACAGCGCCTGGATGACACTGCGATGGCGTAGTGCATTGTGGGCCGCGAATTAGGCGCGAACGGCCCAAATCGTTCGTTGTTCGGCGAACGATCGAACAGCCGATGTTCGAGTCGAACGTATGTTCGACTCGAACACCGAGCTCATCCCTACACAGGAGTAAGTACAGTGTACACCTGTTGCGGGCCATGTGTGCCTGCATGGGGGCGAACAGGTGTTCTGGGCAGTTCCCTTCATGTCAATTTGGATGCAATGGCTGCACGGACAATCTGACAGCTGTGTGGGTGCGGGTGCACGGCCCCAAAGGCACACTGTCTGCGTTTGCAGCAGTGCTTCCACATGGCTGGCACATTAGGAGCAGCGACTGTGCAGTTGCTACATCAAAATAGACATGAATGGCCCTTGTACAGGCATATGCATTAGTACGCCCATGTAAAGAAGGCCTAAATGCACATTAGGGACTTCAAGGGTTCAAAAATTGTAAGGGTTTAGGACGGGTTCACACATGTGCGGCCACGGGTTCGTGTCTGGGATCCGGTGCGTTCCTGTACACTGGTTCAGATGCGATTCAGGTCTGAATTTTAGCCTGAATTCGCACCTGAACAAGACCCAAAGACGCACCGGACCCTTTTTTAATCCGGACCGAGGCTGCCCTGGACATGTGTGAACCCGCTCCATTGAGAGCCAGTCACACCTGCCTGTTATGCGAATTTGCATATTTGTTAACCCGGCCTCAAAATGTAAAATCATATTTTATTTTTAATTACCGGTAATCTGAATGATTTTGAAGTTTGTAAAGATCCCCTCACGTTTACTTCTAGGAATTCTGTGACACGTATTCATGTTACTGTAACTCCTTAAAAAGTGTTAGCTGGAGTTTGGGTTAAATTTGCTAATGTATCTAAAGCTGCTAGCACATCTAACACTCCCCTCCCCTAGACAGACAATGTTGCTGTCTGCTGTGCCTCCTCTTCTCATTCCTCCAGAGTTGTGACTCACTAATACAGGAGGTGTGTTACTAGTCAGATCACCAGGTGAAAACAGAAGGAAAAAAACCTAAGAAAAGAAAACTGATGCAGCCACCACATCTAATGAGTGGCAAGATGCAACATATTATATTTTATGGGTTTGGGTTTAGTACCGCTTTAATAATGTGATGGCAGACTCTCTGAGGTAGAATTTGCTTTCCAAGATAATCCAAGATAATCAGCTAGGGCATTCTAGATATTTAAAGCGGAAGTAAACCCATCGATTTAACATTTTCAAAAAGCAGTTATATTCCCGGCATGCCGGGAATGCCAACTGTCACATTGGTTGTGCTCTCAACCAAACTATCAAACCATCCAATGGCTGGTGTCATAACTGATCACATGTGCAGCATCATGGCAGTTGAAGATTAAACAGAGGCCAAGATGGCAGCTTCCTTGCCTGAAAATGATAGGAGGGTTTACTTCCACTTTAAAGGAGACATCTACACCTTAAAACGCACACTGCTCTACCTTTCCGCTAAAGACAAGGACACCTAACAGTGTGTGGGGTATGCAAGGCTTATCCTTGCCAAACTACACCAAATTGTGAGCGGTGCCTACTCGCCCTGCATGTAGGGATAACTTTCCTCCTGTATGCACTCATCAATGCCTGGGACCAGGCAGGGCCGCGTTCATGTCAAAATCAATATTATGGCGGAACTACCCAACAGTGCGCTAACCTCAGACGTCAGGGTAGAAAACCCAGTTGTGCTTTACCTTCAGACTCCAAAAGAGCACACCCAATAGGGTTTAATTTCTTCAGACTTTAAAGAGGCACACCCAACAGTACTCTACCTATCGTCCTATTGCAGGGGAACACACCTAGCAGTGCTTTCCTTTCGTTCTTCAGGGGAGCACACCTAGCAGTGCTTTAGCATCACACTCTATAGGAAAACATCCAAGGGTGCACTAACCCCACACCAGAAGGCTGCACACCCCAATAGTGCCCTACTAAATAGTTTCTAATATCCAATGCAAACTGTTATGTCCCTTAGACATGGGGTCTCTCAGGGTGCTGCTAGCAATGCTGCCAGTATCTGCTCAGCAAGTTACACACAGGTCGGATGAACTTCTTAACCATGGAGAGGGTTTATTACTCACTCAGAAACATGATGACTTTGTTACATGGAGTCCTAATACAACAGGCTTCTGTCATTACCAGATGTAATCCCTTCTGTGTATCATGATGCTGCTTCCCAGTCCCCCACACACACTAACTTACTTCCTGGTACAGCCCCTCCCCCAGCATGCATCAGGAGAAAAGGGTGAAGGGTCACAGTGATCCAGCACAAACATCACACAAACGAACCCATCCATCCATGTCTCCATGCTTCATTTTACTGAGAAATCATTTCAAAACACCCCCCTACCATTTCTGGCTTTGGCCATCTTGAGTAAAGGTAGATGACTCATGTAGCATTTACTGTACTTCCTGCAATCCAGGAAGGCACCTCCACCCTTCCTCCAGGGGAAACACCCATAAAGACGCCTGGGATGTATATAACATAATTTTGGTCTAGACCAGAAACCAGGAAGCAACTGAAGAAATTTAAAAAATGGTTAAATCAAGTTAATATAATATGCCTTCTTGTCTATTTACTAATGCTAGCAGCATAAGGATTAAAAATTGTTAATCAGAGTTTAGTTCCACTTTAATACATGGTGAACCCATGTCACCAAAGTTCAATTGAGCATGGGTTTTCTAAACAGACTTTTCTATTTCAAGTAGGAGCCATCTAAAGAGAGAAGGAAAGAGGATAGGGGGGATGAGCCACTCCTCTAACCACTCCTATAACTTAAAACTCTCAATTAAGCTGTGAACCTAAAATGTAGCTTCAGCAGTTGAGCTCTGTAGACAATAGAAAAGAAAAAGAAAAGGATGTATGGAAAACATGTAGAAAGGAGCATAGAGCTCCATCTGTCTGCATCTAATAGGAATGCAAAATGTTTAAAAAGTAATATGATGAGGTCTATTTATAAATGTTGTTTCACACTTGATTCATATATCTTTCACCCAAGATTCATACATTTTTCCTTTTTTATCTTAATTATAAAAATGGGTGAATGTTGTATGAATCTTGTGTGGAAAAAAAATATAAAGAGGCCTCCTAATATTTAAAGTGGGAGCAAACTTTCTTGGTTAATTTTTACCTATATTTTACCTTATTATAGGCTTACCTATAGGTAAAGTAAATATCTCCTAAACATGAACTGTTTAGGAGATATTTACTTTGGAAGCAGCCAGTGATGTCACCAGCACATACACTCTGAAGGAACGGCATACCTTTGGATTATTCTGACCAGATATAAACAAATGTCATCAATTTGCGTCCATTCCATTTATGTCAGTCTTTGGGCAAGAACCTTATGTTTTGTTTATACTTTTGTCACTTATGATTAGTTTCTTCAACAACCAAAATAAAGAATGTAACAACAGATATGAACTGATGTAAACTGAGCTGAACTGAACTGCAGTGCAAACTGATGTAAACTGAATTGAACTGAGCTGAACTAAAAACAGATGTAAACTGATGTAACCTGAATGAGTATTCATCAGTTTCTTCTGGGCAAAAATGTGACTAAACTGATGATATCGGTATGAAATAGGGTTGCCACTTTTTCTTCAAGCCAAACCCGAACACTAGCGGCTCACAGCAATTCTTATTTTTTTGGTAAAAGACATGGGACACCTTTGGGTGCACCAAGGAGAGTAATAATGCGGAAGGATGGGGGGTGGACATGGGGGTAGGGTTGTGGGTAGTATAAATAGGAGGGGCTGCAAGGGGAGGGGTGGGGGATGGCGACCGAGAACAGAAAGGTAGGGGGAAGGTGAGTGAGGGTGATGGAAACAAATGGGATACAGCAAAGATAGGTGGTAGATTGGTGGAGTTGGGGGAGATACAGACAAGGATAGGGAGGGGGGGAGAGTAATGGAACGAGACTTGCATAGAGAAAGGAGCTTGTTCTATAAGGTGAGAGATGGAGATTGAGGTGAGCAAGGAGGCAATGGTCAGAGGAGGACCAGAGTTAGTGGTGAGGGGAAGGAAGAGTCTGAATAAATGGGAGAGCGGCAGTTCTGTGAGATGTGGCATTGCTAGTGGGACTGAGAGATAGAGTATCATGTAATGTGAATCAAAGGCAGTTCATGTGTTGTGTACAGTAAAGGTGGACCAAAGCATGGATGGATGAGGAGCAGGAGAGGATAAGGGAGCAGCCAAGTGTGAAGGGAAACAATGCAGGGGGTAGAATGTGCAGAGGGAGGCAGGGAGCTGATGGCAGTTATAGGGGGAATCCTAATGAGATTAGGTCTGAATAATGTGTTCGGGTTTCAGGTGGACTGAAACCCAGACACATGATTCAAAACTCGAACTGTCCAGGTGAATCCTGGACAGGTGGCAACCCTAGTATGAAAGGACCCTAATTTATAAGCCAGAAGTCAGTGGCTGTAACCAAGGAACACAATATGGGTCACCGCTACAAGTTTTGAGATAAAGTCCATTACAAATGTCTGGTGGGAAAGGTGAGGAATAATAAAAGAAAATATAAAAAAACTGAAAAACTTAAGGGCAATCCATTGAAATTATATAGAATGGTAGAAGCTGAACATTAAGACCCCTTTCACACTGAGGGCGTTTTGCAGGCGCTATAGCGTTAAAAATAGCGCCTGCAAACCGTCCTAAAACAGCTGCTCCATTCACTCCAGTGTGAAAGCCCGAGGGCTTTCACACTGGAGCGGTGCGCTGGCAGAGCGTCAGAAAAAGTCCTGCCAGCAGCTTCTTTGGAGCGCAATAGGAGCGGTGAACTTACCGCTCCTAATGCGCTCCTGCCCATTGAAACCAATGGGCAGCGCCGCCGTAACGCCGGCTAAACGCTGTAGCGGCGCATTGCGGCCGGTTTTAACCCTTTTTCGGCCGCTAGCGGGGGGTAAAAGCGCCCCGCTAGCGGCCAAAATACGCCGCAAATCTGACGGTAAAGCGCAGCTAAAAATAGCAGCGTTTTACCGCTGATGCTCGGGGTGGCACAGTGTGAAAGGGCTCTTAAAGAGGCCAAGCTAAAAGGGAGCATTCTTAGTCCATTCATTCCATGTAAAACAACCCATTCAGTTTAAAATAGAAATGAAGGGCAAAACATTTTTGTATGGATTTAAAAATACATTATAAATACCTTTTTTTTCCCCTCTGTTCTCAGCTGCATAAGAGCTGGGGGGAGGAGCTGCAGCATTACACTGAGCTTCCCAGTGAATGGCTGTGCAGCAGGGGCATGCCAGGACAAGTCTGATCATTGGAGGAGAGCACACTGAGTTCCCTGCATAGCTAGAGAACTGACCTTGCTGTGTCCTGCTCAGTTATTAATAGGAAAGCAGAGGGACTGGCAGGAACACCAGGGATTTCACACAAAGGAAACAATACAAAGAGGACAGGATACTTTCTCATACAAGTACATGGTACAGCAAGCACACATTAGGAATATGAAGTGTTGGGGTAACAAACACTTTAACACTCTGACATTTATTCAGCTTTGCTGTTTAGATATTCTAGGAGGTATGGTCGCCAACCTTTTGGACCTCGCGGACCACTAACATTCATTTTACATGCCTTATACACACAGTGCTCCGCGGCTCTCCACCCCCCCCCCCCCCCCGTTCCCGCACTCTACATTACACTGCTGCCTTACATAGACTCATTATTGGATCTCACCTCCTTATCCAGCCATGTGCTCGAGCTCTGTGCTCCCTCCCACAGTCTGTGATCAGCGCTGCAATTGGAAGTCCCTCCTTCTTCACCTCCCGCTCTCTGCACTACTCTCGATACCTCCCTCTGAGTTCCCAGGAGCCGAAACTACAGAGGAGACATCGGGTATCAGTGCGTGCTGACAGTATTGAAAACAGCACTGGAAACAACATTGTGCAGTATACATCCGCCACAATGATTATTTACAGCAGAACCCCTGGAGACCACCAAAATGTTCTTGTGGCCCATCAGTGGTCCACAGACCATTGGTTGGGGATTGCTGTTCTAGATTGTATAACATAGAAAAACTGAGGCTGGGTTCACACTAGTGCGACACGACATCTGTCTTACTTTGGATCTGACTTTGCCCTGCGACATGAATCCGACATATGTCCGACTTTCAATGAACGGGGATCCGACTTGGATCCCCGCCAATAGCAGGCACTGTGTTTGGTATGAATCTTGAGGGGGAACTCCACGCCAAATTTTAAATAAAAAACCAGCATGGGTTCCCCCTCCAGGAGCATACCAGGCCCTTGGGTCTGGTCTGGATTTGAAGGGGAACCCCTACGCCGAAAAAACGGCGTGGGGGTCCCCCCCAAAATCCAAACCAGACCCTTATCCGAGGACGCAACCTGGCAGGCCGCAGGGGAAGAGGGGGGTCGAGAGAGCGGCCCCCCCTCCCTCCTGAACCGTACCAGGCCACATGCCCTCAACATGGGGGGGTTGGTGCTCTGGGGCAGGGGGGCGACCTGCGGCCCCCCCCACCCCAAAGCACCCTGTCCCCATGTTGATGAGGACAGGGCCTCTTCCTGACAACCCTGGCCGTTGGTTGTCGGGGTCTGTGGGCGGGGGGCTTATCGGAATCCGGGGCCCCCCCCTTGATAAGGGGGCCTCCAGATCCCGGCCCCCCACCCTATGTGAATGAGTATGGGGTACATCGTACCCCTACCCATTCACCTGGTGGGAAAAAAATGTCAAGAAAAAACACAACACAGCTTTTTTAATTAATTTATTGCACAGCTCTGGGGGTCTTCTTCCGTCTTCGGGGGTCTCCGCGCTCTCCGGTTCTTTCTTCTGCCGGGCCTCCGCTATCTTCTTCCAGCTCTTTTGCTAGCGGGGCCCGGTCTTCTCCGTCGCCTTCTTCTTCTCCTGCTCTCCGGTTCTTTCTTCCGCCGGGCCTCCGCTATCTTCTTCCAGCTCTTTTGCTAGCGGGGCCCGGTCTTCTCCGTCGCCTTCTTCTTCTCCTGCTCTCCGGTTCTTTCTGCCGCCGGGCCTCCGCTATCTTCTTCCAGCTCTTTTGCTAGCGGAGGCCCGGTCTGGTCTTCCCGGCGTCTCGTCCGGCTCTCCGTTGTCCTTCTGCTGGTCCCTCCACTATCTTCTTGCAGCTCTTTTGCTAGTGGAGGGGCCCGTCTTCTCCGTCGCCGTCTTCTTCTCTCTTCTCCTCCTCGATGTTGACGCGTCGCTTCCTCCCGCTGTAATGCTGGCTGTTCGCTCCGCTCCGCATTAATATAGGCTTCTCATGACGTCACAGTCACATGCTCCCATGACGTCACAGTCACATGCTCCGGGGCCGGAGCATGTGACTGTGACGTCATGAGAAGCCTATATTAATGCGGAGCGGAGCGGAGCGAACAGCCAGCACTACAGCGGGAGGAAGCGACGCGTCAACATCGAGGAGGAGAAGAGAGAAGAAGATGGCGACGGCGAAGACCGGCCCCTCCACTAGCAAAAGAGCTGCAAGAAGGTAGTGGAGGGGCCGGCAGAAGGACAACGGAGAGCCGGACGAGACGACGGGAAGACCGGGCCTCCGCTAGCAAAAGAGCTGGAAGAAGATAGCGGAGGCCCGGCGGAAGAAAGAACCGGAGAGCGGGAGAAGAAGAAGAAGGCGACGGAGAAGACCGGGCCCCGCTAGCAAAAGAGCTAGAAGAAGATAGCGGAGGCCCGGCAGAAGAAAGAACCGGAGAGCGTGGAGACCCCCGAAGTCGGAAGAAGACCCCGGAGCTGTGCAATAAATTAATTTAAAAAGCTGTGTTGTGTTTTTTCTTGACATTTTTTTCCCACCAGGTGAATGGGTAGGGGTACGATGTACCCCATACTCATTCACATAAGGGGGCCCCCAGATCCCGGCCCCCCACCCTATCAAGGGGGGGGGGCTCCCGGATTCCGATAAGCCCCCCGCCCGCAGACCCCGACAACCAACGGCCAGGGTTGTCGGGAAGAGGCCCTGTCCTCATCAACATGGGGGCAGGGTGCTCTGGGGTGGGGGGGCCGCAGGTCGCCCCCCTGCCCCAGAGCACCAAACCCCCCATGTTGAGGGCATGTGGCCTGGTACGGTTCAGGAGGGAGGGGGGGGCCGCTCTCCCATCCCCCCCTCTTCCCCTGTGGCCTGCCAGGTTGGGTGCTCGGATAAGGGTCTGGTTTGGGTTTTGGGGGGGACCCCCACGCCGTTTTTTCGGCATAGGGGTTCCCCTTCAAATCCAGACCAGACCCAAGGGCCTGGTATGCTCCTGGAGGGGGAACCCATGCCGGTTTTTGTTTTAAAATTTGGCGTGGAGTTCCCCCTCAAGAGCAGCAGAGCACAAGTCGTATGCCAAAGTTGAATCATGCAAGACTGCGGTCCGACTTTAATCCGACTTCAATGATAGTCAATGGGCTGAAGTCGGATCAAAGTCGGACCAAAGTAGTACAGGGAGCATTTTCAAAGTCGGACCGACATGTGTCGGACCAGTTAAGACGGCTCCCATAGGGAAACATTGATTTTCACACGTCATGCGACATGAGCTCCCAATGTCGGAGCGTTTGTCGCCCCAGTGTGAACCCGGCCTAAGGGGCTCTTCGGGCCCCTTACAATTTTTCTGATTAAAGTAGATTTTTCTTTTTTTCTATATATGATGAGGTTGGTTTAACAGTTTGAAGGGGAATATTTAACCTCGCTATATTTGATTTGTAGTCAGAGTCTGGATACTGAATAGAAGTGACCGCCTACCCCCAAACCTGGCGACCTGAGTTGTGCCATGGCCGCCCGTGAGAGTACGCCTAAAAGGAGGGCAAAGAAGACACTGACTAGGTATGAAGGAGAATTCTAATGAAAAGCAAACATGAACAATTAATCCAACAAAACAGTAAAAGCACGTTTCACCTCTACAAGGGGATCCGGTATGTACCGCTTATAACATGATGACCGCCAACGACCCCTGTACTTAATAACATGCGACGGGACCCCCTGCTTGGAAGCCGCGGAGGCAGCCCCAATCCTAAATGAGTGCCCCGAGAACTGACTAGGGTCATAACCCAGCCTGCCAATCAAAACCCTGACATGGGAAATGAACAGACTGGAAGTGAGGGCCTGCGTAGGAAAGGGGAGCAAAGGGCTATCGAGCGGGGCGGCAGAGAATAAGCCCATAAGCTGATCCAGCACCATCACAGGACACCAGGCCGTGTCGGTCCCGTAATAATGAATGGCAAAACCTTGCTCTACCTGACAGTTCTTGCTCCTAGGGAGCTGTAGTACAAAATGATCTGCCAACCTGATGAGATTACCTCTGAGGAGAACTGGAGCGTGGAGCCCAGCCCTGGACACCTCCCCCGGCCTGAGGAACCCAAAGAAGCTGAGGTACACTGCAGCTTTCAGGACCAAGCTGGGACCCAACCCGAAAGGAGAGAGGGACAATAAATCTGACAGCCCCCGGAAGATCGGCCCAGAAATAGGTAAGCGTCTGACCACTGGTCTACCTTGCGTCTTCTGTATACCCTTGAGCATGGCCCTAATGGAATGAGCTGCAAAAACTGACGGTGACCCAGGATGGAGTAGGGAAAAGAAATGTTGAATGCCCGCCAGGTACGATTTGATAGTGCTGTGGGACAAAGACAAATTACCATGACAATAAGCCATGAACGCCAAGAGGTACTTAACATCATACCCCCTGGCGCCCGGGTAACGGGATGAGAAACCACCAAAACACCTCCACCCAGTTCTGTATGCCCTGAGCGTGTTTGCGGACAAGGATGCATTGACAAGGCAGGCCGCTCTGATCTGCCTCCGGATGCTGCAGAAAGAAACGTGGAAAGTCAGCCCAGGACAAGGCATCCGCCGCCCCGTTATCGACCCCACTCACAAATTGCCCCTGAAAATGAAAATTTAACTTGAGGCCTAACCAAGTCAACCTGCGCATGAACGACATGATCAACAGAGAACCTGACCTCCCCTTGATGACGGTCTGACCGGACCACGAGGGTCCCCAGGTGCAGGCTGCGGCCACAATGGGGAAGATCTCGAAAAGCGCGGATGTCCTGGCAAACCCTGGAATATCTGCCACTTCTGAAGGCCAGGGGCCTGCGAGCCACTGACCCCCGAAAATGGCTGAAAAACCCACCGAAGCAGCGGCATCCGAAAACACCCTCGGGGAGGCTGCCGTGGGTGGCCGGATGAATAAGGCAATCCCATTCCAGCTGCATAAGAACTGATCCCACATCAGCAGATCAGCCCTGGCGCTGGCCCCCAAACGCACCACCGAGTCCGAGTCTTGGTAGAGCGGAAGGAGAGCCAACAGACGGGAGACAAAAGACCTGCCTTGCGGAATGATTCTCATGGCAAAATTGAGCATGCCTAAGAGAGACTGCAGCTCTCTCTTAGAACATACCGGGGACCTAACTAGATTATGAATGACCCCCCCGGATCCTGATCAGCTTGTCCTGTGGTAAATAAGCGATCATGCGGACGGTATCCAAGGTGATCCCAAGAAAAGTGATCACGGTGGACGGCCCATCGATCTTGTGGGCAGCCAAGGGGACGTTCAGATCCCTGAACAACTCGTTGAGAGTGGCAAGATCCTTAGGTGGCCACGCCAGGCTCTCCAGTAGCAAAAAATCATCCAAATAGTGAATAACCTTGCCACACCCCAGCTGTGAAGAAAGGATCCACTCAAGCGCTGTGGCAAATGTATCAAAAAGCCAAGGGCTGCTCTTGGACCCGAACGTCAGCTTGGTGGCGAAGTAAAACTGCTCCCGCCATCTGAAGCCGTACCATTGCCAGAGAGATGGCATGATCGGGAGGAGTTTGAAGGCGTCCGCAATGTCCGCCTTTGACAACCATGCCCCTCTCCCCAACCGCAGGACATGCTGAACAGCGGAATCAACAGAAGCGTATTTCAAGGAGAACTCTTCCAAAGGAATGAGAGAATTCAGACTAGGCACTGGTGACAAATGAGGAGCCGACAGATCATAAATTAAACAGTATTTATTTGAAAATTTACCTTTAAAAAACCCCGATGGGGCTCACTCTCCACAAAACAAAAAGGCGGGGAAGAAAAAGGCCCAATAACAAACCCCTTGGACAATTCCACCCTCAATAAATCATCCACCAATTCAGGATTGGTAACGGCAGATACCAAATTGGCACACTCGTATGAGTGTAAGGGAAGGGTGGACAGGCCCGTGTGGAAACCCTCCACAAAATCATCCACCAAGAACCTCTTGAGAGCCGGGGACGGGTGGAGATCCAACCAGAACCCCAACCTGGAGACATCGACCCGGCTCAGTCAGGATACACTGGATGGCTTGACTGGACAAGCGGTTTTAGGATGGGCCCTAAAACAGTTTGCACAGACATGCAGCAGTCTGCACTGGTTGTAATTACAGGTGGTATAATTGTAATTGTTGCACAGCTGTGGACTTGCCCAGCACATGAATGGGCCTGCCAAGCTTGTCAACCAGCCCTGAAGGCCCTGAGGAAGGTCCACCCGACCCTGACCTGCTGGCCCCGGCTACCCCCAGATGATCTACATTGGGACACCAGTTGGCGGTGTGAGCAGCAGACTGACAGGTAGCACATGTAGGAGATCTCTGACTCGCAAAATGCCTACAGAACAATTCTGTGTCAATGACACTCCAACATGAAACCAACTGAAACTGAGCCCACATGGCAGCAACCTTAGACGAAAAGGATTTATGATAATCGTAAAAGGCGCTGCCACCATACTTGTGGGCCAAATCAACTATCTTTTGCAGATAGAGGTCCAACTCCTCCCTCCTGCCGGGACTAACACCACAAATAACATTCCTGAAAATCCCAAAATCAAGGACAAACTCGGCAATGCTGAGCTTGCGGTTCAGCCTGGGTTTCGGGGTCCTAAGGACCACGAGACCTCCCCGCAAGCATACGCCTTGTTCTCCACAGCGTCCTGCGAGGCAATGAGCAGGGACACCAGGTTAATGTCCTTCCCTTCCAAGATGTCCTTCTTCAGATTGGCCGGGACAAAATGGGCAGGGGAAACAGAAGGAAAAATAACAGCAGCAGAAGGATCAGCCAGCTGTAATGGCCCCCCTGTGATACCTGCAGGAATTCCAGACGGCCCAGGAGCCGAGGAAGCTACCGGAACCATCACATTGTCTGGACGGGCCTCCAGCACATCCATCCTGTCCTGCAAAAGCTGGACCGAAGACGAGAGGGTATTTAATACCGTATGAATCTGCGTCAACGCGGTGAGGAGGGGTGCATGCTCCGCACTGGAAGGCAGAGGCTGGGACGGGTTTGGAAAGAGGAGCCTGAATAACTCCGCTTTTCTGGCCGAGGCCGAGAAAGGAATGCCCCTGGAACGAAATTCGGCAATGAGCTTGGGTATGGTCCAGCTCCTTAAGGAAGGCGTGCTCCTGTGCTCCGAGCCCCTTGCTGGTGTGGAAGGGCCAGCTGGTGTGGAAGGGATGAACGCAAACTCTTCACTCTCTGAGATATGCGACATGCTCCCAATCTGCGGACAAACACAAACAACCACCAGTCAACTCCACTGACCGACCCGATCAAGCCTACCTGCCCTAACGTAATGATGTGTGAAGCTGATGCCAAGAACCAAGCTCCTGAAAGATGCTAATGACCGTGACCCCCTGCGTGAGTGTAGCGCGAGCAACCCGTGGCGCTGGACAGGCAATTAAAAACGAACACTCAGGGCTTAGTACCTACAGACCGTGGTAGGCAGATATAGGAATGTAAGTGATGTGCAACGTATGACGTATGAATGTACAGGCGAGAAGATTGCATCAAATCAATTAAAAACGAAACCTCAGCCTGTACGGATCTGAAGACGTGACAGATCCTGGAATGTAAACCCCTAACTACCCCTGAGCGAAAAGAGGTCACAGCACCCACCTGAAGCGTCCGAATGAACACAGAAATCCACCTGCAACAACATTAGATGTATGCACTGAACAAATGACGCCCACTGCGAGCCGTTGCCACCCCTAACCAATGCTGTGGTGACCTCATGAAACAATCCACCTGACTAGAGTGTACGTGCTCTGTGGCGGGAACAATAAACGGGAGAAACAAGGAAGCAACCCTGACGTGACTTGTAAACGAAGCTACAAAAACCTACCTTAGCGAAGCCCAGTGATAAGGAGTGAATGAGTGCTGACAAATGTATGTAAAGCAGCCCTGTGGCCAACAGGCTGGACCAGAGTCCTGGCAACCTGTAATGAACAGCTGGTGCAAGCTAAGCTAAGTAGTAAGTGATACAGGGGTAGCAGGCGAAGTGATCTAGGGGAACCAGGAGTAGAGGACGCGCCAAAGACCAGACCCCTACTCCAGTAACCCGTGACTCCCCCCCTCCCACAAGGAGACCTGACGCGGAGAGGCCGACCTAGCAAAGGGGTGGAAAGGCGATGCTGGCAGAGTACAAGAAACGGTGACGTAGAATACCACCTACACTGATACCAGTGCAACCCCCCCCCCCCGCTAGATAAGGGTGAACGTACCTGCACCAAGAAACTGGACCCCTGGATGACCTGTGGAGAGAAGCCCACCCTGGACATGGACGTGGGGTGGCACGGAGCAATGAAAATCCCAGCAGTACAAAACCAAAAAAGAACTCCCACATATACAATACAGTGACATCTGCGACAAGCGACAGCCTGCACCCCCCCCCCCACAACCGGCTCCTGACCTACCTGCACTGACCACTGTGAGTGATAGTGACAGCTGCCACGAGAGGTCCCCGCAACAAACTTGCCAACAGCTGCAATAGCCCTGCAAGGAAAGGCCCGACCTTCCGCCAGACGCCTGGATCGCTGAACCCCGCAAGCTGCTACCTGTAGCGGGGAAGAAGATGAGTTAGAGCCGTGCACTAACCCCTACTGACCGACCGTCAGTAAAGCACACAGACCCATACGAAAAAACACCGCTCCACGCGCTGCCTACACCCAGCCACCGCGCGAGATACCCGGAACCGGAAATGACATCAGGAACCCGGAAATGCAGCCGACGCAAGCCAGGGGGAGGATGGGGAGAATATAACGCCCCACCCTCCTCCTACAAATTCAGGCTAGCCAATGGCCAGCCTTCTAACATGCTGTTGTAAATGTATTGCCATGTGTTATTTTGTAACAAGTCTTGCATTTTTTTTGGTGCAAATAAACAAAATATAAAAAAAAAAGAATGTTCGCAGTATGTGTTGGTTTAACACATTAAAAATTATTTTTAAAGGTGCTCGCAGCTCACCTTAATGCACTCAAAAACAGACGTGACCTTTCTTTTAACATGGTGCAGCACTACAGTGTACAGGATGTGCGTTATGGCGCCTTGCAGTGTGGGTGAGCTGCCTGCTACTGTAATAGTGTGTTGGTAGCCATTCAAAATATTTTACCATGCACTACACCAATGATAAAATGTGAATGGACCTGTATTGTTGGGGAGAGTCTAAGGCAGTGGCGGCTGGTGCTCAGAATTTTTGGGGGGGCGCAAACAAACTGAGAAAAAAAAAAATTAAACGCAGCCACTGTGCCCATCAAACGCCACCAGTTTGCCCCCTCAAATGCAACCAGTTTCCCCCCCAAATACAGCCAGTTTCCCCCCCCCCCAAATACAGCCAATTTGTCCCCAAATGCAGCCAGTTTCCCCCCAAATGCCGCCAGTTTATCCCCAAATACAGCCAGTCCCCCCCTAAATGCCGCCAGTTTCCCCCCAAATACAGCCAGTTTGTCCCCAGCCCAGCACTTACCTTCCTCGGGTCAGCACCCTCCTCTCCACGCTCCCTCGATGCCTTCTCCCGCCCTCGATGTCGCTTTAGCCAATTAGGTTACCAGTAACCAGACCTGGTGAACCTGATTGGCTGAGACACGTGTCAGTGTTAACCAAGGAACGCACACCATGTGCGTCCCCTGGTTAACTATTCGGAAGCCGATTAGAGCCCACAGGCTGTAATTGGCTCTGATAGGCACTTCCAAAACCCAACCAGCCGCTGTTATTCAGATGGCCGACGCTCACCAGGGGGCCGGACATCTGAATAGTGGGCGGCAGCGGCACCGGCGACAATACATAGGTTCATGCAATGCATGAACCTATGTATTGTTGACGTGAGTGACAGGCGCAGGAGAGAGAGGGGGCGCGCTCCTGCACCCACTATGGACGCACTGCCACTGGTCTAAGGTCTCTAAAACCGGATTCATATACACTATTTTACCAAAAGTATTGGGACACCTGCCTTTACCCTCACATGAACTTTAATGGCATCCCAGTCTTAGTCCGTAGGGTTTAATATAGCGTTGGCCCACCCTTTGCAGCTATAACAGCTTCAACTCTTCTGGGAAGGCTATCCACAAGGTTTAGGAGTGTGTCTATGGGAACGTTTAACCATTCTTTCAGAAGCACATTTGTGAGGGGCACTGATGTGGACAAGACGGCCTGGCTCACAGTCTCCGCTCTAATTCATCCCAAAGGTGTTTTATCTGGTTGAGGTCAGGACTCTGTGCAGGCCAGTCAAGTTCCTCCACCCCAAACTTTCTCATCCATGTATTTATGGACCTTGTTTATACACTGGTGCGCAGTCATGTTGGAACAGGAAGGGGCCATCTCCAAACTGTTCCCACATAGCTGGGAGCATGAAATAGTCCAAAATGTCTTGGTATGCTGACACCTTAAGACCCCTTTCACACTCACAGCGGGGCGCATCAGTGGTAAAGCACGGCTAGTTTTAGCGGCGCTTTACCGTCGTTTTAGCAGCTGATGAAAGTTACATACACCCGAAAAGCGCCGCTGCCGAAGCACTTTGCAGGCGGTGCCATTGATTTCAATGGGCAGGGGCGGTGGAGAATACACCGCTCCTAAACCGCTCCAAAGATGCTGCTTGCAGGACTTTTTGTACCGTCCTGCAAGTGCACCGCCCCTGTGTGAAAGCACTTGGGCTTTCACATTGGGGCTGCAGGGGAGGCATTTTTCAAGCACTATTTTTTTTTTTTAGCCCTTAAGCCCACGTTCACACTGGGGCTGCGGGAGTGAAGCCTGCGAGTTCAGCTGAACTCGCACGATTTCACTCCCGCTGGCAGTCCCGTTTTCAGCCACGATTTCAAAGACATCTGAAACAGATGTCAATGTAAATCGCGGCTGAAATCGCAAAAAGTAGTACAGAAACCACTTTTTGTAATCGGTGCAGTGCCGCAGATGCGGCGTCGCACCGATTAGGACGGTGCCATTGCCCGCAATTTGCGGCAAATTTCGCCGATTTGACATGCGATTTGACATGTCAAATCGCACCAGTGTGAACCAGGGCTTAGTGCCTGAAAAACGCCTCCAGTGTTAAAGGGGTCTAAGAGTTCCCTTCACTGGAACTAAGTGGTCAAGCCCAACCCCTGAAAAACAACCCCACACCATAATCCCCCCTCCAACAAATGATTTGCACCAGTGCACAAAGCAAGGTCCATAAAGACATGGATGAGCGAGTTTGGGGTTGAGGAACTTGACTGGCCTGCACAGAGTCCAGTGCGTTCCTGTTCACCAGTTCAGGTGCAAATTTGTGCCGGAATTCCCACCTGAACCTTACCCCAAACCGCACAGGACCACTTTTGAAACCGCATCGCGGCCGGGACTAGAGTTGCCACCTCATCCCTTTAAACCCGAACACATATTAATTACACAGGTTCTGTGGCTGATTATGGTGATAATTAAACTCACTTGGTGCCTCATCTGCATTTAGTTAGCCTCAGAACATGTGTAATTCATGGCTGTTCGGGTTTAAAGGGATGAGGTGGCAACCCTAGCCGGGACATGTGTGAACTGACTCCATGCAGTCACATTCACATGTCATGCGAATTGGATGTGTTTTAAAACGCATCCAATTTGCTTATATGAACCCAGCCTAACAGTCAGGGAACTGTTGGAATAAAAAATAAATAAATTGACCATGTACATAACTACTGCTCAGAGTGCCATATCTTCCCCAAAGTACATTGTGAATGCCACAGGAACAGAACGTAATGTGAAAAGTTCAATGAACAATGTAAACTACTGACGTACAATATGATGCTGTACAATACAAGAATAAAATACTTCAGAATGCTGTTTTTCTTAGTCATTAGAATTACAAATAAAAAGCAGTAAACGTGTTATTTTATTATCTTACCATCTAGTTTAGTTTGAATATCTATGTATTGTTCCGCAATGGTCCAGCTTCCAAGTCCTGGTATAAATATAAGGTTGATGATGACCTGCCAAAAGTAGGACACTTTTAAAGATGCTCTATAATGTCACTGCACACACAAATGACTAATTATTACATTTGACGAACACTAAACTTGTCAACCTCACATAAAATGTAAAATATATACATATGACATTAGTCACAAGCTTTTCCATAAACATGTAGGTTTTTAAAAGACATATAAAAGGTTAACAGGATGCTTTCCAAAACCTTGACTTAGGATTTCAGCAGGTACAACTGATAAAATGAAACTGGCAATGATTAACTAAAGCAGTAGCACATGAAGGTAAACAGCTGCTATCCCTTTGGAAATCTCCAATTAACCATCAATTGTCTGGTTGTCAGGTAGCAATTCACTCAACAAATCACAAATGATGGGTTTACATTTTCACTGGTATGTCAAATAGTACTAGGTATCTTTTTTTGAGATGGGCCCAGAGGGGGCAGCGAAAAAAGGAAGCTCAAAAGATAAAGGAATAGGAAAAAGGAGGAGACCTGGAGGAGGGACGAGATCGGTCAAGGAAACCTCTACACAGAAGACAGGGTCGTACCCGCAAAAAGAAGGAAATGAAATTGAGCCTCCTAATATCATCAACCCTACCGATATACCCCTATATGAGCACCATATTTCATTGTTGAATAGGAGTTGGACAGGACATCTGCCTATTGTAAGGACATCTGCCTATTGCTTAGGCAGGTTCATTTTTAATTTTATGTATCACAGCTAACGCAGAACTGTGGTAGTGCAAGTGTATGGTATGTGTAGCAACATTTAGAGGAACTCCCTACTAAGAGAAATACAAGGCACCCATTGCAAGGGTTTAACAGTTTCTTTATGAAGAATGGGATTTTTTTTTTTTTTTTTTATTTCATTGTGGCTTTTGCATACAAATTTCAGGTCAGTGGTTTAAAAGGTAATTAACATAGCAGTATCGACGTGACAGCCATATAAATAGCATGCTCAGAAGGAGGTCTACAATGGTAACATTCATATTTTTTCAGTATAGGTTTTCTTTAGGACCAGATGCTTAGGCCTGTACACCATGAATTGGCCTTTTGTTCATGCAGCTGGAGCTGCTAGATTCTGCATGCAGGTAGACCATGTAAGTCTTTAGGGATGCAGCGACTGCAAGGAAAGTAATGATCTTCACCAGCACACCTTGGTATAGTGATAGTCTTGTCCTTTAAGCTGGCCATAGATGGTTTGAATCTGGGCCGGTGTTTCCTCAGATTTGGCGACCCGTCAGAATTCGTAACGGAAGTGACGTTCCGTTGCCGCCATCTTGCTACACCCCGCACTCCTTCATAGTAAGGATACTCTGAGAAGGGGGAAAGCGGACATCTTGTTACACCCACCGGAGTTTTCCATTTTACACTTATTTTTAACAGGAAAGTGAGTTTATATAGTGAAATACAGTACTTAGAAGTCTGTCTGACTGGTTAGATATTGAATTTTAAAAGTAGCGAACTTCTGCCAGATTAGCAAACCTGTGAGATGAGCAGGCTTGCCGCTGCTTTTAAAATTCAACATCATAACAGTCAGACGGAGTTCTAAGTACTGGATTTACTATTAAATATAAGTGTAAAATGCAAAACTCCGGTGGGTGTAACGAGATGTCCGCTTTCCCCTTCTCAGAGTATCCTTACTATAGAGGAGTGTGGGGTGTAGTAAGATGGCGACGGCAGAACGTCGCTTCCTTTACCAATTCTGACGTGTCGCCATATCTGACGAAACACCGGTTCAGCAGGAACTGGCCTAGATTCTAACCGTTTATGGGCAGGCTGAAGTTGATCGATCAACTTGCGTACGACCAGCCTGTTGGATTTTACATGCGGCTATTGCTAGTGGCTGGTATAGCTGCTACCAGTAATCACTATGTTCTCCAGACAAGGGACATGAGAACACAATGGCTCAGTGAGAGAGATTCCTGTGGTTGCAGGAAAGAAAATCGCTTTGTCTATGGCTGGCCTTTTTCACATATAGTAACAAGCATAACTGGCCTGTGATGCCTGTTAATTTGTGTGATTGCCTATTTAGCGACCGCCCGCCCACCCACAAAGTACTATGGACGAGCGGCCAGTGTAGGCAAAGCAACGTACTGGTACGTCGCTGCCTACTTCCTGGTTTAGGGCGCACGCATGCACGCCCCCCTGCGCAGGCACCCGCTGTGATTGTACACAGCGGGGAGCCTGTCAGCAGGTCCTGGCCAATGATTCACAGACGGGACCTGCTGATCGACTGTGTGCAATCACAGCCCAGAGCTCTGTGTTGATAATCAAAACAGAGCTCTGTACAGATTCTTATTTTCCTATGATTATATGGTGGTCCCATCCGCTAATTCACTACAGCCTTTTCACATTGCATGGGCCTCGGCAATCGTGTCAATTAAACCTAAAAACATATACCTGTAATTGCTTATGTTCACTTTTGTTTTAGCAGTTTTGAAAGTTTTTATGTTTATAAACATTTATATATTTTTAATTGTTTGTTAAAAATCTCTGTTTTTGCAAATAAATACAGTATTTAAGATGGGGCAAATCTATCACTCTCATATTGCATTTGCATATTGCAAATCATGGGGGATTTTCTAAGAAAGCCGTTTAATTAGACCTCAGCTTTCATGCTCTTAGTACACCATAGAGAATGTAAGCAAGAATCTGACTTTCTGCCATATGGGCTGCACAGTACAAGGCATTTTTTCTGTCAAGTTGATAAACAGGCCTATTGTTATGAAATGGACTTTGCCCTAAAATGCAAGGTCAACTTATTACATCAGGCACCTCCACTTTTACAAATCACTGTGTAGCGGGTGTCAACATTTAGGGGGAGTGTCTGGGCGGTAGCATGGCCCAGATGCACTAATTATTAGGGATTTATGGCCATTTTGGTTCGTGGAAGATAATAATGGTGTTCAGTTCCCTGCGGCCCCTGGGTGGCGCTGTCACCTTGGGCTGGGGTTGAACCATCATTGTAGGGCCATGCCCTTTGTGTCCTCTCGCGACAGTAGTACAGCGGGGTGGTAAACCCGCTGTGCCTGCTGGGAGAGGGTATAAAGGGGGCAGACATCTTGCGCACGAGGTCCGAGCCCCAGGCACCTTCAGCCTGGGGGCTGCTGTCCTGGTCGTCTGCGCCCGGGTGCCCTCGGACTGGGCGCGGGGAAGTTCGAGTTCCATCCCAGGCACCTTAAGCCTGGGGTGAGGTACTAGCAAAGGCCTGGGGCCCCGCATCGGAGAAGATACCTAGGGACCCACCGAGTGAGGGGACCTGAGTCTTGGGCGAGGAGAACCAGGGAGGTGACCTAGCCTGAAGATCCAGCGCAGCATTGGCTGGTGACAGTCCGGATGGATCATCTTCCTAACAGGGGCAGTCATTAGAAGGTAGTCCACGTTCTTTGGTCTTTGCAGAGACCCAACTACAATCAGGTCGGTGGCAGAGACCTATCCAAAGGTCTGTGGCAGGGACCTCATCGTTCACCCGGTCTGTGGCAGGGATCAACCTCACGGTCGGTGGCAGCGACCGTGCGCCAAACGTTGTTGTGAACTCCTAACAGCTTCCCTAATCCGAAAGGATTGTGCCTGAACCCTCTCCCCACCAAGTTGTGTTTGTATCAACCTGTCTGCTTGCAAAGAGGCATATTTATCTCTGCGGAAATAAATATAGAAGTTGTACTATCACCTGGTGTGGGCTTACTTTTCTGGGAGCAAAGTGTTCTACATTCATCTATCCACCTGCAAGCGGAGAAGTGGAAGCTCCGGACCGGGACACAGACCCGAAGGTAAAGATTTTAGCTCAAACCTCTACACATACACGAGGTGCGAGCTGGTGGTGCACCTCACCCTTCTCCGTGGTTCCCCTAGACGAGTCAGCCAGATTGGAAAGAAGAAGGGAGAAAGCGGGTGAGGCCGCTACAACTGCATTAAAGCTGTTTAAAAAAAAGAACCTGCGGGAAAAATGTTAGAGATATACCTACCTTAAAAGGAGAAGTACAGCTAAAGCGCATTTGGCTGTACTTCTCCTGTGGATTACAGGAGTGCAGTGTGTTCTGCACTCCTGTGACCCGTTTTCAGCAGACAGTGGGCTAAAGCCTGCTGCCGGCTGATGTCACAGAGCTGGTCCATGCTTGGGAAAGATTGCGACCATATGGTTACGATCCGCCCATATGCCTGAGCTGGCCCCGGCTCAGCCTCTCAGCAAGCTGCTGATAGCTTTGAGCCAGTCACTCCCGCCCCTGCACAGCTCAGCGCTCCTGTGAGCGAAGTGGGGGCAGAGCTGACAGCAGTGACTGACAGTTACCAGGCCTCTGCTCAGGGATCCCTGAGAACTGAGTGATCGGCGGTGTTTGATGACTTGGTTCTCAGTCTTAGAGCCAGCGGGGGACAGATGCAGCATCGTAACAATGCTGCATCCACCTAGGTATGTATGATTTTGAAAGAAAATTGATTCCCATACTTCTCTTTTAAATTTGCCTTGTGGCCTCATCTTTCTAAAATCTCCTGTGCAACATCAGTCAGACTGGGAGAGGAAGTGGCAGTAGTAGGGGCGATCAGGTGTCATGCCTTCACATGTGCTAACTAGCAACATGCTGACAATCGGAGAAAGAAGAGAGATGACCTCATCAGTCTGTATGTGCCCCTTCACTGGCCAATCACAGACTGGGGCAGGGATGTAACCTATGTTGCTTAAAGTGGTAGGAAACCCTTACATATACCCAGTAAAGTGACTGGCCTCAGGTGATACACAGAGATGAAACAAATCTTCCTACATAAGTTGTACCTGTTTATATTCAGTCTTCTCTTCTCTACATCCGTTCAAAGTTCAGAATTTATCAGGCTAGGTTCACACCTATGCGTTGCGTTTTTGAGCTTGGAGTTTTTGCCAAGTTCGCAATCAGTCGTTCAGCGGTTCCATTGCGTTTTTAGCTGCGGACTTGCCAACCTGGGAAGTCTAGCCGCTGTTATCATGAGGGGGAACTCCACGCCAAATTTTAAATAAAAAACCGGCATGGGTTCCCCTCCAGGAGCATATCAGGCCCTTAGGTCTGTTATGGACTTTAACGGGAACCCCTACTCCGAAAAAACGGCGTGGGGGTCCCCCCCAAAGTCCATAGCAGACCCTTATCCGAGCACGCAACCTGGCAGGCCGCAGGAAAAGAGGAGGGGACGAGAGAGAACCTGAACCGTACCAGTACGCATGTCTCCGGCTGTAATGCCGTATGAGCGGAGCGCTTTCACTTTTATAGGCATGGGCGTGGTCACCGGGTGATGACACCCAGTGGCCCCGCCCCCATATGATGTCACCGTCCTGGGGAATGATGGGACTGTGATGTCATATGGGGCGGGGCCACTGGGTGTCATCACCCGGTGACCACGCCCATGCCTGTGAAAGCGCTCCGCTCATACGGCATTACAGCCGGAGACAGCGATGAGTCAACATCTCCAGGAGGGAAGAAGGCGACGAAGAAGACCGGGCCCCCGCTAGCAAAAGAGCTGGAAGAAGATAGCGGAGGCCCGGCAGAAGGAAGAAAGAACCGGAGAGCGAGAGAAGAACCCGAGAGCGCGGAGACGACACCGGAGACTCCCAAAGTCGGAAGAGACCCCCCGAAGTTGGAAGAGACCCCCAAAGTCAGAAGAAGACCCCCGGAGCTGACTAATAAATGACTTAAAAAACCTGTGTAGTGTTTTTATTGACATTTTTTTCCCACCAGGTGAATGGGTAGGGGTACGATGTACCCCATACTCATTCACATAGGGTGGGGGGCCAGGATCTGGGGGCCCCCTTATTAAAGGGGGCTCCTGGATTCCGATAAGCCCCCCGCCCGCAGACCCCGACAACAAAAGGCCAGGGTTGTCGGGAAGAGGCCCTGTCCTCATCAACATGGGGGCAGGGTGCTCTAGGGTGGGGGGGCCGCAGGTCGCCCCCCTGCCCCAGAGCACCAAACCCCCCATGTTGAGGGCATGCGGCCTGGTACGGTTCAGGAGGGAGGGGGGCCGCTCTCCCGTCCCCCCCTCTTCCCCTGCGGCCTGCCAGGTTGCGTGCTCGGATAAGGGTCTGGTTTGGATTTTGGGGGGACCCTCACGCCGTTTTTTTCGGCGTAGGGATTCCCCTTCAAATCCAGACCAGACCCAAGAGCCTGGTATGCTCCTGGAGAGGGAACCCATGCCGTTTTTTTATTTAAAATTTGGCGTAGAGTTCCCCCTTAAGAGCAGCAGAGCACAAGTCGCATGCCAAAGTCGGATCATGCAAGACTGCGGTCCGACTTTGATCCGACTTCAATGATAGTCAATGGGCTGAAGTCGGATCAAAGTCGGACCGAAGTAGTACAGGGAGCATTTTCAAAGTCGGACCGACATGTGTCGGACCAGTTAAGACGGCTCCCATAGGGAAACATTGATTTTCACACGTCATGCGACATGAGCTCCCAATGTCGGAGCGTTTGTCGCCCCAGTGTGAACCCGGCCTAAGGAGCTCTTCGGGCCCCTTACAATTTTTCTGATTAAAGTCGATTTTTCTTTTTTTCTATATATGAGGTTGGTTTAACAGTTTGAAGGGGAATATTTAACCTCGCTATATTTGATTTGTAGTCAGAGTCTGGATACTGAATAGAAGTGACCGCCTACCCCCAACCCTGGCGACCTGAGTTGAGCCATGGCCGCCAGTGAGAGTATGCCTAAAAGAGGGCATACTCAGAGTATGAATGAGTAAAAGAGTAAAATAGGGGGGGACCGGGTGGGCGGGAACCCGAAAATGCAGCCGACGCAAGCCAGAGGGAGGATGGGGAGAATATAACGCCCCACCCTCCTCCTACAAATTCAGGCTAGCCAATGGCCAGCCTTCTAACTTGTAGTCAGAGTCTGGATACTGAATAGAAGCAGTGACCGCCTACCCCCAAACCTGGCGACCTGAGTTGTGCCATGGCCGCCCGTGAGAGTACGCCTAAAAGAGGGCAAAGAAGACACTGACTAGGTATGAAGGAGAATTCTAATGAAAAGCAAACATGAACAATTAATCCATCAACATCAACATAGGGGCAGGGTGCTTTGGGGTGGGGGGGCCGCAGTGCGCCCCCTGCCCCAAAGCACCCACCCCCCCATGTTGAGGGCATGCGGCCTGGTACGATTCAGGAGGGAGGGGGCCCCTCTCTCGCCCCCCCTCTTTTCCTGCGGCCTGCCAGGTTGCATGCTCGGATAAGGGTCTGCTATGGACTTTGGGGGGGACCCCCGCGCCATTTTTTTGGCGTAGGGGTTCCCGTTAAAGTCCATACCAGACCTAAGGGCCTGGTATGCTCTTGGAGGGGAACCCATGCCGTTTTTTTTTTGTTTTTTTTTTGGCGTCGAGTTCCCCCTCAAGATCCCTGTTCAGAACGCAACACATGTGCGAATCAGATGCGTGCCCATAGAACATAATGGGCCTGAATTCGCACCTGAGCCGCACCGCAATGCCTAGAGAACGCACACGTTTTTTTCGACAATGCGCAGTGCGAATGCATCGCACATATGTGAACCAGCCTTATTGGAATCAATGTATTTTATAATGTTATGCGAATTGGATGCGGTGTAAGCCGCAACCAATTCGCATAGGTGTGAACGGGGCCTCAAGCTTGTCAGAGCTTTCAGAAAATGAGGCGAGGAGCTGAAGTTACACTTTGCAGAGCTCAGGAGAGCTCTGAGAGCTGATTAGAGAGAAGGGACATGCCCCTCCCCCCTTTCACAGTGATTCATACTGATAGCAGAGGAACTAGGTAGGAAACAGAAATTACACTTATGCCGCGTACACACGATCGGAAATTCGGACAAGAAAAGTTTGATGTGAGCTTTTGTTCTGAACTTTATCTGTTGGAATTTTCGACAGCAAAAATTTGAGAGCTGGTTCTCAATTTTTCCGACAAGAACTGTTCTTGTCTGAAATTCCGACCCTCTGTATGCAATTCCGACACGCAAAAAAAAACATGCATGCTCTGAATCAATTAGATGCATGCTCGGAATCAATTAACTTAATTTTTCTCGGCTCGTTGTAGTGTTGTACGTCACCGCGTTCTTGACGGTCAGAATTTTGTGTGACCGTGTGTATGCAACACAAGTTTGAGCCAATATTCTGTCGGATAAAAATCCACGGTTTTCTTGTCGGATATTTCGATCGTATGTATGGGGCATTAGTGCTCTGGATTTAGACAAGTACACACTTTATTTCATTTCTTTTCTCCCACCTCTCTAGGAATTACGGACAAAGTTCATGTTTTATGTATTAGTCTGTATATAGCCTGTTTTTACTCCTCCACCTTCCCAATTCCTAATTTCCTGTCCAGGCAAGAATGGCAGACCTTTGGCTGCCCATTGTACATACTAGAAGCTGCAGATCAGTAATTTCCAGCCTGCGTAGATGACATATTTGTTCTGGTGGGTTAACACACATAATGCGCTGTAGAATATGCCCACATAAGTGTGAAGCAGCTTTTAAAGTCGTTATAAATTCAATAAATTTTTTGCCTAATGCATTCCCTGCATTAGGATAAAAAAATTATCACTGCTTGTTCCATCCCCTTCCTTTCCCTAAATACTTACAACATAAGCCCAGTGCTGGATTTATAAGGGGCAAAAGGAGCAATTGCCCCAGGCCCCCCTGCCAGAGGGGGCCCCAGACTTTCTCAAGACTTCAGTAGTGTGCTTGTTAAAGAGGTTGTAAACCCCCATAAAAGAAATAAAAAACCTGTAAGACAAAGACATAATGAGCTAGTATGCAGTATGAAATACCTACCTTAGAGCGAAGCCCTGCAGCGGCACCCACACACCGCTGACACTGTGTTTTTTCTGGGTTTACGGGCTCCGGCGTTGTGATTGGCCAGAGCCACGATGGCTGGTCACAGGCCCTGAAGGAACTGCACGGGCTGCCGTTCCTTCGGAGCGCATTCACCAATGATGTAATAGCCGGCGTATACAGTAAATATCTCCTAAACGGTGCAAGTTTAGGAAATATTTACAGTACCTATAGGTAAGCCTTATGTAGCACTACCCCCGTAGGAGCTGCTGGTTATTTTTGGTCCTGCCGTTACCCCACATTTCAACTTGTCAAAACTTGCTTGGCTCTAAATTGGGCAATGTGCCCACAGATGCATGCACCAGTCACTTAGTTTTTTTTTCCAATGCTTTTTATTCAACACAACTTGCAGTAGTAGAGGGATGGAGGCAGTGGCGGTGCGTCCATAGAGGGCGCCGGAGCGCCGCCCCCTCTCGCTCCCGCACCGCCACTAAAAGACAATACACAGATTCATGCATTGCATGAATCTGTGTATTGTCACCGCTGCCGCGCTGCCCACTATACAGATGGCCGGCCTCCTGGTGAGCACCGGCCATATGAATTAGAGCGGCGGCCGGCGGTGGGTGTAACTTGGAAGTGCCTATCAGAGCCAGCGGCTCTGATAGGCTTTCCGAATACAGCTCTCACGCTGTATTCGGCTTCCAAAAACTCCTCCCAGGTACGCACGGGGGGTGCGTTCCTGGGAGAAGACTGTGTGGAGGTTTCAGCCAATCAGGTTCACCGGATCTGGTTACCGGTAACCTGATTGGCTGAAGCGACATCGAGGGCGGAAGAACACATCGAGGGTGGCGCGGACCAAGGAAGGTAAGTGCAGGGCTGGGGGGGGGGGGACAGGCTGCATTTGGGGGACAAACTGGCTGAATATGGGGGACAAACTGGCTTAATATGGGGGACAAACTGGCTGAATATGGGGGACAAACTGGCTGAATATGGGGGGAACTGGCTGTATATGGGGGACAAACTGGCTGAATATGGGGGACAAACTGGTTGAATATGGGGGACAGACTGGCTGTATATGGGGGGAACTGGCTGTATATGGGGGACAAACTGGCTGTATATGGGGGACACGCTGGCTGAATATGGGGGACACGCTGGCTGAATATGGGGGACACGCTGGCTGAATATGGGGGACACGCTGGCTGCATTTGGGGGGAACTGGCTGTATATGGGGGACAAACTGGCTGCATTTGGGGGGAACTGGCTGTATATGGGGGACACGCTGGCTGCATTTGGGGGGAACTGGCTGTATATGGGGGACACGCTGGCTGCATTTGGGGGGAACTGGCTGTATATGGGGGACAAACTGGCTGCATTTGGGGGGAACTGGCTGTATATGGGGGACAAACTGGCTGCATTTGGGGGGAACTGGCTATATATGGGGGACAAACTGGGTGCATTTGGGGGGAACTGGCTGTATATGGGGGACAAACTGGCTGCATTTGGGGACAAACTGGCTGTATATGGGGGCACACTGGCTGTATATGGGGACACACTGGCTGTATATGGGGGCACACTGGCTATATATATGGGGACAAACTGGCTGTATATGGGGGCACACTGGCTATATATATATGGGGGCACACTGGCTGTATATGGGGGCACACTGGCTGTATATATGGGGGCACACTGGCTGTATATATATATATATATATATATATATATATATATGGGGGCACACTGGCTGTATATGGAAACAAACTGGCTGTATTTGAGGGGGCAAACTGGTGGCGTTTGGGCACAGTGGCTGCGTTTAATGGGCACAGTGGCGGCAATTGATTTTATTTTATTTTTTCAGTTTGTTTGCGCCCTCCCAAAAATTTTGAGCACCAGCCGCCACTGGATGGAGGGTTAGGGGAATTTAGATACCTTGAGTAGATCGCTGAGGAACTTGAGATCCTGGAGACAAGTAGGCTTGTGCAATTCGTTTCGTAACGAATCGAAATTAGTCCGAATTTAGCAACTTTCGGACATTCGGAAGCATTCGAATTTCCGAACAGAGCAATTACGAATAAAACCGAATCCGAAATAAATTATACCGCAAAATAGCGAATGCCCGAAGGTCTTCGGCATAATTCGTTATGAAAAAAGTTACGAATGTACGAATCCATTCGAAGCACAATAACACTCACTCTGCTCTCTGCTTCTCCCTCACCATGCTGAACTCCCTCTCAAAATGGTGTACAGGGGGCGGAGGCTATAGCCGCATGAAAAAACGAAAGTAAAATACGAGATTTCGAATCCATTCGAAGCACAATAACACTCACTCTGCTCTGCTCTCTGCTTCTCCCTCACCGTGCTGAACCCTCTCAAAATGGTGTACAGGGGCGGAGCCTATAGCCGCATGTAAAAAACGAAAGTAAAATACGAGATTTCGAATCGTTACAAATAACCGCTATGTATTTAGAAAAGTACAAAATCCATTCGAAGCACATTAGGCATAATAGGCAGCGTCGTTGTGAGAGAGACACGGAAAATTACGAATCAACGAACCCAAAAAAAGTTACGAAAGTAGGAGTTGTGTCCAGAATCAACGAAAAACAACGTACTCTACCGAAAGTACGAATTATAAAGCAACAAAAAATTCAACGAAAAATGTCGCTTGCAAAAATACGAATGAGTCCGAACACGAAAAATCCCGTCTAGCAAAATTACGAATGATTACGAATCAACAGGACCGGAAAGAAACGAACCGAAACGGAACGAATTTTTCCGTTGTGCACAAGTCTAGAGACAAGTACACTTTCTGTCACTGGATCTTGCTCACCCGGATAGGCCTCTCTCACCGGCCTAGCAGCCGGAATGATGCACGGACAATAGTCTCTGCCACAGACTTGATGATAGCACTAACTGTTGAACAATCCTCTGCCACAGGATTTGGAAATCAGTAATTGCTTGAGCGAACACAGCTACACAGTACCAAAGTCCTTTAAGCCATCCGGCAGTACTGTGAGGTAGATTGGTTAGGATGCATCCTCCAATTGAGTCACCAGGCTCTTTTTGAAATACCAGCCTTTTGCTCTGTCCTCTCCAAGAAGAGTCCTCCCCTGTATTCTCCAATTGCTCGGCTTCTTCCCGCAGGCAAGACAGCACAGGACCATCCCGAACCAGTAGGCCCCAGACAGACTTCTGGGCCTACTTAGAGCCGGTTCACACCAGGGCGACTCGTCAGGTGACTCAGTCGCCTGACAAGTCGCGTCCTACGCTTTTCAATGGAACCGTTCTAAGTAAGAGCGACTCAGGTCGCTCCGACTTAGAAAAAGGTTCCTGTACTACTTTTGGGGGCGACCTGCATTGACTTCTATACAGAAGTCTTATGCAAATCGCCTCGGCGGGCGTCTCAAGTCGTCTTGAGATCGCGCCGCCGAGGTCGCCCCCACAAGTCGTGCCACGTCGTGCTGCCCTGGTGTGAACCGGCTCTTAAAGTAACGTAGCCTCAGGCCAGCAGGGCCCCGAGGCAGAAGAGTAGTTGTCACATACCTTAGGCCAGGCGGGCCATGAGGTCAGAGAGAGAGAAAAATGGCGTCTGCCCCTTAAGTATCCTCTCCCAGAATGCACAGCGGTAGACCCCTCCCACTGGGCTGTTTCTGGGGAAAGGACACCCAATACACTCGAGCCTGTTGTAGTTCCAACACTGGCCGGTGGTAACAACGACACCTACCGGCGACAGTGGGAAATGCTCTCAACACAGCCAAAGCTGGAACAGAGGCTAATTTAGCCATAAACATTACCGTCTGAACTATGTACAATTCAGATGAACCACTAAATTTACACAATAGCGCCTGGTCAACAGGAGCAGGGCGCTACACTTATTATAGGCTTAACTATAGGTACAAACAAACAAGGGGAGTTTACTTCCTCCTTTAAGGAAAATGTCCAGTGTTCAGCTTTTGGCAAGCTCCAGTCATGTCTCACTCCATCTCAACAGACAGTTTTATTACATGATTAGGGGTTGCTGATACCTTTCCAGGTGGTAATGTAGCTCTTAGAATATATTTGAGCATGATGGTCACTAGTTGTTTAGGAGAAAGGCTGTAAAGAAAATTGGTACTGATAAACAAATATCTGAGAACCACTGTGACCCATGAATGACTAAGTGCTCTGTGCCTACTGGCTGTCAAGAGCATCCTCAAGATGATACAATTTGATGAGTTAGTTAAAGATTTTTTAGATGCCAAGTGCAGGAAGAAAGACGTTTTGTAAATATTGTAGTGTAATGCATAACTGTGATGCATGACTTGCCAGTTCCAATTACCTGTGTAATGTGTATTCTTACAGTCAATAAAATTGAGGGAAAAAAATCAGACAAGTGTCTTCTTCAGAATTTAACTTACATATATTTTAGAACAAATACGGTTTATCATTCATTTCTGTTTCAATAGTGTTTATTTGGTTATTACAAGAAGATATCATGCAAAAGTTCCGCCCATGCAGGGGCTAGCTTTAACAATTGTAACAGAGGTTAGTTTGCAAAAAAAGGCAAAAAAGAAATACCGATATGTAAAAAAAAAAAAAATAATAATATTAACCACTTGACCACTGGGCACTTAAAACCCCTTAATAACCAGACCAATTTTCAGCTTTCGGTGCTCTCACATTTTGAATGACAATTACTCAGTCATACAACACTGTACCCATATGAAATTTTTGTCCTTTTTTTCACACAAATAGAGCTTTCTTTTGGTGGTATTTAATCACTGTTGGGTTTTTTATTTTTTGCGCTATAAGAGAAAAAAGACTGAAAATTTTGTAAAAAAATTATTTTTTTTTCGTTTCTGTTATAAAATTTTGCAAATTACTATTTTTTCTTCATAAATTTTGGCCAAAATTTATACTGCTACATATCTTTGGTAAAAATAAGTACAAATTGGTGGATATTATTTGGTCTTTGTGAAAGTTATAGAGTCCACAAGCTATGGTGCCAATATCTGAAAATTGATCACACCTGAAGTACTGACGGCCTATCTCAATTCTTGAGACCCTAACATGCCAGAAAAGTACAAATACCCCCCAAATGACCCCTTTTTGGAAAGAAGACATTCCAAGGTATTCAGAAAGAGGCATTGTGAGTTTTTTGAAGTTGTCATTTTTTCCCACAATTCTTTGCAAAATCAAGATTTTTTTTTTCTCTTTTTTTTTTTTCACAAAATTGTCATATTAGCAGGTTATTTCTCACACACAGCATATGCATTCCACAAATTACACCCCAAAACACATTCTGCTATTACTCCCGAGTATGGCGATACCACATGTGTGAGACTTTTACACAGCGTGGCCACATACAGAGGCCCAACATGCAGGGAGCACCTTCAGGCGTTCTGGAGCACCAAGGCCAATTCTGACATTTCTCTCCTACATGTAAAAATCATCATTTATTTGCTAGAAAATTACATAGAACCCCAAAACATTATATATGTTTTTTTAGCAAAGACCTTAGAGAATATAATGGTGGTTGTTGCAACTTTTTATCTCGCACGATATTTGCGCAGCAATTTTTTTAACGCGTTTTTTACGGGAAAAAAAATGTTTTGTGCTTAAAAAAAAAAAAAAACAGTAAAGTTAGCCCAATGTTTTTGCATAATGTGAAAGATGAAGTTACGCCGAGTAAATAGATACCTAACATGTCGCCCTTAAAAATTGCACACACTCGTGGAATGGCGCCAAACTTCGCTACTTAAAAAATCCCCATAGGCGACGCTTTAAATATTTTTACTGGTTACATGTTTTGAGTTACAGAGGAGGTCTAGGGCCAAAATGATTGCTCTCGCTCTAACGTTCGCAGAGATACCTCACATGTGTGGTTTGAAAACCGTTTTCATATGTGGGCGGGACTTACGTATGCGTTCGCTTCTGTATGCGAGCTCACGGGGACAGGGGCGCTTTAAAAAAAAAAAAAAAAAATTATTCTTCATTTTACTTTATTTATTTTAGTTTGACATGTTTTTCCGCCCTAAACATTTTTTTGATCACTTTTATACCTATTACAAGGAACGTAAACATCCCTTGTAATAGGAATATGGCATGACAGGTCCTCTTTACAGTGAGATATGGGGGGGGGGGGTGTCAATAAGACCCCACATCTCACCTCTAGGCTGGGAAGCCTGAAAAAAATACAAAAAAAAAAAACAACAATCCTGGCTTTGATCGTAGCGGTGAGTCGGTAGAAGCACCGGAGGGCGGCGGGGGGGGGGGGGACATCCCCTCTCGCCTCCCGTAAGAATGATCAAGCGGCGGAACAGCCGCTATGATTGTTCTTATGGTGTAGGGAATCGCCGGCTGAAAAAGCTAATATCTGAATGATGCCTGTAGCTGCTCCCATCATTCAGATATCCCTGCACAAAGTCAAGGACGTCATATGACGGCCGGAGGGCGGGAAGTGGTTATTGCAGAGTATTGCCGGGCATTGCGGAGTATTGCCGGGCATTGCGGAGTATTGCCGGGCATTGCGGAGTATTGCGGACTATGGCAGGGTATTGCGGTGTATGGCAGGGTATTGCGGTGTATGGCAGGGTATTGCACGGGTATTGCACAGGGTATTGTGGAGGGTATTGCACAGGGTATTGTGGAGGGTATTGCAGAGTATTGTGGAGGGTATTGCAGAGTATTGTGGCGGGTATTGCAGAGTATTGTGGCGGGTATTGCAGAGTATTGTGCAGGGTATTGCAGAGTATTGTGCAGGGTATTGCAGAGTATTGTGCAGGGTATTGCAGAGTATTGTGCAGGGTATTGCAGAGTATTTTGCAGAGTATTGCGCAGGGTATTGCAGAGTATTTTGCAGGGTATTGCAGAGTATTTTGCAGGGTATTGCAGAGTATTGTGCAGGGTATTGCAGAGTATTGCACCAGGGTATTGCAGAGTATTGCACCAGGGTATTGCAGAGTATTGCACCAGGGTATTGCAGAGTATTTTGCAGGGTATTGCAGAGTATTTCGCAGGGTATTGCAGAGTATTTTGCAGGGTATTGCAGAGTATTTCGCAGGGTATTGCAGAGTATTGCACCAGGGTATTGCAGAGTATTGCACCAGGGTATTGCAGAGTATTGCACCAGGGTATTGCAGAGTATTGCACCAGGGTATTGGCAGGGTATTTTGCAGAGTATTGGCAGGGTGTATTGCAGAGTATTGGCAGGGTATAGCACAGGGATGGCTGAGCAGGGATGGATGGATGGCTGGATCTGTGACTGCAATTGTCACAGATCCAGCCCACAGTGCTGCTGCTGCCATCCGCTCCCTCCCCCTCCCCTCTCACACTGTACCGATCGGTACAGAGAGGGGAGGGAGGAACCGGCGTCATCAAATGACGCCGGTCTGTTTACAAGTGATTGCTCCGTCATTTGACAGAGCGATCATGTGGTAAACGGCCGCTATTAGCGGCGATTTACCGCGATTCGTGATAGTTTCCCGTGTGCGCGCCCCAGGGGGCGCGCGGGAGCACGATTCTGGGAGGACGTTATATAACGTCCTCCCAGAGTTAAGCAACCACCTTGTCGACGTTATTTGTCGGCAGGTGGTTGTTAAGTGGTTAATAAAAATCCTCCTAAGAGCAGGTATAACAGTAAAGCCCTGTACACACGATCGGATTTCCTATGGTTTTTAAACCAATGGATTTTTCCATCGGAAAACCGATGAAGCTGACTTCCATCAGTCTTGCCTACACACCATCAGTCAAAAAACCGACGGTTCCAAGCGCGGTGAGGTAAAACACTCCGATGAGCCGAGAAAAATTAAGTTCAATGCTTCTGAGCATGCGTCAACTTGATTCTGAGCATGCGTGGGTTTTTTAACCAATGGACTTGCCCATAGACGATCGGAATTTGCTATCGGTTTTTTATCCATCGGAAAAATTTAAAACATGTTCTATTTTTTGACACCGATGGAAAAAAGACAGATGGGGCCCATACACGATCGGTTTGTCCGATGAAAAAAATCGGACTGTTTTCATCGGTAAAACCGATCGTGTGTACGCGGCTTTAACAGATAAACATGGTCCAGAGGCTGTAACGGCCAGAGGGTCCTACAGAGTTTCCCAACAATAATGGGCCATCCCCTGGGCCCTGCAATATCCATATAATTAAATAGTATACAGTGGACCCTTGGATTACGAGCATAATCCGTTCCAGGAGAATGCTCGTAACACAAAGTACTCGCATATCAAAGCAAGTTTTACCATTGAAGTCAGTGGAAATAAAAACAATTAGTTCCGCATTGACTTCAATGGGATGCAGTACTGTGTTTGGCCTGAGGTGGGGGGGGGCCCCGGAGAGCCTCGGAAACGGTCAAAAAGGCCAGAGGACACGTCGGCTGACCTCACAAAACCTCTGAAAGACTTTGTTCCCGAGATTTGCCTTTTCGTGCATTTCCGAATGGCGCCGATCAGCTGAGATCGGCGACTTTCAGCTCTGCTGGCTCCGACGCCCCCCACCTCAGGCCAAAAGCGGTACTGCACCCGCTTTGGCCTGAATCGTGCTCGTTTTGCGAGACAACACTCGCTAACCGAGTCACGATTTTTAAAAATACAGTGCTCGTATTGCGAAACGCTCGTTAACCGCGTTTCTCGCAATCCGAGGTTCCACTGTACATCCTTTATAAGTTCAAAAAAGGAAGGACCAAGTAGAAATCAAGGGGTAGTTGGGTAGGATGTGCGCACTCAGCAGGTGAAGAAGAAAAGCCAGAGTAGACTAGAGGGGAAGGGGGGCCAAGAGGTTAGAGGGCAGGGGGGAGGAGGAGAGGGAATAAGGGCTTGGGATCATCGCAGCCACCCTTCATAAGCGACCTAGGCTGTTTGGGGGGGGGGGGGGAGTCGAGAAAGGCATATGACAAGCACGGTTCCCAGATCTTGAGCAACTTAGCATGGGAGTCGGATCTACGCAGTCATGCGATCTCCTACCCCCTGGAAAGGAACAGATGGTTTCTTTCAGGCTTGGGCAATTGTTCTTCTAGCTGACAGAAACAAATAGGAAGCAAGCTTCTGCTGGTGAGCGAGTAGACCCGGGATAGGACAATGTAAAAAGGCAAACTTGGCTTCCTTGGGTATGGGCAGTTGGAACAGGGTAAATAAGAGTCCAAATACACTGAAACAAAAAACAATTAGTCCAGGGCATTTCCACCAGGTATGTACAACGTCACCCCTATGGCTACAACCGTGGAAACAATGGTCACTGTAAAATTGGTTGGCATGGGCAGTGCGGGCAGGAACCCAGTACCAGTGCAGAAGCACCTTGTATGCCGCCTCCAAGGTGGCTGTGTTAAAGGAGCATTTGGCCACAGAGGACCAGGCTCCGCTCCAGTCTGCTAAGTCTATCGTAGTCGCCAAGTCACGTTCCCACTGAGCTACATAGATGAGAGGGGTAGAGGATGAGCTATTATTCAGAGAGGCATGGATAGCTGAGATAAGGCCTGCGGGTGGCAGAGTGTGCTAGCAGATGTGTTCAAACTTAGTTTTCTGAAAAGGGTATATAGAAGTTCTACGGATTGAAGTGAGTCAGTGCTGAAGTTGGAGATTAGCAACCCACCAGGAGAATGCCTGTGGTTGGTCTAAGCCGGAGGGAAAAGAGGATTGTTAGTGATAGGAAGCAAGGGTAAGAAGGACAACATGAGTCCGCCGGGGTACTGCACAGAGTCCCAAACTTGTAAGCTGAGGCATAAGCGGGCTCAGTGCTGCTGGGCGAAGATTCTGGGGAAGCCATAGGAGGGAAGGCATGGTGATGGGGGCATAGTTGGGCAGTTCCAAGAGAGCTGTAACGCTTCAGGCAATGTTACTATAAAGTTTGGTGTGGATCACAGCTTCGGAGGTATATATGATATACTTAACAGTTAACTATAAGAAGGCAGAAATCAGATAGGGAGATTGAGATAATTTGGGAATACTAGTAGTTTTATTTAGTTTGGTAGTACACAGTCATAACATGGAGTTCCAGAGGAAACTTAGGTGAAGTAGCAGTACACAGGATAATAGGTTAAAGTATACAGAGGAATACTTGCTGTGAGAGGACTGGGGCTCTGTCCGGCCCAAAAGCTGTAAGTTGGAGGGGCTCTGACCGGCCCAATAGTGAGGAGGCAGCCGGGCTCTATCCAGCCCAATAGTGTGATGGAAGTCGGGGCTCTATCCGGCCCAATATTGAGATGGAAGTCAGGGCTCTATCCGGCCCAATAGTGAGGTGGAAGTAGGGGCTCTATCCAGCCCAATAATGAAATGGAAGTCGGGGCTCTATCCGGCCCAATAGTGAGATGGAAGTAGGGGCTCTATTCGGCCCAATAGTGAGATGGAAGTAGGGGCTCTATCCAGCCCAATATTGAGGGAAGATGGTCGTCAGCTGCTGGAGCTATTTACCTGGTGTCAGGTTCCTAGCACGAACACCAAGCAAAGGGTGTCGGCTGTTTAAGTAGGGAGAAGAGGTGGAGCCGGGTGATGTCCCTGTGAGTCATCGGACTGTGACGGAGTTGGTTGAGATCTCGGAGCCCCGGTGGAGAGATAAGAATATTACAGGAGTCTCGGTGGAGAGATAAGGACATTACAGGACCCCCCCTGAGGGACCCCTCCCAGGGACCAAAGGAGCAGGCCTGTCAGGATTGTGAGAATGGAAGAGGTGGACCAGCCGTGGGGCATGAACCTCGGAGGCGGGTTCCCAGGAGTCATCCTGTGGACCGTGGTTCTTCCAATGGATCAAATACTGTAAATGGTTTCTATATAGACGGGAGTCCAGGATCTGTGTGACTTCGTATTCCTCCTGACCATTAACTTCAACCGGCGGTAGGGAGGCTGGAATACAACCTGGGAAGGTGTTGGGATGGTAGGGTTTGATCAGGGAGACGTGGAAAGTCGGATGAATACGTAAGGTGGACGGTAGTTTCAGTCTCACTGCCGCCGGGTTGATCACTGAGTGGATGGGGAAAGGACCAATGAATAATCCACTAAATTTGCGTGATGGAGTCTGCAGGTTGAGGTGTTTGGTGGATAGCCATACTAAATCTCAGATTTTGTATGTGGGTGGAGTTCTCCTGTGAAGATCGTAGTAGGCCTTCTGTCTGCTCTGGGCTCTAGTGATGTTATCGCGTAGGTGAGGAATGAGGTCCTTTAAGGTGTTGACAAAATCTTCAGCTGCTGGGTTGTTGGTAGGAATCTGCTGAGGGATGAAGGAGGGATGGAAACCGTAGTTAGCATAAAAAGGTGAATAACCTGTGGTAGTACTGGTATTGTTGTTATATGCAAACTCCGCTAGGGGAAGTAACTCATGCCAATTGTTTTGTAGGTGAGTGCAGTAACAACGGATATATTGTTCTAGACAGCGGTTTACCCTTTCGGTTTGCTCATTTGTTTGAGGATGGTAGGCAGTTGATAATCGATGGTCAATCTGGAGTTTTAGACAGAGAGCTTTCCAGAATCTGGAGATGAACTGTGAACCTCGATCGGTCACCATTCTGGAAGGGATACCGTGGAGTTTGAAAACATGCTGTATCAAGATCTCGACCGTCTCTTTGGAGTTTGGTAGTTTCGTGAGAGCCGTTTTGGTAAGGTAGTCAACTGTGACTAGGATTGTGTTGTAACCGACTGAGCATGGTAATTCCACCATAAAGTCAAGTGAAACGGCCTGCCATTGTTTTTCGGGTATAGGGAGGGTTGTGAGGAGACCGAAAGGGGGGTCGGTATTCGTGTTTAGAGCGGGCACAAGTCTTGCAGGAGGACAGATACTCGCTAAAGCCCCGTACACACGATCGGTTTGACTGATGAAAACCGTCCGATGGATGGTTTTCATCAGACCAACCAATCGTGTATGGTACCCATCGGTCTTTTTTCCATCGGTTGTAAAAAATAGAACTTGTTTTAAAATTTTCCGATGGATAAAAAACCGATGGGAATTTCCGATCATCTATGGGCAAGTCCATCTGTTAAAAAACCCACGCATGCTTAGAATCAAGTCGACGCATGCTCAGAAGCATTAAACTTCATTTTTCTCGGCTCATCTGAGTGTTTTACGTCACCGCGTTTGGAACGTTCGGTTTTTTGACTGATGGTGTGTGGCCAAGACTGATGAAAAACAGTTTCATCGGATTTCCGATGGACAAATCCATCGGACGAAAATCCATAGGTTATCCGATCGTGTGTACGGGGCTTTACTGACTCCTCCATCTTCGGCCACCAGAAGTGTCGGCGAAGGATATCCAGGGTCCTGGTGATGCCGGGATGCCCAGCTAGGGGTGCATCATGAGTAAGTCGAAGAATTCGATGGTGTAGAGGAGTCGGGATGTACAGCCGGTTATTTTTGTAGAGGAACCCTTCTTCATCTGTCTCTAACTGCAGTGGGGTTTTTTCTGAGTTTAGGGCCTGCTGCAATTCCTCTTTGAGGGTCAAAATGGTGCATAAGATCTTCTGCTGTGGGATGATTTGGGAAATTCTGTCAGGTGTACATTGATGTTCTTTCAGGCGAGATAGTGAATCAGCCTTTCCATTTTTGGAGCCAGGACTGTAGGTGATGACAAAGTGGAATCTATCGAAGAAGAGAGCCCAGCGTATCTGTCTGGAGGAGAGTGTTTTGTTACGCTGAATGTATTGAAGCTTTTGATGGTCGGAGTACACTATAAAGGGTAGTGAGGTACCCTCGAGTAGGTGTCTTCAAGTCTCCAGGGCGGATTTCACTGCTAGCAACTCTTTTTCCCCTACTGGGTAATTAATCTCTGCGGGAGTGTCGGGGTGTGTAACCGGAGTAGGGAGTCTTTCAGTGATATATGACTTGAGATTTTGGTTCTCCGTTGAAAGGTCGATGACCATCTGCGAAAGTGCATCAAGTCTCTGATTGAACACCGCCATGTGGTTAACTACCTCCAATGGACCCATTTTATTCTACTTGGTAGAGGGGTTCGTGCTATCTGTAACGCTTCAGCCAATGTTACTATAAAGTTTGGTGTGGATCACAGCTTCGGAGGTATATATGATATACTTAACTGTTAACTATAAGTAGGCAGAAATCAGATAGGGAGACTCAGATAATTTGGGAATACTAGTGGTTTTATTTAGTTTGGTAGTACACACTCATAACATGGAGTTCCAGAGGAAACTTAGGTGAAGTAGCAGTACACAGGATAATAGGTTATAGTATACGGAGGAATACTTGCTGTGAGAGGACTGGGGCTCTGTCCGGCCCAAAAGCTGGAAGTTGGAGGGGCTCTGACCGGCCCAATAGTGAGGAGGCAGCCGGGCTCTATCCGGCCCAATTGTGAGATGGAAGTCGGGGCTCTATCTGGCCCAATAGTGAGATGGAAGTCGGGGCTCTATCCGGCCCAATAGTGAGATGGAAGTAGGGGCTCTATCCCGCCCAATAGTGAGATGGAAGTCGGGGCTCTATCCGGCCCAATAGTGAGATGGAAGTCGGGGCTCTATCCGGCCCAATAATGAGATGGAAGTAGGGGCTCTATCCGGCCCAATAGTGAGATGGAAGTAGGGGCTCTATCTGGCCCAATAGTGAGATGGAAGTAGGGGCTCTATCGGGCCCAATAGTGAGGAAAGACGGTCGTCAGCTGCTGGAGCTATTTACCTGGTGTCAGGTTCCTAGCACGAACACCAAGCAAAGGGTGTCGGCTGTTTAAGTAGGGAGAAGAGGTGGAGCCGGGTGATGTCGCTGTGAGTCATCAGACTGTGACGGAGTTGTTTGAGATCTCGGAGCCCCGGTGGAGAGATAAGAATATTACAGGAGTCTCGGTGGAGCACCAGCCGCCACTGGTCAAGAGAAATCCTAGGTTTATCATTAATTTCAGTTCACTTTTTTGTCATAATGTAATTTCTATGTTAAGGGGTCCCTAAATTTGAAATGCCCTGAGCCCCCCAAGGTCTAAATCCGGTACTGCCTAAGGCTGATCCAGCATTGTGCCCAAAGCGCTGGTCTCTGTTGCTGATGTAGTCAGGTGCTGGACTACAGAAAGATGGAGACAGAGACATATTCCCTCTTTACAATCAGTTTAGTTTCATTTTCTACTGAGATACTGATGTTATGCTGCACCATTCTTCTCTGGCCAGCAGGGAGAGAGATAAAGCCAAGCAAACCCATAGACTTTCTATGCAGAACACTGAGAATCCTGGGAGTTGTAGTTTGGGGAGGCAGCCATATTATGGGACCCATTAGCCTTTGGACTACAGATCCCAATAGACACTGTAGAGCAGGAGGAGTGAAGAGAGGGATCTTTATTACTGCCTGGAAAGTTCTCTCTTGGCGAGAGAGAGATAGAGCATCTCTGTCCAGGTATTCACCTGCCAGCAGGGATGTGAACCTGAGACTGAGAACACTCGGGGCAGTGCAGCACCGCCCACATCATAGATCCTGCATCACTGCCACAGAGAGATGGAGGGGGCCCCCCTTCTACAGCGAGTATCCTCAGCTGCATCCTAGGAACTAGTGAAAAGTTTATCCGCCCATTACTGACATCACTAGCAGAGACAGAGTCACTAAGAACAAGACAATAAGTGCACCTAACCCATACCGCATCTAAACCAGCCCTACACTGCAATATACACTGCACTTATACCAACCCTATATTGCAATTATACTGAACTGTCACTGCATTTGACCCACATCTACACTGCACTTGTACCACACCCAATGGCGGCTGGTGCTCAATAGTTTGTTTTGGCAGCAAATAGGCCTCGTACACACGACCGATTTTCTCGGCAAGAACCAGCAAGAAACTTGCTGGCAGAGAGGTCTTGCCGAGTAAATCGGTCGTGTGTACGCTGCTAGCGTGTTTCTCGTCGAGAAAACCGACAAGAAACCTCGACGAGAAAATAGAGAACCTGCTCTCTATTTTCTCGTCGAGATTCTCCTCGGCGTGTTTCTCGACGAGAAAAGTGAGTGTGTGTACACTTACCTGTCCGCCCGGAAGCCCGCGCATGTTCGAAATGAATTTGACGCATGCGCGGTAGCTTCCTAGGCATACGTAGGGTGTACCAAGATGGCGGCGACGGCATCGAATGTGACGAGCGCATGCTCGACGTAGTCGATGACGTCACCGCGTACACTCCTTTCAAAGAACCGCGGGTTCTTTGAAACGAGCGTGTGTACACTCGGCCGGGACAAGTTTCTTGTCCAAGAATCTCGTCGAAAAAAACGACATGTTTTTCTCAACGAGAATCTCGGCCGTGTGTACGAGGCCTAGACTCCCTGGCCAATCGGGTCTCAGGACCCTCTTCCTGATTGGCCAGGAGAAGAATCGGGAAGAAGATATAGAATATTAATTCGCTATTGTCAATTGACTGGGCAAGATCTTTGTGCCTGAAGCCCGCCCTTTTTTGAAGCCAATTAAAGCCTCAGGCTCTAATCATGTGCTTAAAAACAAAACAAAAAAAACATTGAAATCCATGCATCCGGTGGCCTGCATTTAGATTAGGGGCTGGGTACATGGATTAGGAGGGGCGGTGCCCCTGTGCCCCGTGTGGACGGGCCACCACTGATCAATACAAATACACTACAACACATTACATTACTTCCAAATTTTTATTCTGTCGTACGAGAATTTTGGTCACTTTAGTAAATTCTTCATTTTCGATATGAGACTAACAACCAAAAAAAGAAAAACAGACGATCTGTCGTACGATTTCGGATCGTGTGTACGGGCCATTACAGAGAATCTGTTGAACCCTAAAAAAAAATGGATTGCATTACTTATACTTTATGAACAGGCGTATTACCTCATAAACAAGAATACTGCAGTGGTAGAGTAGTATTAAAACACCTACCGGTATATGAAATGCCTCACCCACTTTAATGTTAATTTTATAAGAGGAATAGCTTGTGACAGGTGACAATGACTAAACTACTTTAAATGCCAAATACCTCTATTGCTTGTGCAAACAAAACTGAAACCTTTACTAGTCAAGGATGCCAAATCAGTTCCGTAAACAATTACATAGACAATTCAGATTCCCGAAATGCAGCTGTAGAGCAGTCCTACATCAAAGAACTTCAACGCTCCCTACAGGAATAAAAGAACAGGAAAAATCATTAAATCAATCTGACAAAAATCAACACTTCTACAGTATGTGAACTCTAAAGATGCCTATGCACTGGCCAAAACTGTTTTTTGGGAATAATTCTGATCTATCTATTTGCTTATTCTAACATTCAAGGCAGAAAGACACTTTTGTGATGCAATGCTTTTCCAAATGAATCAATGACACCCCAATGCAGCTCCAGCAAACATGCATTGCAGAACACCACATTGCATGGTTACTCACTACTGTGCGTTATGGCGAGCTGTGATGGGAGAAGTGTTGCATGGCTTTTTTTTGTCCATTCTTGTGCATCAGTGCAGGAAATATTGCACGTTAACGCAATGCATATGAGCCCTCAATATTGACAACTCTCAGCAAACTACATACAGCCATCACACTGGGTGGCCAAATTTGTTGCAGATCATGCTGCCCTTAGCTGAGAATGAAAAGCATTCGACTTGAGACTTGATTTATTAATGCATGACCTGCATAAAAAAAACAACCAACAAAACATCTAGAAACCTCTTTGAGAGTAGGCTGAAAAGAACCCAAAGTGATGTTTTTCAGTAACATAGTTACATAGTTAGCCAGGTTGAAAAAAGACACAAGTCCATCTAGTTCAACCAATAACAAATAAAAAAATCATACAATCCCATACACACAATCCTATAACCACAGTTGATCCAGAGCAAGGCGAAAAAACCCCAGCAGAGCATGATCCAATTTGTTACAGCAGGGGAAAAAAATCCTTCCTGATCCCCAGAGAGGCAATCGGATTTACCCTGGATCAATTTTACCTATAAATGTAAGTACCCAGTTATATTATGTACATTTAGGAAAGAATCTAGGCCTTTTTTTAAAGCAATCTACTGAGCTGGCCAGAACCACCTCTGGAGGGAGTCAATTCCACATTTTCACAGCTCTGATGCCGCGTACACACAACCGTTTTTCTCGACGTGAAAAACGGCATTTTTTCCCTTTACGACGAGAAAAACGATCGTCTGTGGGCTTTATGTCGTTTTTCTCGACGAGAAAAACAACATTAAAAACTTCGAGAAAAATTAGAACATGCTCTATTTTTTCTCGCCGTTTTTCACGTCGTCGTTTTTCTCGTCATGAAAAATGGTCGTGTGTAGGCTTTAACGACGTGAAAAAAGCACGCATGATCAGAAGCAAGTGATGAGAAGGGAGCGCTCGTTCTGGTAAAACTACCGTTCAGAATGGAGATGGCACATTCGTCATGTAGGAAATTATTGCATCGTTTAATGCAGCGCATTCTTTTCTTCGTTCTAATGCTGCAATAATCCTATTCTCTTGCTGCTGATATTCTCACAGAGTTATGTAAAAGTTTGGTCTTTAGTATTTATTGTTTTCTCATGATTAATCTATATTTATTGTAAGCCAGATCTCCCTAAATCCCCAATATTTTAGAGTTTCCATCTTGTTTTGAAGATGTTTTTTTTTTGTAATTTTATTTTTTATTTTAGACTGGTTTTCCATATTATTTGATATGTTGTAGTGTGTCAAGTTACCCCAACAACATTATTATTTCTTAGCATTTTCCCTCAAGGAGGTTATTGTCCCTTGTTAATTTCCCAATTTTTTATCCACTGTCCCTGCCTACTCACTACCAAACTGTCTATTTTGAAGAAGAACACATGTTCATTTTGTAACATCAAACAAAAATTCCATTTATTCTGGCCTAAAAACAAATTAAAGGGTAAGCCAAAACAAAACCAGATGTAAAGTAAATCTAAAGAAGCCAGGAAGACAGCATTGGAGACCCTGCTGAAATTAGTGCAGACCCAGATCACCACAGCAAACACCAAAGGATGAAAAGACGAAAATTGGGACCATCTGAGGGACATATCCTGGGCTCATTTGTTGCTTTTCTTTTTTCCCTTCCCTGCAGCCTTCCTTGGAGGCTGTGTCCGTGGAGGAGGGACTGGAGCAGGAGTAGGGACAGGAGCAGGGACTGGGACAGGAGCAGGGACTGGGACAGGAGCAGGGACTGGGGCAGGAGCATGGAGTGGGGCAGGAGCAGGGAGTGGGGCAGGAGCAGGGAGTGGGGCAGGAACTTGAGCAAGGACATAAGAAACGTCCACAACGTCCGTAAAATCATTCAGTTTCCCCAACATGCCCATATTTACAACCTTCAATATCAGGCTCTCGCTTTTTAGCCGCTGGGCCAATTCCATTTCTGGAAGTTTGTGCCCAATAAGGGCAGCAAATCCCTCTGCAGCGGTGGGGGGCTCTCTGAGGGCCGCAGTAGCCTCCCTAATTAGGGCCTGGGTCTCCTCCTCCATTTGAAGAAGCCTCCTTGCCCTTTTTTGTGGAATCCGCAGCGGAGGTATCTGGGGCCTGGTGTTGCGCTGTGTCCCACTGGGGCCTGCCTCCTCCTGTGTCCCACTGGGGCCTGCCTCCTCCTGGCTTCCACTGGCACCTGCCTCCTCGTGGGTCCCACTGGGGCCTGCCTCCTCCTGGGTTCCACTGGCACCTGCCTCCTCGTGGGTCACACTGGGGCCTGCCTCCTCATCCTGTTAAAAAAAGTTACATATAGTTATTTTAGCCTTCATCTTTCACACACATTTGTCACCTCATGACATTTGCTAATTGAATGCTAATAAATATTATAGTTAATCATTCTGACACCAGCATTTTTCATTCATGTCCCCCTAATTTTTGCCCACTGATGTCTATTGATATGTCAGACACTTTGGTTTATCTGGTAACATTTTTAACACAATTTTTTCTACTTTGACAACATTAGACTTTTATTAATATAAATATTTAGCTAAATATTATACCTGGCTCCAAATATTCAAATCCGGCTCCTCCAGGAGTTGAGCTTGTTCCTCCAAAGAGACCTCAACTTGGCTGGAGGGTTGGCTGCAGGGAATGCTGGAGGGAAGGCTGGAGGGTTGGCTGCAGGGAAGGCTGGAGCTCGTTCTGGGTGGAAGGGTGGAAAGGGATTCCCTGGATTCCAGGTGGTCATCGAGGAAACTGAGATGCTGGTAGTACCAGAGATTTGGAATGTATCTGTCCTCTGCAGCTGCTCCTGACCGCATTGATGTTTGGCTTTGAGTCCGGTATGTCCCCCTAATGGTCCCAATTTTATTCTTCACATCCTGTAGTGTTGCTGTGGGGATCTGAGATTGCACAAATTCCAGCAAGGTCTCCAGTGCTCTCTTCCTGGCTTCTTTATTTTTATTTTGTTTGTTTTTGGTCTCCCATAAAACAGGAAGATTCTTCCATCTTTGCAGGAATTCCAACATGAAGTCGGGGTCCTTAAATACCTGCATTTTTGCTGCAAGTCCAAAAACACACCAAAAATCAAAGGTCAGTCAAGACTACTCCAAATCTTTCTCACCATATATAGGCCACTAACGTAGCAATTGATCAGTCATCATAGAGTTGAGTGGACACCTGGATGTTTGTGTTGAACTCTTTTTTGTAAACTTGGTAAAAAGCTAGAGTTCGTGACGTGACTTAACCCGAACTTGACCCCGAACGCAAAGCCCATTGAAGTCAATGTAGCCCCGTAAATCTGCGGACTAAAAGGACTCCAAAAAAGTAAAGGAGTACCTCGAACTGTCCCTGCACAAAGTGTCATTTGTGCTTTTCCAAAATTAACCCAAAATTCACTCCTGGGTATAATAAATTGTTGTCTCCCGACAAATGCAATACATAGAAAAGTCATTGATACAAACATTGAGAAAGCATTTTGGTTTCCACAAATTCTCTTACCAGGCCCTTCATGTCTGGAATGGATATTAAGGGGAACCCCACCGCCAATGTTTTTCAAAAGGCGTGTGGTCCCCCCAAATATCCATACCAGGCCCTTCAGGTCTGGCAAGGATTTTAAGGGGAACTCCACCCCAAATTATTGAATAAAATGGCGTGGAGTCCCCCCAAAAATCCATACCAGACCCTTATCCGAGCACGCAACCTGGCCGGCCGCAGGGGAAGAGGGGGGGACGAGAGAGCGGCCCACCCCTCCCTCCTGAACCGTACCAGGCCACATGCCCTCAACATGGGGAGGATGTCCCCATGTTGATGGGGACAAGGGCCTCATCCCCACAACCCTTGCCCGGTGGTTGTGGGGGTCTGCGGGCGGGGGGCTTATCGGGATCTGGAAGAACCCTTTAACAAAGGGGACCCCCTGATCCCGCCCCCCTCCTATGTGAACTGGTAATAGGGTACATTGTACCCCTACCATTTCACCCCAAAACGTGACAAAATTCAAAAAATGACAATAGACGTTTTTGGACAATTCCTTTATTATTGTTTTTGTTTTTCTTCCATCTTCTCCCTTCTTCTTTTCTACATTCGAGTTTCTTCCTCCATCTTCCTCTTCATCTTCATCTCCATCTCCATCTTCATCTCCATCTTCATCTTCCTTCGGGCTTCTCGTCCGCATCTTGCTCCGGCTTCTTCTTTCTTCTCGCGCCGCTCCGTTTGAATTTGAGTTTGCCGCTGTGTGACGCTTAAGTTATGCAGTTCTCCTCTAGGTCCGCTGCGAGCCGGTGGCCCCGCCCCCCTCTGACAGCATGGGGAAAGTACCCGTGAAATCCATGTGCGTCAGAGGGGGACGGGGTCCCCGGACCAAGTGGAGAACTGATGAACTGAAGCGTCACACAGCGGGAACCTCCAATTCAAACGGAGCAGCCAGAGAAAGAAGATGCCAGAGCAAGATGCGGACGAGAACACCGAAGAAAGAAGGAAGATGAAGAGGAAGATGAAGAGGAAGAGGAATATGGATGAAGGAACACGAATCAAGAAAATAAGAAGGAAGAAGATGGAAGAAGAAGATGGAAGAAAGCCAAACCAACAAATAAAGGAATGGTCAAAAACCGTCTATTGTAATTTTTTACATTTTGTACACTTTCTTCGTGAAATGGTAGAGGTACAATGTACCCCTTACCAATTCACATAGGGGGGGGGCCGGGATCTGGGGGTCCCCTTTGTTAAAGGGGTCTTCCAGATTCCGATAAGCCCCCTGCCCGCAGACCCCCACAACCACCGGGCAAGGGTTGTGGGGATGAGGCCCTTGTCCCCATCAACATGGGGACATCCTCCCCATGTTGAGGGCATGTGGCCTGGTACGGTTCAGGAGGGAGGGGGGGCCGCTCTCTCGTCCCCCCCTCTTCCCCTGCGGCCGGCCAGGTTGCGTGCTCAGATAAGGGTCTGGTATGGATTTTTGGGGGGACTACACGCCATTTTTTTTAAAATTTGGGGTGGAGTTCCCCTTAAAATCCTTGCCAGACCTGAAGGGCCTGCAAATAGAATTTGGGGGGACCCCCACGTTTTTTTGGGTCTCGAAAACTGAGTTTGCAATGTATTGCCATTTGCCAGGAGCCGAGAATACATTCTAGCCGCAATTGAGTTTTAAATGATTATTCAAACTTCAAAAATGACACTTTGTGCAGGGCCATTACTAACAGCACGGGAAGCAAGCGCAAAGTTACATGCATATTGCCCAACACCGGCCCCGAACATACAGTGAATGTTTAGGTTTCTGCTCCGGGACCCAGCCCAAAAAAAAGGTCTGTACGGTCACTAAATTTTCTTTTCGGGGCCGCTCAACCCTCGACATATCAAGTATGAAAAATGTTACGTACCCGCGATCTACACGTTCGTTGCTTCCGACCTTCTTCCACTCACTGAACGTCGCTTTCCACAATGTTTTTTTAACGTTTTATACAGTGCGCATGCGTGACGCTCCGCACGCTTTCCCGCCCCTGACGTTTGTTAGACTACTTTCCCCGCCCCTTCTCGCTCGTCCTTAATGATGGAGACTGACAACATGGCGGAGAATGACCGAGATGAAGTGGAAAGTGTGGAAGGAGGCAGGGCCAGTTTACGGTTACGAGAGTATGCTCAGCAGCTGCTTACACATCTGGACTCATTAGCACAAGTGTGGGCCACAAGAACAACCTTTTGATGGTGTCACACACAGGTGATCCAGTGGATACTTGGTGTGTTTCCATGTGTGAAACATGACCTAAAGAGATTAATCTACCAGCTTTGGAAATGGATACAATCATGTGTTCATCTTCTAAAGTATTTCCAAAAATAGAATTGTAACACACTTCCCAAGAATGCTTAATATTACTCTTTCAGGCCTAAATAAATTTAGTTACACAAGTCTACCTTTGGGTTCTATCTCCTAGGGCTTCAAAGAGCTAGGAGACAGGAGGCTGCAAACCCCGCACCACCAACCCAAGACCCACAACCGCAGGATGTGGCTGAAGAGGGAAATGCCAACTCAACAGGTCAGTGTCATACACCACAGCCTCAGGTAATAGATGTAGGCCTGTATATTTAGTAAGACCTTATTTTTTTTCTAATTTAAGGTACTTTAATGCCTGCGGCCCCAGCAACCTTCACCCGACACACTGCCCAGATGTTGGTGAAAGAACTGAGGGTCTGCTCTCGTGAGCTGGAAACAATGAAAGAGAACTTGTTCCAGATGAGGCAAAACACTAAGCAGATGGAGCAAAGAATTAAAAAAATAGAACAGGTTCTTGGGAGGGTTTAAAAATTGTATATGTTTTACAATTCTGTTTTCTAATTTTTGTTTTAATTGTAGATTTGCCCTTTTTTGGGGGAATCTTTTAATTTCTAAAAGTAATATTGTACATGTTGTACATTTTTGTCAAGACTTTTATCCAAAAAATTATCTTTAAAAAGCCCCAAAAAATTTATTTTTATTTTTATACAAATAAAAAAAAAAAATATGCTCCTCTAATAAATATTTTAAACTAAACAATGTGTGGCTTCTTATATCAATGTTGCCCCCCCCCCATAACAAATGTGTGTGTTTACACTCAAAATGATGTTAATTTACTTGTTACAAAAACACATGGCACTACAACTGCACTAGTATAACCTAGGACAGTGATGGTGAACCTTGGCACCCCAGATGGTTTGGAACTACATTTCCCATGTTGCTAAGGCACTCTGCAGTGGAGTTGAGCATCATGGGCAATGTAGTAGCAAAACATCTGGAGTGCCAAGGTTCACCATCACTGACCTAGGAGAAAGAACAAATACAACAAAATAAAAGCAAACAAGATGTTTTCAGTATAATTTTGTTTATTCTTCATAAAATTATTTTAAATATGATCAGGCATTGCAATGGCCCCCCTACCCATAAAATATTCAACATAGCGTTGCCGCACATCACGGCCGCTTTGGGGGGCCAAGCCTGTAGGGCCAGCTACCTGGGCTGGCAATGGTCCATCCAAGAACTGTGTGCCCTGAAGGGCAACTGAAGACAGATAATTGTTCGAATTGTTTTTTAAATAATTGTGAAGTATGCAACAGCACATGATTAAATGGTTCCATTTGTACTCCGCCATGTTGAGAGCAGTCTGGAAAATGCGAAAACGACTGGCCAAGATGCCAAAGGCATTTTCGACCACCCTTCTCGCTCTGGCCAGCCTATAATTAAAGACCCTCCTCTCAGGGGTGAGGGTCCTTTGTGGAAAAGGCCTCATCAAATGGGGTCCAAGCGCAAACGCCTCATCTGCCAGGAAAACAAAGGGGAGGCCATGTTCATTTTCTTCAGCAGGTGGCAATGCCAGGTCCTCGGAAAGAAGCCGGTCGGCAAAAACACCACCGTCAGACATCCGCCCATTTTTCCCAACATCAATATAGAGAAATTCATAGTTGGCAGACACCACCGCCATCAGCACAATACTGTGGAACCCTTTATAATTATAAAAAAAGGATCCCGATTGGGGTGGTGGCACGATGCGGACGTGCTTGCCATCAATGGCTCCTCCACAGTTGGGAAAGTTCCACCGCTGCGAAAACTCAGATGCCACATTCTGCCATTCCTGTGGCGTCGATGGAAACTGTGGAGTCAAACCAAAAATACAAATTAAAATACTTTGCTACCTAAACATTGCAAGCATGTTCGCACTAAACACTCTTGGCAAAACATCAGTATAGCATTAATTTGGAAGGAGGATTTTAGAGCGGAGCTCCGCAGCCAAAATAATACCAAATTACCCAGCAGCTCCAGCTAGAGCAGCTGCAGAGTTTTTATAATTGGACACTTACCTGTCCTGGAGTCCAGCAATGTCCGCAGCAGAGGACGAACAATCGCTCGTCACTCTACTGCCCCCTCCGCCATCCTCGGTGAGGGAACCAGGAAGAGAAGCCTTGCGGCTTCACTGCCCGGTTCCCTACCGCACATGCACGAGAAGCGCTGCGCAGTTCTGACTGGTCCTCCTGTGTTCTGGGAGCCACGTGTCTCCAAGAACACTATGGGTATTCTGCGGGAAGTGACTTGTCTCCGGCAGATTGGCCGCAGAGATGACTCCTGGATATGGGTGAAAATACCTGTCTTAAACAGGTATCTTCACACCCCTCCCCCCTGAAAGGTGTAAATTTTGACACCGGAGGGGGGGGAGGGTTACGATGAGCGGAAAATAAACTTTAGGGTGGAGCTCCGCTTTAATAAGAGCTAAAAATGAGAACAAAAAACATGAGCCACTCTGATGGACCTGTGAAATTCTTTTAGGGTAGGGGGGTTGAGATGAGTTGGGGACATCATAAATAAAAGCTCTAGTACAATGTAATTTATTTTGTTAGATTAGACAAAAGCAAATAATTAGGGGGGGGGGGGGCAGGCAATCTAAGCACTACAATGGAGCGGACAAAAAACATTGGGGAGTGACTAGGCTAGGTGTGTTTGGGCCCAGGATATAATGCTGGAGAGGTTGTTTTTTAAAAATATGCATGTAGGCCCAAAAAAAGGAACATTCAAAGCTTACAACATGCATGGGGACAAAGGGGAAAATCACACCATATTTGAATCATGGTAATTAGAGACAGTTCAAAAAATAATATACATTATCAAGCATAAAAATACATAGATTGGGATTTTTATAAAGGAGAAAACTTACCTTAATATAGTCCTCCTGAAGGACCTGGATAATGGCAGAGCAGGTTTCTGGGATAATGACGCCCAGAGCCTGGGGGGAGATGCCTGTCGAGAACTTGAGGTCCTGCAAGCTTTTCCCAGTCGCAAGGTATCGCAACGTGGCGATGAGCCTCTGCTCAGCAGTAATGGCTTCCCGCATAACGGTGTCCTGCCTGGTGATATAGGGGGACACCAAAGCCAAGAGCTGCTGAAAAACGGGGTCAGACATCCTAAGAAAATTCCTGAAGTCATCAGGGTTATTCTCCTGGATCTCCCGCAGCAGAGGCATATGACATAATTGGTCCCGCTTGAGCAACCAATTCTTGGTCCAAGAACTCCTCCTCACCCTGTTCATGGACCGGATCTGGGACATAGCAACAAGCCCAGAAGCAAGCACAGCACGATCTCGGCGACAAGAACGTACCCGCAACATGGCTTCAAAACGGTCGTCTAATCAGAACGAACTAAAAGAACGCACTGAAGAACAGCAAGGCCTCTGAAGAACGAGCTGAAAAACAGTAACGAGCGGACAAGAACGCACTGCAAAAACAGATACAAACTCACTACACGCACTGAAAGCCAGATACGAACCCACAAGCACAAACTGAACTCCCGAAAACGATCTTTAAAGCACGAAGACTGAAAAGCGCGAATCGTCTCTTCCCAAACTTTTACTAACACGCGGTAACACGAAATCAGCAAAAGCAGCCAAAAGGGTGGCGCCAACATAATGAAACTTCTCCTTTATAGTGCCGTCGTACGTGTTGGACGTCACCGCGCTTTGCTAGATCATTTTTTTTAACGATAGTGTGTAGCCAAGGCAGGCTTGAGAGGAAACACGAAAAATAACGTCGAGAAAAACGACGTTTTTTTTCATGACATGAAAAACGGTCGTGTGTACGCGGCATGACTGTGAAGAAACCTTTCTGTATTTGGAGACAACTTTTTTTTCCTGACGCATCTTGGCAGCACACACACTGGGTTGTGACTCCGCCCCCACAACCTGATAGGACTGATTAGCTATAAGTGTTTGAAGAGGAGCCCCCCGCCACATTCTCTTTTTTTTTCCTCATCTGAAGGACTGACAGCATGAAGCAACCTTTTAACGCCCTTCGCCCCAGCTAGGTTCAGCCTCTCCTAGTTGGAAGCCCTGACTGTACAGTCTCTAATAGAGCTTTATGCAGGGATCCCCACTCTGTTGGTCTCAGGGGAACTGTAAGTATAGCTTTGCTTTTAACAAGTCTTAAATAGGCTAAAAATCAGCTGGCACGGTCTCCACTACATTACCTTATCTTTCCCTTTTTCTTCAGCGTTCTCCGAACGCTCTAATCCCCCAAAGCGCTCTGTGTCTATTCCCATCAAGGACGAGTGGCCGGATCGCTGTCGCGACCGGAAATTACGTCAGCGCCCTCTTTATGACTTTGCCAGAGTCAAAGATGGCGATACGACAACAAGCTATCAGTGCGAATGCGCGACGCCGCGTCACTTCCGCGGCGACGGCGGTACATTTAAAAAACACTGTGCATAAAATGTTTTGCCCCACAGCTGATCGCAATCAATGGATCCAGCAAGCTGCCATAGATTTTCCTTACTAAACCCTGGTAAGCTCTGCTCTGTCTATATGGAAACACATGTGAATAGATTCTACTCTTCTTCCTCCAGAATACTTCTATTTCTATTCCTCCCTTATCTCAGGTACACTCTCTCTGTCATTCATGGAGCCCGCTGCCCCAGCAGACCAACCACAGCCAGCAAGGTAAGAGGCAACAGTTGATGCTAAGTAGTGAAGAGGAGATAAAAGAGAGCCGAGCCACTAATGTCATTTTCTGACAGCCCTGGCAAATCTTTAAGATCATCTCACTCCAGGCGCAGGGAATGTTCTGCCTCAAGACACTCACACTCCAGGAGAAGTAGATCAAGGACATCATTCCATCTAGAAGACCTGAAAGCGGTGTACGTCCCAGCGACTCAGAACCAGCTTGCGGACGATCTTAGCAAGATACACATCTCAAACAACGAATGGTCACTGAGTCACCAGGCATTCTCCCTTATAACTCAGAGGTGGGGAATTCCTGACATCGATTTGGCTGCAACAACAATGAACAACAAATGACCCAAATTTTTGGCGTGAACGGCATGTCCAATGGCAGAGGGCGTCGACTGCCTCCTTCACCCTTGGTGGTTTCACCTGGGCTACATATTTCCTCCCATTCCCTTAATAGCCAGGTTCCTGGCCAGACTGAGGAACTCAACGTCGACAGTTATAGCAGTGATACCTTTCTGGCCAAGAAGACCGTGGTTCACGACCATCCTACAGCTGAGTACAGAGGACCCACTGATTCTCCCAGTAACTCCGGACCTACTGTCACAAGGACAGTTTCTACACCCAGCCAGCGGAAAGGCTCCACCTAATGGCCTGGAAGTTGAGAGGGAGAGGCTATTAGACCAAGGATGTTCCCTAAGAGTAGTGACTACATTACAACAGGCCAGAAAAAATTCAACTAACGGGGTCTATAGTAGAGTTTGGGAAAAATTCACCACGTTAGCACAACAGCAAGCATGGGACCCACTTTCTCCTACGGTGGCGCAAGTTCTGGAATTCCTTTAACTAGGTCTGGATAGGGGCCTAAGTTCGAGCACCTTAAAAGTTCAGACATCTGCCTTGTCAGCCATGACGGGAACCAAATGGGCACTTAACCCTCTTATAATTCAGTTTCAAAGAGCGTGCCTGAAAATTAGACCACCAAGAAAACCGTCTTTCCCAACCTGGGATCTGTCAGTAGTTCTAGAGGCCTTGTCAAAACAACCTTTCTTTCCTCTAAAGGATGTATCGTTAGGGGACCTAACACTTAAACTAGTTTTCTTGGTCGCTATAACCTTCGCAAAGAGAGTATCTGAGCTCCAAGCACTCTCTATAAAAGAGTCTCATTTAGTCTTCTATCCTGACAGAGTCGTTCTAAGGCCATCCGAACAATTCATACCAAAGGTAGCGTCGGCCTTCCATTTCAACCCAGAAATCAATCTACCTGTTTTTCTCACTAATCAAGGGGATCCGCATCCATTGGATGTCAAGTCCATTATATCTTCATATCTGGAGGTAACTAACCCATTTAGAAAATCGGAGAGCCTGTTCGTCATCCCGAACGGCCCTAAAAAAGGCCAAGCAGCCTCTTCGAGGACAATAGCATCCTGGCTGGTTAAAACCATCAAAAGAGCGTACACAATTCAACTCGTTCCAATACCCAATGACCTGAAGGCTCAGTCGACCAGGGCAGTGGCAACATCTTGGGCAGCATACTGTAGAGTGTCACCAGAAACGATATGTAAGGCAGCATCTTGGTCCTCTAGAACCACGTTCATGTCCCACTACAGAATAGACCCGGCACGGTTAACGACGGTGGAATTTGGAAGAGCGGTCATTGAAACTAACTCTTCCATATCTTGTACATAAAAAATAGGAATAATACACGCATTTAAAAGCACCCACCCTTGTTGCGAGTTATTTCCCAGTGTGTGTGCTGCCATGATACGTCAGGAAAACTGAAAATTGTATACTCACCTTTCCGTAATTTTCCTTTCTTGACGCATCTCATGGCAGCACACAGATACCCACCCGTATGAGGTAATATATACTGAGAATGTGGCGGGGGGCTCCTCTTCAAACACTTATAGCTAATTAGTCCTATCAGGTTGTGGGGGCGGAGTCACAACCCAGTGTGTGTGCTGCCATGAGATGCGTCAGGAAATGAAAATTACGGAAAGGTGAGTATACAATTTTCCGTTTTTCCTCCAGACGTAAAGAGTGCCCTCTTATCCTCTGTGATGACCTTAAAGCGAATAACTCAACACCAAGTTCACTATTAGGGATGAGCCGAACACCCCCCAGTTCGGCTTGCATCAGAACATGCGAACAGGCAAAAAAATTGTTCGAACATCCGAACACCTTTAAAGTCTATGGGACTCAAACATGAAAAATCTAAAGTGCTAATTTTAAAGGCTTATATGCATGTTATTGTCATAAAAAGTGTTTGGGGACCCGGGTCCTGCCCCAGGGGACATGTATCAATGCAAAAAAAAAGTTTTAAAAACTGCAGTTTTTTCAGAAGCAGTGATTTTAATAATGCTTAAAGTGAAACAATAAAAGTGAAATATTCCTTTAAATTTTGTACCTGGGGGGTGTCTAAAGTATGCCTTTAAAGTAGCGCATGTTTCCCGTGTTTATAACAGTCTCTGCACAAAATGTCATTTCTGAAGGAAAAAAAGTCATTTAAAAGTACTCGCGGCTATAATGAATTGTCGGTCCCGGCAATAGAAAGAAAAGTCATTGAAAGTCATTGAAAAAAAAAATGCGTGGGGGTCCCCCCAAATTCAATTACCAGGCCCTTCAGGTCTGGTATCGATATTAAGGGGAACCCTGCATCAAATTTAAAAAAAAATTATGTGGGGTTCCCCCCAAATATCCATACCAGGCCCTTCAGGTCTGGTATGGATTTTAAGGGGAACTCCACGCCAAATTTAAAAACAAAATGGCGTAGAGTTCCCCCCAAAAATCCATACCAGACCCTTTATCCGAGCACGCAACCTGGCAGGCCGCAGGAAAAGAGGGGGGGACGAGAGACCACCCCCCCTCCTGAACCGTACCAGGCCACATGTCCTCAACATGGGGAGGATGCTTTGGGAGACAGTGACTCCTCAAAGCACCATGTCCTCATGTTGATGGGGACAAGGGCCTCATCCCCACAACCCTTGCCCGGTGGTTGTGGGGGTCTGCGGGCGGGGGGGCTTATCGGAATCTGGAAGCCCCCTTTAACAAAGGGGACCCCCAGATTCCGCCCCCCCATGTGAATTGGTAACGGGGTACATTGTACCCCTACCATTTCACAAAATAAAGTGTCAAAAGTTTTAAAAACCACACAGACACCGTTGTGAAAAGTCCTTTATTAAGAATAAAAAAAAGCCATTCCAGCGTTGTAATGCAGTCTGTCCACCGACGATCCAGGAATCATTCTCCAGCGACACGGCGAATCTCCGGCGATGAATGACGCACATCTTCCCTGCACCGGAGCCTCCCGGCTAATGACGCGCAAGCAGTGTTGTTAGTTCTTTTATAACCGAGGTCGGAAACCCCCATGACGCGTTAGAGGGGGCGTTTTTTTTTTTTAAATGTGACGCAGGGTTCTCCTTAATATGCATACCAGACCTGAAGGGCCTGGTAATTGAATTTGGGGGGACCCCCACACATTTTTTTGTTTTTTTTCAATGACTTTCAATGACTTTTCTTTGTATTTCTGGGACCGACAATTCATTATAGCCACGAATGACTTTTTTTCCTTCAGAAATTACATTTTGTGCAGAGACTGTTCTAAACACGGGAAACATGCGCTACTTTACAGGCATACTTTAGACACCCCCCAGGTACGAAATTTAAAGGAATATTTCTGTAAGAGAACTGTCAGCGCGCTCCGGGCGCATCCGCGCATGCGCGTGCGCAGATGCGCGCGGGCGCATGCGCGTTTGCGGGAACGCGTCCACGCTTTCCTCTGGCGCCAGTCGGCCTATTTAAGGGGTGCACTGACACCAGTCTAGCGCTGACGGATCTTCAGCGTTCCAGTACCCCTACCTGCTATTACCTGAACCTGCCTGATACCTGTTACCGAACCTTGGCTTCCCCTGACCTTGCTGCTGGACTTCGCTACTTCTCTGATTACCAGTTTCTGAACCTGGCTTCCTGTTGACCTCGCTCCTGCCTAATGTCTATGTACCCTGCTGTCCGCCTGCTGCTGAACCTGGCTATCCATGTGACTACGCTCCTGTTTCCTGTTTGGCTCAATTCCGTTTCCCGGGTCTCTGCAACTTCGGTCCTGCGATCTGCTGCAACCTTCTGCCATCCCAGAGTCGCATCATCTGTTCCAGGCTTCCAGGGCTGCTTCTGCAGGCACTCGTGTTCCTCCGGTCCCTTGGTTTCTCCTGTCCTCACCTCCAGTGGAGCCAGGGCCGGAGATACAAGAGAGGCTGACCTCGTCACTTCAGACTCCAGTCAGGTACGTGACAGTATCCGTCAGCCAGCAATGGAGTCTGAAAGGCAGGCCTCATCTTTTGTGGACTTTTGCCAATCCCTTTCTGCACTATCCCAGACAGTACAGAACCTTCAAACCAATCTGAACCGGATGGAAGATCAGCTCCTGAACCAGCTTGATGCCTCACCTGCTTCCACCTCTCCTGCTGTTGTGAGCTCTTCTGTGCAAACCGACTTCAGTCTGCTCTGCGTGTCCGTCACTCCTCCAGAACCCAGAGTGCCGTTGCCTGAGCGATTTTCCGGGGATCGCAAGCAGTATCGCACCTTCTGAAATACTTGTGAACTTTATTTCTCCTTGTTACCCCGAACCTTCTCTTCTGAAAACATCAAAGTGGGGTTCATCATTACCTTACTGCTTAAAGAACCTCTTTCCTGGGCTCATCATCTTCGGGAACAACACGATCCGGCTTTGACAACCGCTAACTCCTTCTTCTCTGCTATGTCCCAGCTGTATGCTGATCCTTTTCTCCAGCAGACTGCAGAATTCACGCTCAGCAGACTCCAGCAAGGCCTAAGGTCTGTTGAAGACTATGTATCGGACTTTCGTGTTCTGAGCACAGATACCCAGTGGAATAGGGCCGCCCTCCACCATCAGTTTCGTCTCTGACTTTCTGATTCTTTAAAAGACGAACTAGCCCGTGTGGGCATACCCACATCCCTGGAAGATTTGATCAACTCTGTTATTCAGATCGATCGGCGGCTATGAGAAAGACAATCGGAGAGGACCAATACCACGCCACCAGTATCTTCTAGTACCATCTCCTCTCTCTCTGCAATCTCCGCCAGGACACGGGAAGTGCCCACGAGGAACAAGGGGTACAATGACTCATCCTGTGGAAGTTTCCCTAGACCACCTCTGTCTTCTTTGGAACGCCTACGGCGACAACGTAACAGACTTTGCTTTTACTGCGGAAAGACTGGCCATTTCATACAGACTTGTCCTGTGAAACCTGCCAAAGCCGCTTCTCCGCTGCCCTACATGATGCATCTTCCCGGAAAGGGCCAGTCCCACCTTTCCCTTCTGCTCCAGCTCCAGCTATCTGAAAGGACTATTCTTGTATCCGCTATTATAGATTCTGGCGCTTGCAGCTGCTTTGTGGATTCAGCATTTGCCACTTTACATCAACTGTCTCTATGTACCAAGAAGCAGGGATTTGCCGTTCATCTGGCAGATGGCTCTGGTCTCAAGTCCGGGCCTGTAACCCAAGAGACTGTACCCATCTCCTGCCAAACTTCCTCTGGGCACCGGGAACTTCTCCATCTGGATGTGATCGCCTCACCCATGTTTCCTATTATTCTGGAGTTACCTTGGCTAAAGGCCCATAATCCCCATATTGACTGGTGCTCTGGAGATGTCTCCTTCTCATCCAATTATTGCCGGACACATTGTTTTCCTGAAGGGACTTTTAATCCTGCTTCGCTCCTCAGTATCTCCCCGGACCCCGAAACACTGAAACTGGTACCTGTTGCCTACCATGAATTCCTAGATGTCTTCAACAAGAAAAGTGCAGATACCTTTCCTCCACACAGGACTTATGATTGCCCCATAGAACTTTTACCAGGATCAGAGATCCCTTTCGGCCGAATTTATCCGCTTTCGGAGCCTGAATTGGAAGCCCTGCGCAAATACATAGACGAAAGTGTCATGGATATGCATTAATGTCTGTCTGCCATCTTACCTTCCTCCTCATGTGTTCATCTAGAGACCAGACCTCCTTCACCTGGCTTCCTTTATAATCTCCTCCCAGCCTGACTCCACCCCAGGCCCTATCACTGAACACTATATTAACCTGTGCACTGCAAGCCTGCTTTGCTGATCAACGTGTTTGTTAGGCATTGTGTGTTTGGGTTCCTGCCTGCCGTGTGCTACGTCTGTCTCTCTGTTACGTTATTGGCTTGTCCCCGACCATCCCTGTCTGCTCGTGACCCTTGACCTTCGGCTCGTTCTTCGTTATCCTTGTCTGCTTGTGGCCCCTGACCTTCGGCTTGTTATTCGGTTCTCTCTATCGTGTGCCGCTGCTTCCCCTTATCCTACGGGGCGTGAGCTAGGAAACTCCAGGGGCCGCGACCTGGTCCCAGCCTGCAGCGTAACATCCTCACCACTAGAGGCCCTGGAGAAGACCAGCTGGGTCTTAGACTCCGCGCCCTGGGGAATCTTGGCTCTCGCTTCCGTTGGGATCCCGGTTGTGCTCCTCTGGTCCCGCTTTCCACAACCACCCAGTTTCCTACCCACAGAAGCCAGCCATAGGGTTCACTACCTCGCGGTGCACTCCTGTCCCCCTACGGTGTGCATCTGTCACCTGGCCACAGGTGACCCTGACAGTTTGATCAGCCATGAACCCGGCTGACATCCCGATCCCCGCGGATGATCCATTGCAGGGCATAGTCCACAGACTTGAAACCCAGGAATCGAATCAGACTCAGGTGATGCGATTCCTCCAGGATCTGGCTTCTCGATTCGAGCAGCTTCAGGCCTCCTTGGGAACCCCGAATCCGCAACCTCAAGTACAACCAGCGGTGGTACCTATCGCACCAGTCGCAGCCACACACTCACTAATACTGCCAGCTCCGTTCCGTTTCTCTGGGGACTCCAAGGCCTGCAGAGGGTTTCTTAGCCAATGCACGATTCATTTTGAGCTTCAGCCTCAAAACTTTCTGTCTGATAGGGCAAAGGTAGCCTATATCATTTCCCTCCTCTCCGGTGAAGCTTTAGCCTGGGCAGCCCCTCTGTGGGAACTGAATGATCCAGTGGTTTCTAGCCTGTCTGGCTTCTTGAAACTTTTTCGGAATATCTTTGAAGAACCGGCTCGTGTCTCTTCAGCGGCCAGCGCCCTTCTACGTCTCCGCCAAGAGTCTGCTTCAGTGGGACAGTACGCCCTTAATTTCCGCATACTGTCGGCTGAGTTGAGCTGGAACAATGAGGCCTTAGTCGCAACCTTTTTGCATGGCCTTTCTGATAGAGTGAAGGATGAATTAGCAGGAAGAACCATCCCCACTGATCTGGACGGAGTTATCTCCTTGTGTAACCAGATCGATATTCGCTTTCAGGAAAGGACCCTAGAAAAGCGGCGCCAGCACTCCTTGGTCCTTAGTCAGCCTGAGCTCCCCTCTCCTCGACCCGTGGAGCATCTCCTGCCAGCTGAGGAACCCATGCAGCTGGGCAGGACCAGGCTATCCCCAGAGGAACGTGCTAGGCGCAGAAATCTAGGCCTGTGTCTCTACTGTGGGGGCAAAGGTCATTTTCGTGACACTTGCTCTCTTTGTCCAGAAAAACGTTTGGGTCCACTTCATCTGGAAAGTGGAGTATTGGACCCAGAAATATCACCTTCCCCTTCTCGTCTTCTGCTTTCTGTGTTCCTTCATGTTGGTGCTTCTTCTCATTCGGTCTCAGCATATCTGGATTCCGGAGCCGCTGGTAATTTCATGGACTGGGAAATCGCATCGTCCATGAGACTTACTCTTTTGCCCCTCACCACGCCATTGGTGGTCTTGGCGATTGATGGTACTATTCTCCCAGGGGGACCTATCCGCTTCCAGACCCTCCCTGTTAAGATGTCGGTGGGTACACTCCACCAGGAGTGGATATCCTTCCTTATCTTACCCAAGGCCTCAACGCCTATAATTTTGGGTCTCCCATGGTTACAGCTCCATTCTCCTCATGTGGACTGGACTACTGGACAGATCCTGGCTTGGGGTCCCTCCTGTTCCTCGTCCTGCCTACCCAAGGTTGCCCCCTGTGAATCTGAGCCGGTCATTCATTCCAGGTTGCATAACCATTTACATTTCTCTGTCCCTAACCACCCTTGGACGCACAGCCAGGCTAGCTTGTCTACAAGTCCTGCAGTCGCTACGTCTTGCGATGCGATTCAGGTAGTCGCTACACCTGACTCAGCTATTCACTCTGCCTCTGTACTAGTTATGCCAGTCCAGCCCATGCCCAGTGAGCCTCTCACTTTTTCTTGTTCGGGACATTCTGCTTGTCCTTCAGCTATTCAGCTTGACTCCGGCGACATGTCACCTTCTAACCAACCTGACTTCAGGGTTCCACTGACATCTGCCCAGTCTGATGGTCCTGTGCAAGATGACCAGTTCCCCTTTAAGGGTCTAGGGGACCCTCCTCAGATTCCTGTTGATCGTCTCATGCCCTTGCTTATTCCTAGAGAGCCTTTGGTCCTCAATAGATCTTCTTGTCATCTCCCTACCTCGTTTTCAGTCTCTGAGGATAATCTTAAGTACGAGGTTAGACAAGTTCTGGATTCTCGGCTCTGCAGAGGCATTCTTCAGTACCTTGTGCATTGGAGAGGTTTTGGTCCTGAGGAGGCGTCTTGGATCGCTGCATCTGATGTCGCTGCACCTCATCTGTTGAGAAGGTTTCATCAGAGATTTCCCTTTAAGCCTGGGTCCAGGCGGGGGAGGGCCCATAAGAGGGAGGGTACTGTCATGGATATGCATTAATGTCTGTCTGCCATCTTACCTTCCTCCTCATGTGTTCATCTAGAGACCAGACCTCCTTCACCTGGCTTCCTTTATAATCTCCTCCCAGCCTGACTCCACCCCAGGCCCTATCACTGAACACTATATTAACCTGTGCACTGCAAGCCTGCTTTGCTGATCAACGTGTTTGTTAGGCATTGTGTGTTTGGGTTCCTGCCTGCCGTGTGCTACGTCTGTCTCTCTGTTACGTTATTGGCTTGTCCCCGACCATCCCTGTCTGCTCGTGACCCTTGACCTTCGGCTCGTTCTTCGTTATCCTTGTCTGCTTGTGGCCCCTGACCTTCGGCTTGTTATTCGGTTCTCTCTATCGTGTGCCGCTGCTTCCCCTTATCCTACGGGGCGTGAGCTAGGAAACTCCAGGGGCCGCGACCTGGTCCCAGCCTGCAGCGTAACATCCTCACCACTAGAGGCCCTGGAGAAGACCAGCTGGGTCTTAGACTCCGCGCCCTGGGGAATCTTGGCTCTCGCTTCCGTTGGGATCCCGGTTGTGCTCCTCTGGTCCCGCTTTCCACAACCACCCAGTTTCCTACCCACAGAAGCCAGCCATAGGGTTCACTACCTCGCGGTGCACTCCTGTCCCCCTACGGTGTGCATCTGTCACCTGGCCACAGGTGACCCTGACAGAAAGCCTGGAGAAAGGGTTTATTCGGCACTCCTCCTCGCCAGCAGGGGCTGGTATTTCCTTAGTGGAAAAGAAAGACCACTCTCTGAGGCCCTGTATTGACTACCGGGATCTTAATAAGATAACTGTCAAAAATCGATAGCCGCTTCCGCTGATCCCTGAATTGTTCCAGAGGTTGCGAGGAGCACGGATATTTACCAAACTTGACTTGAGGGGAGCTTACAACTTAGTCCGAATCAAGGAGGGACATGAATGGAAGACAGCCTTTAGGACACGCTTCGGGCATTTTGAGTACTTAGTTATGCCCTTCGGTCTCTGCAATGCCCCTGCCACCTTCCAGCACCTGGTAAATGATGTGTTCCGGGACTTTCTTGATCTATTTATTATAGTTTACCTTGATGATATTTTTATTTTCTCCGATATGAAGGAATTACATCGTACTCATGTGAGGAAGGTCTTGAGTAGACTTCGTGAACATCACCTCTATGCCAAAGCTGAGAAGTGTGACTTCGAAAAGCAGACTATACAGTTTCTCTGACTTGTCATCTCTGATGATGGTATAGCCATGGATCCTCAGAAGGTCGCTGCAGTCCTAGAATGGCCGGTTCCGACTGACAGGAAAGCGGTGCAAAGGTTTGTGGGATTTGCCAATTTTTATAGAAAGTTCATTAAAAACTTTTCCGGCATAATCTCTCCCATCACTCAGCTAACCAAGCAACATGTCCCTTTTCGATGGACCTCGGAAGCACAAGTATCCTTTGAACAACTAAAGACCCTGTTCACTTCAGCTCCCATCCTGAAGCATCCCGACCCGTCCCTGGCCTATGTCTTGGAGGTAGATGCCTCCGAAAGTGCCATTGGGGCTATTCTATCCCAGCGACAAGGTCCCAAATCTCTACTACATCCCGTAGCCTTCTTCTCCAAAAAACTGAACCCCTCTGAAAGAAACTATGATGTTGGTGATCGGGAATTGCTAGCCATTAAAGCGGCACTTGAGGAATGGCGTTACTTGTTAGAGGGAGCCTCTCACCCTATCCTCATTTTTACCGACCATAAAAATTTGGAATATTTAAGAACAGCCAAGCGACTAAGACCCCGGCAGGCAAGATGGGCGTTATTTTTCTCCCGCTTCATATTCCACATCACCTTCCGTCCAGGCTCCAAAAATGGCAAACCTGACGCGCTCTCGCGCATGTTCCATGATCCAGTCCAACCTTCTGAACCAGACACTATTCTGCCTGCCAAGAATTTCCTTCTTCTCCAACCGGACCTGATTTCCCAAATAAAGGCAGATGTGACTGAGCACCCACCTTCTCAAGATTTACCTCTCCAGTTTAAGGACGGACTCTATTTCCACAATGAACAGATTTTTGTTCCAGAACAGGTCAGAGTCTCTGTTCTCAAGCGATGCCATGATCACCCCCTGGCAGGCCATTTCAGCATTCACAAGACTGCAGACCTGATTTCCCGTTCCTTTTGGTGGCCTGACCTGACACAGGACTGTAACAAATACGTAAAATCTTGTGTCACATGCCTGCGCTGTAAAACCAATCGAGCCAAGACTTGGGGTCTCCTAGAAAGTCTCCCTATACCAAAGAAACCCTGGAGTATGATATCGATGGATTTCATCGTGGAACTTCCCCCATCTGAGAATTTCACCTCCATATTTGTCGTGGTAGACCGCCTGACCAAAATGGCACATTCTGTACCCCTACAAGGCACCCCGTCTGCCGCTGAGATGGCCTCCACATTCATCAAAGAAATTGTAAAACTGCATGGAGTCCCCGATAACATTGTCTCGGACCGAGGGGTGCAGTTCACTTCAAGATTTTGAAGGTCCCTGTGTGAAGCACTAAACATTGAACTCCGTCTGTCCACTGCTTACCATCCTCAGACAAATTGACAGACGGAGAGGACTAATCAGACTTTGGAGCAATACCTACGGTGCTTCACCTCCTTCTCTCAAGATGATTGGTCTTCTCTTCTTCCACTGGCGGAGTTTTCCTATACCAACTCCATTCACTCTGCTACCAAGCAATCTCCTTTTTTTGCTAACTATGGATATCACCCTTCCTTTTTGCCTGAGGTGCCCATAGAATCCTCCGTACCTGCTGTACAGGACAGACTGGACTTTTTTAACTCCAACAACAAAGTGCTCCAGGATACCATCTCTAAATCCCAGATAAGCAACAAAAGGTTCTTTGACAAGAAGAGAAGGGGTAACTTGAACCTGGAACCAGGAGACAAGGTCTGGTTGTCTACTGCAAATTTAAAACTCAGGTGTCCTTCCAAAAAACTTGGCCCTAAATTTTTGGGGCCTTTTCCAGTTAAAAGGAGAATCAACCCTGTGGCCTTTGAATTGATTTTACCTAAAAGTCTGAAAATCCATCCCGTGTTCCACATCTCTTTATTAAAAACAACGGTACCGAACCCGTTTCCCAACCGAGATCCGGAAAGCCCTTCTTCAATACTCGTCGAAGGCAACGAAGAATACGAAGTTGAAGCTGTACTGGACTGTAAAACCAGGAGGGGCCAAACACAATTCCTGATTAAGTGGAAAGGTTATGGCTCAGAAGAGAACTCCTGGGAACCAGCCTCCAATGTGCATGCCCCACAGAAAGTTTGTGCCTTTTTTCAGCGCCATCCGGAAAAGAAGCCCCTGAAAAGAAGCCCCTTCAGAAATTACATTTTGTGCAGAGACTGTTCTAAACACGGGAAACATGCGCTACTTTTCAGGCATACTTTAGACACCCCCCAGGTACGAAATTTAAAGGAATATTTCTGTAAGAGAACTGTCAGCGCGCTCTGGGCGCATCCGCGTGCGCAGATGCGCGCGGGCGCGTGCGCGTTCGCGGGAACGCGTCCACGCTTTCCTCTGGCGCCAGTCGGCCTATTTAAGGGGCGCACTGACACCAGTCTAGCGCTGACGGATCTTCAGCGTTCCAGTACCCCTACCTGCTATTACCTGAACCTGCCTGATACCTGTTACCGAACCTTGGCTTCCCCTGACCTTGCTGCTGGACTTCGCTACTTCTCTGATTACCAGTTTCTGAACCCGGCTTTCTGTTGACCTCGCTCCTGCCTAATGTCTATGTACCCTGCTGTCCGCCTGCTGCTGAACCCGGCTATCCATGTGACTACGCTCCTGTTTCCTGTTTGGCTCAATTCTGTTTCCCGAGTCTCTGCAACTTCGGTCCTGCGATCTGCTGCGACCTTCTGCCATCCCAGAGTCGCATCATCTGTTCCAGGCTTCCAGGGCTGCTTCTGCAGGCACTCATGTTCCTCCGGTCCCTTGGTTTCTCCTGTCCTCACCTCCAGCGGAGCCAGGGCCGGAGATACAAGAGAGGCTGACCTCGTCACTTCAGACTCTAGTCAGGTACGTGACAATTTCACTATTATTGTTTCACTTTAAGCATTATTAAAATCACTGCTCCCGAAAAAACTGACGTTTTTAAAACTTTTTTTTGCATTGATACATGTCCCCTGGGGCAGAACCCGGGTCCCCAAACACTTTTTTTGACAATAACTTGCATACTAACCTTTAAAATGAGCACGTTAGATTTCTCCCATAGACTTTAAAAGGTTGTTCTGCGGCTTTTTGAATTTGCCGCGAACACCCCAAATTGTTCGCTGTTCGCCGAACGGGCGAACAGCCAATGTTTGATTCGAACATGAGTTTGACTCGAACATAAAGCTCATCCCTATTCACTATATGGACCCCTTATGTTTTTGTACATGTTTATCATGAACCCCCTTGACCACTAAACACTACAAATTAGCCAGGTTGACTACCACCCAGCATAACTAAATTTACCTGTAGCCCTATTCTAGGATGAGGGTGCTACATCAGTTTAGTTGCCCTTCTCTGCACTTTCTCTAGTTCCCCAATATCCCTTTTGAGAACTGGTGCCCAAAACTGAACTGCATATTCCAGATGAGATCTTACTAATGATTTGAACAGGGGCAAGTTGATATCTTTCTGTCTGGATTCCATACCTCTCTTAATACAAGAAAGGACTTTTCTCGCTTTGGAAATCATAGCTTGGCATTGCATGCCATTAGTATTAAAGTATAAATTCTCTGTTACAGAAAATCTGTAAGGTGAACCTACACTGGACCCTGTCCCCATCGCACCCGGTCCTGATAACCTGGAGAGCAACAATTGTCCATTCTGACAGATCGTATAGCCACTTTACCAGTCAGGGGATTTGAAATCCCTGTGGCTTTCTTTCCTCTTCGCCCGCGGTGACAGGACGGGCTACGCGGGTTCTGATTGGTCGGCGCCACCCATGTGATGGCGCAGACCAGTTAGAATGCTCCTAAACATACCTTCTGATGAGGTACATTTTGGAGATTAAGCTGAGAGGATTTAAGCTGAGGGCAAGCCCCGGACCGGTGAGGAGGCTATACAAGGTGTCAGAACCGGGATGAGGAGGGAGTACTGTGTAAGTTCACCTTACAGATTTACCAAAACATCCAGATCCTTCTCCAACATTGATTCCCCCAGTTGCACTCCCCCTAGTATGTATGATGCATGCATATTCTTAGCCCCCAAGTGCATAACTTTACATTTATGAACATTAAACCTCATTTGCCACATAGTTGCCCAATTAAACAGTGCATTGAGGTTGGCTTGCAAGTTGGAGACATCCTGTAAGGAGGTTATTCCACTGCATAGCTTGGTGTCATCTGCAAACACTGAAATTAAGGGTCCCAACTAGGGTTGCACCGATAGCAGTTTTTTAATACCGAGTACAAGTACTGATACTTTTCCTCAAGTACTCGCCGATACCAATTACCGATACCTATTTTCACATTTAAAAAAAAAATAATTCATTTTATTTACATTTTTTTTAACACTGTACTTTTAACTCTTTTTTTTTTGGTGGAGAGGTGGGGAGGGGGTTATTGTTTAGGGTGGAGAGGTGGGGAGGGGGTTATTGTTTAGGGTGGAGGGGTGAAGAGGGGGGTTATTGTTTAGAGCTCTTTCACACTGATAGTGCGGCCACGTTAGTGGTAAAGCGCCGCTAGCTTTACCCTTGTTTTAGAGCCGCTTTTAACCCCCGCTAGTGACCGCTTTTGCACCGCTCCTAAAGTGCTGCTTGCAGGACTTTTTTTAATGTCCTGCAAGCACAGCGCCCTAGTGTGAAAGCACCCGGGCTTTAACACTGAGACTGCAGAGGAGGCATTTTACAGGCGCTATTTTGAGCACTAAATCGCCTGAAAAACGCATCCAGTCTGAAAGGGGTCTTAGGGTGGAGAGGTGGGGAGGGGGTTGTTGTTTTAGGGTGGAGAGGGGGCTATTGTTTAGGGTAGGAAGGTGGTTATTGTTTAGGGTAGAGAGGTGGGGAGGGGGTTATTGTTTAGGGTGGAGAGGTGGGAGGGGTGTTATTGTTTAGGGTGGGGAGGAGGTTATTCTTTAGGGTGGGGAGGGGTGTTATTGCTTAGGTTGGAGAGGTGGGGAGGGGGTCATTGTTTAGGGTGGAGAGGTGGGGAGGGGGTTGTTGTTTAGGGTGGAGAGGTGGGGAGGGGGTTGTTGTTTAGGGTGGAGAGGTGGGGAGGGGTGTTATTGTTTAGGGTGGGGAGGGGGGTTATTGTTTAGGGTGGAGAGGTGAGAAGGGGGTTATTGTTTAGGGTGGGGAGGGGTGTTATTGTTTAGGGTGGAGAGGTGGGGAGGGGTGTTATGGTTTAGAGTGAGGAGAGGCCCGGGGGTTATTGTTTAAGGTTGGGAGGGGTGTTATTGTTTAGGGTGGAGGGTGTTATTGTTTAGGGTGGGGAGGGGGTTATTATTTAGGGAGGGAGGGGTGTTATTGCTTAGGGTGGAGAGGTGGGGAGGGGGTTATTGTTTAGGGTGGAGAGGTGGGGAGAGGTGTTATTGTTTAGGGTGGGGAGGGGGTTATTGTTTAGGGTTGGGAGGGGGTTATTGTTTAGGGTTGAGAGGTTGGGAGGGGGTTATTGTTTAGGGTGGAGAGGTGGGGAGGGGTGTTAGTGTTTAAGGTGGGGATGGGGTCATTGATTAGGCTGAAGAGGTGGGGAGGGGGGTTATTGTTTAGGGTGGGGAGGTGGGGAGGGGTGTTATTGTTTAGGGTGGGGAGGGAGTTATTGTTTAGGGTGGGGAGGGGGTTATTGTTTAGGGTGGAGAGGTGGGGAGGGGTGTTATTGTTTAGGGTGGAGAGGTGGGGAGGGGGTGTTATTGTTTAGGGTTGGGAGGGGTGTTATTGTTTAGGGTGGAGAGGTGGGTGAGAAGGCTATACGAGGTGTCAGAACCGGGATGAGGAGGGAGTACTGTGTAAGTTCACCTTACAGATTTACCAAAACATCCAGATTCTTTTCCAACATTGATTCCCCCAGTTGCACTCCCCCTAGTATGTATGATGCATGCATATTCTTAGCCCCTAAGTGCATAACTTTACATTTATCATTATTAAACCTCATTTGCCACATAGTTGCCCAATTAAACAGTGCATTGAGGTTGGCTTGCAAGTTGGAGACACTGCATAGCTTGGTGTCATCTGCAAACACTGAAATTGTACCTTTAATCCCAGACCCTATATCATTTATAAATATATTAAAAAAGTAAGGGTCCCAACTAGGGTTGCACCGATACCAGTTTTTTAATACCGAGTACAAGTACCGATACTTTTCCTCAAGTACTCGCCAATACCAATTACCGATACCTATTTTCACATTTAAAAAAAAAATAAAAAAATTATTTACATTTTTTTTACCACTGTACTTTTTTTTTTGGTGGGGAGGTGGGGAGGGGGTTATTGTTTAGGGGGGAGAGGTGGGGAGGGTTTTTTTGTTTAGGATGGAGGGGTGGGGAGGGGGGTTATTGTTTAGGGTGGAGAGGTGGGGAGGGTTTTTTTGTTTAGGATGGAGGGGTGGGGAGGGGGTTATTGTTTAGGGTGGAGAGGTGGGGAGGGGTTTTTTGTTTAGGATGGGGGGGTTGGGAGGGGGGTTATTGTTTAGAGCTCTTTCACACTGATAGTGCGGCCACATTAGTGGTAAAGCGCCGCTAGCTTTACCCTCGTTTTAGAGCTGCTTTTTACCCCCGATAGCGGCCGAATAAAAGCGCTGCTGCCGCTTTTGCACCGCTCCTAAAGTGCTGCTTGCAGCACTTTTTTTTAATGTCCTGCAAGCACAGCGCCCCAGTGCAAAAGCACTTGGGCTTTCACACTGGGACTGCAGAGGAGGCATTTTTCAGGCGCTTTACAGGCGCTATTTTGAGCACTAAATCGCCTGAAAAACGCATCCAGTCTGAAAGGGGTCTTAGGGTGGAGAGGTGGGGAGGGGTGTTATTGTTTAGGGTGGAGAGGTGGGGAGGGGGTTATTGTTTTAGGGTGGAGAGGGGGCTATTGTTTAGGGTGGGAAGGGGGTTATTCTTTAGGGTAGAGAGGTGGGGAGTGGGTTATTGTTTAGGGTGGAGAGTTGTGAGGGGTGTTATTGTTTAGGGTGGGGAGGAGGTCTTTATTTAGGGTGGGGAGGGGTATTATTGCTTAGAGTGGAGAGGAGGTTATTGTTTAGGGTGGAGAGGTGGGGAGGGGTGTTATTGTTTAGCGTGGGGATGGGGTTATTGTTTAGGGTGGAGAGGTGGGGAGGGGTGTTATTGTTTAGGCTGGGGAGGGGGTTTTTGTTTAGGGTGGAGAGGTGGGAAGGAGGTTATTGTTTAGGGTGGGGAGGGGTGTTATTGTTTAGGGTGGGGAGGGGGTTATTGTTTAGGGTGGAAAGGAGGTTATTGTTTAGGGTGGGGAGGGGGTTATTGTTTAGGGTGGAGAGGTGGGGAGGGGTGTTATTGTTTAGGGTGGGGAGGGGGTTATTGTTTAGGGTGGAGAGGTGGGGAGGGGTGTTATTGTTTAGGGTGGGGAGGGGGTTATTGTTTAGGGTGGAGAGGTGGGGAGGGGTGTTATTGTTTAGGGTGGGGAGGGGGTTATTGTTTAGGGTGGAGAGGTGGGGAGGGGTGTTATTGTTTAGGGTGGGGAGGGGGTTATTGTTTAGGGTGGAGAGGTGGGAAGGAGGTTATTGTTTAGGGTGGGGAGGGGTGTTATTGTTTAGGGTTGGGAGGAGGTTATTGTTTAGGGTGGAGAGGTGTTATTGTTTGTATAGGCTGGAAGGGGCGCAAGGGAAATACAGGAAGGGGGGCATTTGGGAACCCTACAGCTGCCAATCACTGCACTACAACACGCAGCAGATCTGCCCTCCCCCTCCAAGAAGTTCTGCAGCAGCGAGACAGGGGAAGCAAAGCCTGGCTCAGTGCAGGACACACTAGTCCCAGGCAGATCAGTCACCTGGCAGCCACCCGCAGCGGAGCCCGAGGAGGAGAAGTACATCACCCGGAGGACACAAAAAACGGAGCTAAGGGGGAGGGGCGTGGCTGGGGCAGGAGGGGCGGGGTCGGCACTGGAGAGGGCGGATCCACTGTGGGGAAGGAAAATCCCCACTGACAGCTGAAACGTCATCGGTTGTTAAGGACGCGGCGGCCCTGCTCCTTAACCACTTCATTACCCGCGTATAGTCATATGACGTCCGCAGGAGGGATCTCCCATCCTAGGCGGGCATCATATGATGTCCTGGGCTTCCCGGCTGCCTAGGGGGCACACGCGCGCCGGGTTGCTCGGGACCTGGTAAACGTGCCTGGCGGCCACGATGTTAACAGAGCAGGACCGTGGATCCGTGTGTGTAAACACACAGATCCACGTCCTGTCAGAGGAGAGGAGATCGATGGTGTGTTCTCAGTACAGAAAGGAACACCGATCGATATCCTTACCTTGTGAGTCCCCGCCCCCTACAGTTAGAATTACTCCCTAGGTAACACAATTAACATCTTGATCGCCCCCTAGTGTTAACCCCTTCCTTGCTAGTCACATTTACACAGTAATCAGTACATTTTTATAGCACTGATTGCTGTATAAATGTGAATGGTGTCAAAAGTGTCCGATATGTCTGTCGCAATATCGCAGTCACGATAAAAATCACAGATCGCCGCCATTACTAGTAAAAAAAATAACAAAAAATAAAAATGCCATAAATCTATCCCCTATTTTGTAGATGCTATAACTTTTGCGCAAACCAATCAGTATACGCTTATTGCAATTTTTTTTACCAAAAATATGTAGAAGAATACATATCGGCCTACACTGATGAAATTTTTTATTTTTTTTGTAGCGGGGTGGTCATTTTAGTGGGAGTCTCTGAGTGGTAATTAGGCTCAGACACCTAAATTTGTTAGGGGTTATGGACCATTTTTTGTCCTCAGGGGATAATGCTGGTGATGAGCTCCCTGTGGCCTGCGAGTGGCGCTGCCATTCTGGGCCAGGGTTTAACCGCGAGCGTAGTGCTGTGCCTTTTGTGTCCCCTCTCGGCAGCCGTACAGTGGGGCGGGGAACCTGCTGTGCATGCTGGGAGAGGATATAAAAGGGGCAGACATCTCCTGATCGGGGTCCACGCCCAGGCACCTTCAGCCTGGGAGTGGGTGAGGTTCATCTCCGGGCAGGGGAGGGCTGGCAGCCTTAGGCCTGGGGGGCAAGTCCAGTCAAGTGGCCCATTGAACCGCCGAATCAGCTCACCAATCCATGGCCCACCTGTTTTTTCAAGGCAGCCTCACCAGTGCCCATCAGTGCAGCCTGATCACTGGGGCAGGTTACATGGGGTGTATGGTGGGGAGATGGGGGGTCAGTTAGGGGTGTCAGGGTCTCTCACGTCAGCGATCTCAGCTCAGCAGGTCCTTGCACGCCATGATCTCCTGGGGGGGGGTAACGCTCCTGATCCTGGGGTCAATTTGCAGCCAGCGCCCAGCCCTGCGTCCCGATTTCCTGGCATGCCCTGCCTCTGCCTGCTTCCAAGAATCCGGTCCCAGGGAGTTGTAGTTTCCTCTGCGCTGCTGTGTTTTCCACCCACCAGAAGCTTGAGTGCGGACTACAACTCCTGGAATGCAACAGCTAGTCGTCGGCCGCCATGGCCATGCCCCTGGCCCGACTTCCTAGACCAGAATAAAAAATAAAAATGGTAGCGGGCAGCGGCTGCTGGCCATTTTGAACATAAGTTAGGGCGGCCTGGGAGGCAATTGCCACCCTGCCCCCTGGCCCAGCCCTCCCCTGTCTCCGGGTGCCCTAGGCCCGGAGGCAGTGTTCCTGTTCCATCTCAGGCACCTTTGGCCTGGGATGAGGTACTACCCTGCCGTCCTGTTCGCCTGGGTATGAAGACCCAGGGGTTGCGGAGAAGGCCTGGGGCCCAGCACCTTCGGCTGGGGTCCGCTAAGGATTGAGGAGTCCAGGGTGCCGCCTTGCGAGGGGACCCGCACTCTCAGAGAAGGGAGGATCATTTCAAAGGACCGATGCGGGAATCACGGTGAAGTAAGGGTCTGTTGACTCTCTGGGGGGACGTCTTCTCCTTGATAGGGGCCATGTTCTAAGAGGGAGACTATTTCACCAGGTCAGTGGCAGTGGCCTTATTCACCAGGTCTGTGGCAGAGACCAAACTCACGGTCTGTGGTAGAAACTGTGTGCCTAATACACTGCTTGAGAATCTGAGTAGTGAAGATTGAGCTACGTTTGTTTGGGTACAGTGTTGCATGACCGCGCAATTGTCATTCAAAGTGCGACAGCGCTGAAAAGTAAAAATTGGGGTGAAAATGCCCTGTATTGAAGTGGTTCATTTTTTATGGTTGTGGATAACCAACTAGTAGAGTATGGCACCAAATCCCCGAATGGTAAATAGATAGGAGCAAGGAAAATGGGATTTTTTAGTGGTGCAGAAATAACAAAGTATCAAGCAAATTATGATAAAATATTTTTATTTTGACACCAAAACAAAAATAAAGATAATAGTAAAAAGTGGTATGGAAGGTGATTATTGCAAACAATACAGTTGAGTTGGACAGTTGGATGGCCTAATTCCCGACATGTTTCGCCCCTAGTTCGGGCTTCTTCAAAGGGGAAGCACTGTCCAATAGGTGATGTACACCTTCTACAAAATACAGAAAACACACACAAATACATATACATGTCCCTGTATTGAAGTGGTTAACAACCGATAATTGCCTGCATTCTTTTGTATAAATTTCACCTGTCAGCGGGGGAATCCCGCTGACAGATGAAAGAACTGAACCTAAAGGTATCTGTTTCAGGTATCGGCGCATTTGCACGAGTACCGATACTCGTGCAAATGCTTAGTATCGGCACCAATACCAGCAGGCCCAGACTGGCCATAGGGCATACCGGGCATATGCCCGGTGGGCCGCGGCAGCCCGCGGCCCACCGGTGCCGCATGTCACGTCTCCCCCCCCCAATGCACTCTAAGCTGCGAGTCGGAGCCGCATTTGAGTGACACCCGTCGGCACATCAGGGGGCCGGGACCCGCAACGATCCCCTTCTCTCTGGCACGGTGGCCGCGGCTCTGATGATCTGATCAGTCTCGGCTCGGCTGTCTGACACAGCCGAGCAGAGTGAAGCAGCCTCCCCCTCCTCCTTTATGTCTACACAGGGGGAGGGGACCCGACATGCAGTCCCGCGCTGATCAAAGGGACATTATGGATCTGAAGGGGGGTCTGTATTGTAGGGGGGTTTCTGTATTGTAGGGGGGTTCTGTATTGTAGGGTGGTCTGGAATGTAGGGGGGTTCTGTATTGTAGGGGGGTCTGTAATGTAGGGGGGGTTCTGTATTGTAGGGGGGTCTGAAATGTAGGGGGGTTCTGTATTGTAGTGGGGGTTCTGTATTGTAGGGGGGTCTGAAATGTAGGGGGGTTCTGTATTGTAGGGGGGTCTAAAATGTAGGGGGGGTTTGTATTGTAGGGGGGTCTGTAATGTAGGGGGGTTCTGTATTGTAGGGGGGTCTGAAATGTAGGGGGGTTCTGTATTGTAGGGGGGTCTGTAATGAAGGGGGGCTCTGTATTGTAGGGGGGTCTGTAATGTAGGGGGGTCTGTAATGTAAGGGGGTTCTGTATTGTATGGGGGTCTGAAATGTAGGTGGGTACTGTATTGTAGGGGGGTTCTGTATTGTAGGGGGGTTCTGTATTGTAGGGGGTCTGAAATGTAGGGGGGGGTCTGTATTGTAGGGGGGTCTGTATTGTAGGGGGGTTCTGTATTGTAGGGGGGTCTGTATTGTAGAGGGGGTCTGTATTGTAGGGGGGTCTGTATTGTAGGGGGGGTCTGTAATGTAGGGGGGGTCTGTAATGTAGGGGGGGCTGTATTGTAGAGAGGGTCTGTATTGCAGTGGGGGTCTGTAATGTAGGGGGGTCTGTATTGTAGATGGGGTCTGTAATGTTGGGGGGTCTGTACTGTAGGGGGGTCTGTACTGTAGAGAGGGGGTCTGTACTGTAGTGAGGGGTCTGCACTGTAGGGAGGGGGTCTGTACTGTAGGGAGGTCTGTGTAACATGCAGGGGGTCCATAACTGTTAGGGGGGTGTCTGTGCAACAAACTGTGGGGGGCTGTGTAATGTAAATGGGTCCAGAGGTGCAGTGCTATGTAATGTAAAGGGGTCCAGAGGTGCAGGGTGCTGTGTAATGTAAAAGGGTCCAGAGGTGCAAGGTGCTGTGTAATGTAAAAGGGTCCAGAAGTGCAAGGTGCTGTGTAATGTAAAGGGGTCAAGAGGTGCAGGGTGCTGTGTAATGTAAAGGGGTCCAGAGGTACAAGGTGCTGGAACCCCACATCCCATCATTTACCGCCGCCGCGCCCCCCCCCCCCCGGGCCTATTTTTTGTCCCAGTCCGGGCCTGGATAACAGTATCGGTATTGGTGAAACCCTAGTTCCAACACTGAGCCTTGGGGCACACCACTGATACCTAGACCATTCAGAGAAAGAATCATTAACCACTACTCCCTGAATTCTGTCTTTTAGCCAGTTTTCTATCCATTTACAATCTGATGTTTCCAAGCCTGCAGACTTTACCTTACACATTAGCCGTGTGTGGGGAACTGTCAAACGCTTTTGCAAAATCCAAGTGTACCAAGTCCACAGCCACTTCTCTGTCTAATGCCTCGTACACACTACCGGGTTTTCCAACGGGAAAAAGACCATCGGGAATCCCGACGGGAAAAAAGAGAGCTGGTTCTCTTTTTTTGGCCGGCGGATTCCGGCAGTTTTCCCGTCGGAAAAACTCAGATGGAACATACCTTACGGCTGGGATTCCCGGCCAAAAGCTCTCATCTGAGTTTTTCCGTCGGAAAAAAACCAGTTATGTGTACGAGGCATAGGGTTTTACTTACCTCTTCATAAAAAGAAAGCAGATTTGTTTGACAACTTCTGTGTTTCATGAACCCATGCTGTCTGTTGCTTAAAATATTTTTTTTCAGCAAGATCTCATCTATGTGGTCTTTTATTAAACTCTCCAGTATCTTCCTGAAGATAACAGGTCTATAGTTACTTGGTAAAGACTTTGATCCCTTTTTAAATATAGGCACCACACTGGCCCTACCAATTCAGCCTCACCGTTGCCATGAATGCAGCCTCACCATTGCCATGAATGCAGCCTCACCATTGCCATGAATGCAGCCTCACCATTGCTATTAGTGCATCCTGATCCATGCCCATCTGCAGCCTTGGAGGGGACAGGGAGGGGGGCAGGACAAGCGACGACAGATTACATACAGGAGAATCTCATGTTTACTCGGCGGCCTCTTTAATACAAAGTCCTGTCTCCTATGATAGACAGAACAGTCGTCCAATGCCAGCCCAGGAGACAGGACTTCCTATTACAGATGCCGCAAAGTGAACAGGAGATTCTCATGTATGTAATCTGATGGCACTCGTCCCTGTCCCCTCCGAGGCAGCGCTGATAAATATGGTATATATCTAAATTACCAGGGAGGTCGCATTAAACCGGAACATGGGTTGCAATTGGCCCACGGGCCAGACTTTGGACATAACTGCCTTAGACAAAAGAGTGGTTCAGGCACAATCCGAACAACCAGAGGCAAAATATAACAGTTCTATAGACATGAACAACTTTTCTTACAGGTGTGGATGAAGCTCCACGCTACAAAAGCAACCTGGCAAGAATGTGATTGTTACTCCATGTAGCCAAAACAAATTAGGTGGCGGTCATCTCACATTTATGGCCAGCTCTAGTCTTTGTAGCTGCTGTATGTCTTGCCATCTGGCATGACTAATATACTATAGTATAGATGTTACATAGTTACATAGTTATTCTGTTTGAAAAAAAGAAACAAGTTCATCAAGTTCAACCAACAGACAGATATGTAACATAAAAAATAAGTACCAATAATTTTTAAGATATGCAAACTATATTATGCCATTGTGTATGTGCGCCTCTACCTGGCACTACCTACTCCTTAAACTGGTATTAAACCCCAAACCAAAAATTTATTATATTGCAGCTTACCACTTACCAGCTGGCCAGCATGGCCCATCTCTGGACTACATGCTTTTGTCCCATATATGGTTCTACATAATTTGCAAGTGTAGCGGAGCCTCACTCTCACTCTCCGATTCTCCTGGTTATTGGCTGGTGTGGTCTAGGGGTACCTGGGAGAGGAGAGTGCAGAAACACTACGCCAAGCTCTCCCCTCGTATGTGTATGAGGGTTGAGCAAAGTCACTTAAATTACCTCCGGGTCTGCTCACTGCATACGAAGCTTCCACTTGTTCTGTGGAGATGTGTCTGCCAGTAACAGAGCCCCACACCAATTCAAAGTCCAACACTCTTTTATTTCTCCATTGCAGGGTGAACATAACAGTTGAACTTTCAGTAACAGACAGACAGGGGTGTGGATACGAGTAGGCCCAGGCACAAATGAACTCTCCTATTCCTTTGCAAGCGAATAGGCCTGGCGCACGGTCTCTGCCACCGACCGTGAGATTGGTTGCTGCCACCGACCGGGTGAACCGTTGAGGCCCCTGCCACAGGCCTAATAGCAGGTCTCTGCCACTGGCCTGAGCTGAGTAGTTGGACCGCTGCCACTAGTCATTGAACATGAACCACCTTCCTCCATGAACTTGGCCCCTGTTCGAGAAAGACATCCCTCCGGGCGGTCTCCAGAGGTTCACCCGTCACTGGCAATATGCTGCACCAGGTCTTCGGATGAATCCCTCCTCCAGTCCCTTACCCCTTACGCCTCTGGATTCGGGTGCCCAATACCCGGGGCACCCTAGGACAGTCCCTCCCTGGCAGAACCCAGTGGAAGGTACTGGGCCCCAGGCCTCCGGCCGAGTACCTCACCCCAGACTGAAGGTGCCTGGGATGGAACACGAACTCCAAGTGTCCATGCCTAGGCCGCCTGGACACCGACCGCGAACAGCAGCCCTCAGGCTGAAGGTGCCTGGGACTCGAACCTCGTGGCAAAGATGTCCGCCCCTTTATATCCTCCCCCAGCAAGCACAGTGGGTTCCCCGCCGTACAACTGCTGCGAGAGGTCACAAAGGGTACGGCACTGCAGTGACAGTTCAACCCAAGCCCAAAGTGACAGCGCCACCTGCTGGGCTGCAGGGAACTGGTCATCACTGATGTCTTCACCAGATTTAAACACTCTGAAAAGTACATACCCGCTACACTCTCCCCTTGGTTATTAGCAAACCATGCCCAAAAGGGGCCGACATAGCCTGATCCAGAAACCGACTAAAAATTCCAAAAATACAAAAAGTTTTTACTTTCTAACTAAAACAGTTGTGCCTGAACCTGACATGAAAGGGAAGGGAAACAAACAACACATAACAACAACATTTTGCATCACATGTTCACATTAACATTTTTCCCCACCCATCCTGGCTAAGACCCACCCCATTCTCAGTGGTCTTGATGAGTTGCATACCTCCCAACATTGCACGGATTCTGCAGGTTTCTCCAGCACTGACACATCTTTCCCGCAGTCCCGCGTGAGTGTTCAATTTCCCGCACAGCAGGAATCGGAGGGGAGGAAGAGGACCGAAAACACCCCCCCCCCCGCTCAACAACTGTGAACTGAGGACCGAAAACAAATTAACCCGTCCCACGGCAGCCAGACATGGGAGTAAGTCACACATGTGCAAGTCACAAGCAAGTCTGAAGTCTTAACCTTCAAGTCTCAAGCAAGTCCCAAGTTACTGTGACGAAAAGCAAGCAAGTCAAGTCGAGTCCCTGCTAGAAGTCAAGCAAGTCAAGTCAAGTCATTTATTTTGGTCAAGTCACAAATCTAGTCAAAATACTGATCTACCCCACACTGTATAAAAATAATAGGAGGGATAACAATAAATAATATTGGTTATGTGTCCATGCTTCACTGTGCCCATGCTTCACTGTGTCCATGCTTCACTGTGCCCATGCTTCACTGTGCCCATGCCTCACTGTGCCCATGTCTCACTGTGCCCATGTCTCACTGTGCCTGTGCTTCACTGTGCCCAATGCCTCACTGTGCCTGTGTCTCACTGTGCCCGTGTCTCACTGTGCCCGTGTCTCACTGTGCCCATGCTTCACTGTGCCCAATGCCTCACTGTGCCTGTGTCTCACTGTGCCCAATGCCTCACTGTGCCCGTGTCTCACTGTGCCCATGCTTCACTGTGCCCATCAGCCATGTACCTGATTGGCGGCATCCCGGCGGCCATTCCAGTATTCAAAAGCCGCGCCTCCTCCTCATCTGTGATAGGCGGAATACTCAATTTGCCAGCATTCAGTGTTCCGCCTATCACGGACATCCACTCATCCTCATAACACAGACAAGGATAAGAGGATGTCCGTGATAGGCTGAACACTGCCTGCTGTGAAATTGAGTGTTCCGCCTATCACAGACGAGGAGGCGCGGCTTTTGAACACTGCAATGGCCGCCGTCTGTCTGCATGACACGCTGATCAGGTAGGCAGACGGCGGCTTGCTGTTAGTGTTAGCGGTGCCAAGTCATTGCAAGTCATATAGCCCAAGTCAAAGTCAAGTCGCAAGTCATTAGTGACAAGTCAAAGTCAAGACAAGGGGTTTTAAGTGCTGGTCCATTGTCTCTACATGGTATTCGACATCCTCCCCCTCTTTACGCCGAATCAATACCCTGTCTGCGTGGATGTGCCAACCCAACATCCATTCTGCCTTGCAGTCCTTGAACCGTTGAGAGGCTTTGGGGGAACATGCGAGGTACCTGCGGGCGTGTGGGACCTGGATGTGCGTCCACACAAAATTGTTGTACCAGCGTTCCCGACTGACTTCCATTTCATACATAAGTTCCTTGGGTAAGTATGGGTACTCCCACCCGTACTCGTTGGCAACTTTTTGGCAGAAGAGGCGCTGTAGTCTTGCCAGCGGAGGCATAGTGGCCCGGTCTCCCTCACCCGGTAGGACAATGGCGTCCGGGTGACGAGGTGCATTGATCACATCCATTCTGGGCATAGGCGCCCACAGCAACAGTCTCTTTTCCCCGGTGCTAGATGCAGGTGGTACCGGAGGTAGAAGGGCAGACTGGGGACGGGATCCCTCCTCAGGCGCTGGTGCCTCCACCGGGGTGTACTATCCCCTGTAGACATGGGTGGATCCCTGACTCTGCGGGACGAGGAGAGAGGCATCTTGTCCCAGCCCTTCTTAGCAAAAAGTTCATCTATGATGACGTCGTCTCCCGGATCGGAGAGCGACTCTAGGTCGGAGGTGTCACACTCCTCCGCGGGCTGGTAGCCTGTAGTGGAGGCTGAAATGCTACCCCCCGCGGGCACACAGGGCCGTGAATCCCCGACACCTCCGCCCCAACACCAAGTCCCTCCGCCCGGCTTACCTCGGCCCAAAGTTGAGAAGGGATGTCCGGGACTCTTCCGTCCGGATCCATCCGGGGCGGGAGTAGGCGAGCAGGGTGATCCACCGCGATCGCTGGACGGGGAAACGAAGCCGGTCTTCCTCTTTGGCGGTGAACGCTGGGAAACAGTGGTGACCGAGTCAGCATCCTCGGATTTCTCCCGTATCTCTGTGATTGCGACCTCCCCTGCGGTCGCTGCAGTGCGCACAGGGATGGCTGTCAAAGCAGCGATTCCTCCTTCTTGAGTGGTGTTGCCTGTAGCGCGGTTGAGGTGGATGGTTCTGGGTTTATCAATAGGTGGTTCCACCTCAAATAGGAATTCTCCGCAGGCCTCGCAGCGCCCCGAATGGCTTCAGCTGACACACCAGTCCCAAACAGCCGGGACAAATCAAACCCAGGGCCTCAACGTCCATGCATGAGTACAGGGCGAATCGTCCCCGGGGCTTTAACCGAATCCCTGTATCCATCACCGGAGCAGCAGTAGTAGTCAGACTCGTGGTAGTAGGATGAAGTGGAATCCACGATGCGTTACTGAACATGGCGACTCTCTGCTGATCCATTGCGCACTGCATTGTTGGCCGCCAAAGTCCCCACGTGTAGTCCTTCACACGATTGGACTCCTCCCCTCTTGCGCCCCAGTTCGCTGGCTTTCTCCTTCCCTGGGTCACGCCCACGAACTGAGCAGGGAGGGTGTGCCTCGTGGCGCAGTGGCCAATATGGCCGACCTACTTGGAACTCTTCCGGGCAGACACATTCAAATTCCAACAACTCCAGCTCCATTGTAGCACGAACACATCCCGGACCTGGAGCCCCCACGTGTAGCAGAGCCTCACTCTCACTCTCCGCTTCTCCTGGTTATTGGCTGGTGTGGTCTAGGGGTACCTGGGAGAGGAGAGTGAAGGAACACTACGCCAAGCTCTCCCCTCGTATGTGTATGAGGGTTGAGCAAAGTCACTTAAATTACCTCCGGGTCTGCTCACTGCATACGAAGCTTTCACTTGTTTCGTGGAGATGTGTCTGCCAGTAACAGAGCCCCACGCCAATTAAAAGTCCAACACTCTTTTATTTCTCCATTGCAGGGTGAACATAACAGTTGAACTTTCAGTAACAGACAGACAGGGGTGTGGATACAAGTAGGCCCAGGCACAAATGAACTCTCCTATTCCTTTGCAAGCGAATAGGCCTGGCGCACGGTCTCTGCCACCGACCGTGAGATTGGTCGCTGCCACCGACCTGGTGAACCGTTGAGGCCCCTGCCAGAGGCCTAATAGCAGGTCTCTGCCACTGACCTGAGCTGACTAGTTGGACCGCTGCCACCGGTCATTGAACATGAACCACCTTCCTCCATGAACTTGGCCCCTGTTCAAGAAAGACATCCCTCCGGGCGGTCTCCAGAGGTTCACCCGTCACTGGCAATATGCTGCACCAGGTCTTTGGATGAATCCCTCCTCCGGTCCCTTACGCCTCTGGATTTGGGTGCCCAACACCCGGGGCACCCTAGGACAGTCCCTCCCCGGCGGGACCCAGCAGAAGGTACTGGGCCCCAGACCTCCGGCCGAGTACCTCACCCCAGACTGAAGGTGCCTGGGATGGAACACGAACTACAAGTGTCCAGGCCTAGGCCGCCTGGACACCGACCGCGAACAGCAGCCCTCAGGCTGAAGGTGCCTGGGACTCGAACCTCGTGGCGAAGAAGTCCGCCCCCTTTATACCCTCCCCCAGCAAGCACAGCGGGTTCCCCGCCCCGCCGCACAACTGCTGCGAGAGGTCACAAAGGGTACGGCACTGCAGTGACGGTTCAACCCCAGCCCAAAGTGACAGCGCCACCTGCTGGGCTGCAGGGAACTGGTCATCACTGATGTCTTCACCAGATTTAAACACTCTGAAAAGTACATACCCGCTACACAAGACTGCTGTTTTCAAAGACAAGGGAGGAACTTACCCTGGGATCCTGAACCTGGACCTTGATCACAAGCGGATAAGTATCAATACATTTACCATTCTTGGGAAAGGACTATTACTTCTGGAAAGGATTACGTCTTCACTTTGCTGTTTTATTTGGGGTGTGAGAGCAAGTTTTCATAGGGACTCTGATTAGTACAGTGAGAAGGAGGTCAAGGAGTTCCAGTGAGCCATACATCACTTTATTGGAGACATACTGTATCCTCATTACCATTCCACTTGCACACCTCCTTTTGGCCACTGTAACCCAGCAATGGTCCCCCATTTCTTCACAGCTTCTTTTACCCTAATACAATCTTCTACTTGTCCACGGTTTTTCCAATGCAGATCAAGAGAACCATTGATATCATCTTATAGCTTCCACTTTTGTGGTTTGACTTCATTCATCCTCCCCTTCTGGAATACCAGTTCAAACTTGAGTCAACACTTGGGTCACTCTCCAAAGGTCGTTTAGACCTGGGGATATAATCCCAGCTGTACTACAGCATTTTTACAACTCCTGCAACTTGGGTGGAATTGCACCACCTGTCCAGAGATGGTCCTTTTGTTTTTTATAGCTTCAATGCTAATGTATGCATGAAGTTTTTTTAATGTCTTTTTCTTATTTTTGACACCAATAAATCTTTTTTGCTAATCATGTTTGTATGGTGAGTGAAGTTCCATAGATATGTGCCACCACGGGGTTGGTTGAGCTACCACAGGTTTTTATTTCAAGTTTGTCATTTAATCACTATACTGTGAGCTCCCATCCTCTCCTTCTCCCCCTTTTTTCATTTTGTCATTTTTACTCTAACGTTTTTGAGGGTATCCAATCCTCCATATGTTAGTATTGTTTCACCCCTTTTGATATATTAATTAGGTAAACGGCATCTTGAGGGTCTGTCGTATATTTTAGTGTAACAATCATACAACTGTATGGCTGAATTCGCAGTGCACAGACATCGCATGTGATCTGCACCAGCAATGCAGTGTCTGTGTTTCCATATGTGTGAACCCAGGCTCAAGGGGATTTATGGAGAAAAAGGCTTGGCAAATCAAAAAATAGCACACAGTTGGGCTTTAAAGTAAACCTGTGCAGGGCAAAGCAACAGGATCCTTTTTAATGCAGATCTACACATACACTATATTGTCAAAAATATTGGGACTATTGCCTTTACACGCACATGAATTTTAATGGCATTCCAGTCTTAGCCCTCATTCACACTGAACTCGCACGATTTCAAATCTGCATTTCAGTGCGAGTTCAGGGGCGATTTGGAGGACATCTGTACAGGTTTATGCACAGATGTCTATTAAAATCGCCCCCGAAGTTGCCAAAAGTAGTGCAGAAACTACTTTTGGAAATCGGCTCAGCGCCGCAAAGTAGGCGTCACGCCGATTGGGACAGTGCCGTTGACTGCAATAGGCTGCGATTTGACATGTCAAATCACACTGATGTGAACGGGGGCTAAGTCCGTAGGGTTTATTATTGCGTTTGGCTACCCTTTGCAGCTATAAAAGGGTGTCCACAAGGTTTAGGAGTGTGTCTATTGGAAAGTTTGACCATTCTTTCATAAGCACGTTTGTAAGGCCAGGCAGTGATGCTGGACAAGAAGACCTGGCTCCCAGTCTCTGCTATAATTCATCCCAAAAGTGTTCTATCGGGTTGAGGTCATGACTCTGTGCAGGCCAGTCAAGTTCCTCCACCCCAAACTCGCTCGTCCATGTCTTTATGGACCTTGCTTTGTGCATTGGTGCACAGTCAAGTTGAAACAGGAAGGGGCCATCCCGAAACTATCCAAAATTTCTTGGTATGCTGAAGTCTTAAGAGTTCCCTTCACTGGAACTGAGGGGCCAAGCTAAACCCCTGAAGAACACCCCCACACCAGAATCCCCCCTCCACCAAATGATTTGTACCAGTGGACAAAGCAAGGTCCATAAAGTCATGGATGAGCGAGTTTGGGGTGGAGGAACTTGACCACAACCCAATAGAACACCTTTGGGATGAATAAGACGAGAGACTGTGATCCAGGCCTTCTCGTCCAACATCAGTGCCTGACCTCACAATTGCACTTCTAGAAGAATGGTCAAACATTCCTATAGACACACTCCTAAACCTTGTGGACAGCCTTCCCAGGAGTTGAAGCTGTTATAGTTGCAAAGGGGGGGCCAACTCAATATTGAACCCTACGGACTAATGGCCCGTACACACGATCCGAATATCGTACGAAAACGGTTATCCGAGGAAGAATCGTACGGTTTTTGGACCGTGTGTACACTACTTTCGAGAGCCGATCACGACAGTTCATCCGATATTATTCGATCGGACAAACACGAAAAATTTCCTCGTACGATACCAGATCATATGATTTTCGTTTAGTCAGTATAGTTGTCGTCCGAAAATACAATACAAATACATTATAACACATGACATCACTTTCGATTTTTTTTTCTGTCGTATGAGAATTTTCGTGACTTTATTACCCTATTCAATTTCTACTTGCAACTATTAAGCGGAAAAAGTCGTACGATCTGTCGTACGATATTCGGATCGTGTGTACGGGCCATAAGACTGGGATGCAATTAAAGTCCATGTGCGAGTAAAGGCAGGTGTCCCGATACTTTTGAGAATATAGTGTATATACTTGCCTTCCTTTCTCGCTGTTTATCTGCGGGGAATGCAAAGGAAAGTTGTAGCTGGAATTGTAGCTCACTCAGATTTATGGGCACCCAGTGTGACAGCACTGATGGACACAGTGCTGTCACATGGATTGCGTTACTTGCTCTCCCATGCCTAGAAGTACCCTGTATTTCCTTTGACTCTATAGCAGCAGGGTAAAGGAAAATTAAGTATATCCTGCTTAGAATTGTGGGGGTTAAAGCAAACCTGAACAGGCAAAGCACATGTTTGCGTGAAATGTATAGTAAATGTATATTAAATTTATATACATTTACTTCAAAATTCATATTTATTTCTATCGTACATAGCGGCCAATTTATTAAATCTGGATGAATGGGGAAAAACTCAAGATTTGGGTTGTTTCCCATGTCAGCTGATCACAACTCTAACTTTATATATCATGGAATATTAAGCCTAACTGCTAACAGCTCCACTTTCCTCCCTAACTTTTCTTAGTTATTAATGCCACATTATGATTTTAACATACTCGGATTTAGGACTTCTGTTTCAGCTTTCCTAACTTCTCTATGCAGAGATGAACTAGTTAACATCACCAGTGGTGAAAAGCAGGTGAAACTAATTTAAGGAAGTGTCAGAGCCAGCTTGCCTGGCGCTCTGTGTGATCTGACATGGAGGGATTTGGATAGCTAAACTTACTCTCCTTCAAGGAATGGCTATGACACTTTTTGTGTGCTTCTGCTATTGTACCTGGCTGGCCTGCTCCACTGCAGGCAGTTCAAGACTGGTGTACGACAGCCAAGCCTATAGTCTGCTACCACCCTTGCTCAAGGAGCTGTCAGAGCGCCCAGACTGGAAGAACGAAACACCAGGCCCTCAATCAGTAGCCATCAAATACATGAAAAGGCTGTATAAAATGTTGGCCACCAAGGAAGGAGTTCCCAGGGCCCATAAGAGCACAGAATATAATACGGTCCGTCTATTTACACCAACAACTGAGTGCAAAGTGGGACCAAGAGAAGAGATAAAAAGTCAGTATCAAAAGTGGTAACAATCCACACTTTTTCCTAGTATCTCCTTCAGCAAATATTTGTACTTGTACCTTTTAAGCACAAAATATATATATTTTTTAACAATAGAAAATTTACTATTTTTAAGTGTATGCCAAAAGACAGTTCTAAACACAATCTATTGGCACTTTATTGCAGTAGACTAAGAGCTGGTTGATTGCCCTGGGTTACTACACCACCTTATTTATCCCAGTTAGAAGATGGAAAATTATTTCAAATGCTTACCATAATTTTCCTTTCCTGGTGCCAATCAATGACTGCATACTACCACATAAAACCCAGGACAATTGTATTAAATACCGTAATTTTCTTTTCCTGGTGCCAATCAATGGCTGCATACTACCACATGTATGCTGCCATCTTGGCCCTAGGAAACTTGTATCAAATTCTGTCATTTTCCTTTCCTGGCACCATTCCACGACCGCATACATGTGGTAGTATGCTATCATGTTGGCGCCAGGAAAATCACATTTGCGCCTGAATATTAATCACTTAAGCCCCGGACCATTTTGTAGCTAAAGGACCAGAGGTGTTTTCAGAATTTTGCACTGCGCTGCTTTAACTGTAAATTGTGCGGACATGCAATGTTGTACCCAAACGAAATTTGCGTCCTTTTCTTCCCACAAATAGAGCTTTCTTTTAATGGTATTTGATTGCCTCTGTGATATTTTTTTTTTTTTTTTTTTTTTTTTTGCGATATAAACGGAAAAAGAACGAAAACTTTGAAAAAAAATATTTTCTACTTTTTGTTATAAGAAAAATCGAATAAACTCAGATTTAGTCATACATTTAGGCCAAAATGTATTCAGCCACGTCTTTAGTAAAAAAAAATGTCAATAAGCGTATATTTATTGGTTTGCGCAAAAGTTATAGTGTTTACAAACTAGGGTACATTTTCTGGATTTTACACAGCTTTAAATTTATGACTGCCTATCTCATTTCTTGAGGTGCTAAAATGGCAGGGCAGTACAAACCCCCCCCCCCCAAATGACCCCATTTTGGAAAGTAGACGCCCCAAGGAAATTGCTGAGAGGCATGTTGAGCCCATTGAATATTTTATTTATTTTTTTGTCCCAAGTGATTGAATAATGGCAAAAAAATATAAAAAATTACAAAAAGTTGTCACTAAATGATATATTGCTCACACATGCCATGGTTATATGTGGAATTGCACCCCAAAATACATTCTGCTGCTTCTCCTGAGTACGGAGATACCACATGTGTGGGACTTTTTAGGGGCCTAGCCACGTACGGGACCCCGGAAACCAAGCACCGCCTTCAGGATTTCTAAGGGCGTAAATTTTTGATTTCACTCCTCACTACCTATCAGTTTCGAAGGCCACAAAATGCCAAAATAGCACAACCCCCCCCCCCCCCAAATGACCCCGTTTTGGAAAGTAGACACCCCAAGCTATTTACTGAGAGGCATGTTCAGTCCATGGAATATTTTATATTTTGCCACAAGTTGCGGGAATATGACAAACTTATTTTTTTTTGCACAAAGTTGTCACTAAATGATATATTGCTCACACATGCCATGGGCATATGTGAAATTACACCCCAAAATACATTCTGCTGCTTCTCCTGAGTACGGGGATACCACATGTGTGGGACTTTTTGGGAGCCTAGCCGCGTACGGGACCACAAAAACCAAGCACCGCCTTCAAGATTTCTAAGGGCATACATTTTTGATTTCACTCCTCACTACCTATCACTACCTATCACAGTTTTGAAGGCCATAAAATGCCAAGATTGCACAAAACCACCCCCAAATGACCCCATTTTGGAAAGTAGACACCCCAAGCTATTTGCTGAGAGGCATGTTGAGCCCATTGAATTATTTTTATTTTTTTTGTCCCAAATGATTGAATAACGACAAAAAGAAAAAAAAATGTACAAAAAGTTGTCACTAAATGATATATTGCTCACACATGCCATGGTTATATGTGGAATTGCACCCCAAAATACATTTTGCTGCTTCTCCTGAGTACGGGGATACCACATGTGTGGGACTTTTTGGGAGCCTAGCCGCGTACGGGCCCCTGAAAACCAAGCACCGCCTTCAGGATTTCTAAGGGCACAAATTTTTGATTTCACTCCTCGCTACCTATCACAGTTTTGAAGGCCATAAAATGCCAAGATAGCACAAAACCCCCACAAATGACCCCATTTTGGAAAGTAGACACCCCAAGCTATTTGCTGAGAGGCATGGTGAGTATTTTACAGCTTTCATTTGTTTTTGAAAATGAAGAAAGACTTTTTTTTTTTTTTTTTCAATTTTCAAAACTTTGTGACAAAAAGCGAGATCTGCAAAATACTCAACATACCTCAGCAAATAGCTTGGGGTGTCTACTTTCCAAAATGGGGGGGTTTTGTGCCATCTGGGCATTCCATGGTCTCCGAAACTGTGATAGGCAGCGAGGAGTGAAATCAAAAATTTACACCCATTGAAATTCTGAAGGCGGTGCTTGGTTTTCGGGGTCCTGTATGCGGCTAGGCTCCCAAAATGTCTCACACATGTGGTATCCCCGTACTCAGGAGAAGAAACAGAATGTATTTTGGGGTGCAATTCCACATATAACCATGGCATGTTTGAGCAATATATCATTTAGTGACAACTTTTTGTACATTTCTTTTTTTTTTGTCATTATTCAATCACTTGGGACAAAAAAAAAAATATTCAATGGGCTCAACATGCCTCTCAGCAAATAGCTTGAGGTATCTACTTTCCAAAATGGGGTAATTTGGGGGGGTTTTGAACTGTCCTGGCATTTTATGCACAACATTAGGAAGCTTATGTCACACATCATCCACTCTTCTAACCACTTGAAGACAAAGCCCTTTCTGACACTTTTTTTGTTTACATGGAAAAAAAAATTTTTTTGCAAGAAAATGATGTTGAACCCCCAAACATTAAATATTTTTTTAAAGCAAAGGCCCTACAGATTAAAATAGTGGGTGTTGCATTTTTTTTTCCACACTTTATTTTTTATTTTTAATGCACTAAAAAAACACTATATTGACCAAATGTTTGATGAAATAAAAAAGATGATCTTAGGCCGAGTACATGGATACCAAACACGACATGCTTTAAAATTGCGAAACAAACGCGCAGCGGCGACAAACTACATACATTTTTAAAAGCATTTACAGGGTACCACGTTAGATTTACAAAGGAGGTCTACTGCTAAAATTACTGCCCTCGATCTAACCTTTGGGGTGATACCTCACATGCATGATGCAATTGCTGTTTACATATGACGCTAGACCGACGCTTGCGTTCGCCTTTGCGCAAGAGCTTTTTATTTTATTTTTAAACTGTTCCTTCCATATTTATTTATTTTTTTTACCATTTTTATTGTTATCTCAGGGAATTTAAATATTCCCTATGATAGCAATAGGTAGTGACAGGTACTCCTTTTTTTGAAAAAAATTGGGGGGTTAGACCCTAGATCTTTCCTCTGCCCTCAAAGCATCTGACCACACCAAGATCGGTGTGATAAAATGCTTTCCCAATTTCCCAATGGCGCTGTTTATATCCGGGGGGGGGGACATTTCCTCCCACTGCTTGTAAAAGCAGTCTAGAGGCTAATTATCTGCTAGAATTGCTTTTACATGAAAGCCGACCGCTGGCTGAAAAGAATGATACCAAGATGATACCTAAACCTGCAGGCATCATTCTGGTATAAACATTCAAAGTCCAGCAACATACCAGTGCGTTGCTGGTCCTTGTTGGACATGTATTGTAATCTTCTTTTTTTTTCTTTTTCATGCAGCCTGTTGGCTGAACGAAAAAAAGAGATTGATCGGTGGGTATGCCCACCATTAGAATACCTCCCTTCATCCACCCACTTCTAATGATGGGCATACATGCACCATTTATATATGCCGAAGCATGGGGGCATCCTCCCGCAAAAATTTATGCCGCGTACACACGGTCAGACTTTTCCACGGGCAAGCCTCCGTCCGAATTTCGACAGTATGTACGCGGCATTAGGAGCAAAATCGCTCCTCCGCCCCTGCTGCCCCCATGCTTCGGCATATATGCTCTTTTTTTTCTAACTGTGGTGGTGAAATCACCTCCTACAACGTTGGAGTCACGGCTTTATGTATCGTGGGAGCAAACGCTGTTGCTGTCAAGATAAATAGATCCACGCTGCAACTGAATGGCGTACCTGCTAAACAAATGATGGTTAACATTAAAACAAAGTAACATTACAGTACAACAGTAAGACCTTACCATACCATACCTGCAAAGCAAATACCAAAACAAAACCTAGTAAAAAATAAAACACTTTTTTTTAACACAACCTGTGCCTAAAATATATATATGCCGAAGCATGGGGGCATCCTCCCGCAAAAAAGTTATGCCGCGTACACACGGTCGGACTTTTCCACGGGCAAGCCTTCGTCGGAATTTCGACCGTATGTATGCGGCATTAGGAGCAAAATCGCTCCTCCGCCCCTGCTGCCCCCATGCTTCGGCATATATGCTCTTTCTTTTTTTTTTTAACTGTGGTGGTGAAATCACCTCCTACAGCACTGGAGTCACGGCTTTATGTATCGTGGGAGCAAACGCTGTTGCTATCAAGATAAATAATTCCGCGCTGCAGTTGAATGGCGCACCTGAAAACAAAAAATTACATACCTGAAAAGCAAGCATGATAAAACATTGCAGAATAGAATACAGTAAAAAAAGAGCAGAACAATAGAGAGAAAATGGAGAGAACAATAAAACGACAACAATTTTAGTTTTTTTTTCTTTTATTTTTTTACGTTTTTTTTTTTAATTTTATTTTATTTTTTACACTTTTTTTTGTAACTTTAACAACTGTAATGGTTTGCGTCTCTCAAAATGCGATGGCATCTTGCGAGACCCTGTGTAAGTGTGTCCTAGTCTGTGAAATACTGTACCCTATGCTAAAACTTCACTTTTGAGTGGTAGCGATCAAAACATTCACCAAGGCAAAGACCAGGTTTGTCAGGACAGTGGACAAAAACAACGGGTGTCACGCCTAAATCCGCGCTTGCTACAGACACGACATTTTTTTGGGGGGGTTCGTTGGGTAGGGGTACTCTGGAGGGCATACGGATAATGCCTCTCATGCAGCCGGCTTACTGCATTTGGTAGGGGATGGTGAGGTGCAGAACCGCCTGGATACAGGAGTTCTGTGACCATCTCATTCTGGAATTTTAGAAGAGATAAAGTCCCGCCTGAAGCTCTGTATAGCACATGAGCGTTCAGCAAAGCCAATTGGAATAAGGATAGAGACACTTTTTTGTACCAGCGTCTCGCCTTACAGTCAATTAGATACGGCGCCAACAACTGGTCGTTGAGGTCCACCCCTCCCATATTTTTGTTATATTCGTGGACACAGAGGGGTTTCTCCACAACACCAGTCGCCGTACGAATTTGGACTGTCGTGTCTGCATGAAGGGAGGTAAGAAGGAAAACTTTCTTATTGTCCCTCCACTTCATAGCGAGCAAGTTATTACACTTTACGCAGGCTCTCTCCCCCAGCCTAAGACGGGCATCTACAAGCCGCTGGGGAAAGCCCCGGCGATTAGGTCGCACGGTGCCACATGCTCCAATCTGATGATCAAACAAGTGACTAAACAGTGGCACGCTCGTGTAATAATTGTCCACATACAAGTGGTACCCCTTTCCGAATAAGGGTGACACCAATTTCCACACTATCTTGCCAGCGCTCCCTATGTAATCCGGGCAGTTGACCGGCTCAACCTGACTGTCTTTTCCCTCATAAACCGTAAAGCTCCATACATAGCCTGTTGCCCTGTCACAGAACTTATAGAGCTTGACCCCGTATCTGGCACGCTTGCTGGGAAGGTACTGCTTGAAAGACAAGCGGCCAGAAAATTTAATCAGGGACTCATCAACGCAGACAACTTGATCGGGAATAAACAAGGCTGCAAAACGTTCGTTGAAGTGGTTTATGAGGGCCCGAATTTTATAGAGCCGGTCGTATTCAGGGTCTCCACGTGGACGACAAAGTTCATTGTCGTTGAAGTGCATGAACCGCAAAACCTGCTCGTATCGTTTCCTGGGCATGGAGGCAGAGAACACGGGCATGTGGTCAATTGGGTGCGTGGACCAATAAGCACGCTATGACGGGAATTTATGCGTGCCCATGTTGAGGGAAAGGCCCAGAAAGGTCTTAAATTCGGAAACCGTCATTGGTTTCCAATCTTTGGCAATGGAAGGCAACTGGGGGTTAGCGGCGATGAATTGACCAGCATATAAATTACTTTGGTCCACAATAGATCTATAGAGATCTTCTGTGAAAAACAGCGAATAAAAATCAATTGGCATAAAATCAGCTGTTTCCACCTGAATACCGGGTTGGGCAGTGAATGGGGGAAGTATGGGTTCTGCAGAAGTGGTGGGGACCCAATCAGGATAGGCGAATTCTGCAGGAAGGGCACTATGGGCACGACGGGCCTGCCTTTGTCTTCTTGGTGGCAGCGGGACACTACTTGTGCTTGCCACCTCGCCAGCTTGAACTGCACTTATGGGACTCGCCACGTCACCACGTGATACTGCAGTGCTGGATGTACGCCCAGGCTGTACTAGGCCGCTGGTGCTTGCCAATTCACCAGAAGGAATAGCGGCGCTAGTACTACTCTGCTCCATGATACGAGAGACCTGCGGTTCTTGCTCCTCAACAACCTCAAAAGATTGGGATCGGGTACGCCTGACCTTAGCAGGGACCTCACCTTCGTCGTCAGAGCTATCTGACGTGGAGCCGTTGACTTCACTGTCTTCTACGGGAAGATATTCTGAGCCTGAATCTGACAGATGCGTGACCTCCTCTTCACTATCTGTCATGCTCAGAATCTCGTAGGCCTCTTTACTAGTGTACCTTTGTCTTGCCATTTTGGGCTCTAAATTTAGGGGTACACTAGTAAGATTCACAGGTAAAAAAAGCACCTGACTGTCAGCAAATGTATCAAACGCTTAAAAAAAAACTGTTAGCGATCGCAGGGATCAGGACTGTCTCTGCGAACGCTGCAGTTATGTGTGTTGTGTTTGGTAAGTGACAGTGATCGATACTGCACTTGGGTGGGCTGGGCGGAGGGGCTAAACGCAGGTGCTAGCAGGTATCTGGGCTGATCCCGCTAACACTGCGTTTTTGGGAACCCTAAACTGCTGGGGACGCTAGTATAGATCTGATCAGATATTGATCTGTTCAGATACTATACCACTAAGGGAGGTGTATGCTTTGCGCGTGGCTGTTAGCATTACTGGCACTAACCTAACGCTGCCTGGGGTGACGCAGACCCTCTCTGGCACTAAAACCTAATTGATATCAGCCGCCGGGCGATCAGGGGGTTAAACCTTTATTGGGTTATATACGGCGGGTGCCCTGATGCTATAAAAAGCAAACTTACCAACCAGCGTCACCCGTAAAACTTATATGGTGATCACTGGTGAAAGGGTTAACTAGGGGCAATCAGGGGGTTAAAACCTTTATTAGGTTATATATGGGGGTACCTGACACTATATAAAAACCTGACGGGTAACCTAAATAACTAACTGGCTAACCAGTGTCACCAGTAAAACTTATACGGTGATCACTGGTGAAAGGGTTAGCTCTAGGGGCAATCAGGGGGTTAAAATAATATATGGGGGTACCTGACGCTATAAAAACCTGCGGCGAAACTAAAAATAAGTAACTGGCTATCTAGGGAACCACCGGCACTAAATACAGCGATCGGAAATACGATCGCTTAGTGACGCTGGTGTTAGGAGGTGAAAGGGTTACCTGGGGGGCGATCAAGGGGTTAAACCCTTATTAGGGGGGGTTAGGGGGCTACCCTGGAGCTAAAGGGGCCTAAACCTAACTACCCTGCAACTTTTTACTGTCACAAATGACACTGATTGCAGTGATCAGTAAAAAAATGACCACTGCAAACGGTGCACTGTGACTGGGGGGTGAAAAGTGTGCCTACGTGTACTGGTGTCAGTGGGCTGTTGGTGCACTTATTGTGAGATGTCTTCTCTCCTCGCGCCGGATCGAAAAGACCGACACGAGGAGAGATGACATCACTTCCTCTGCCTGTGTTTACATTACACAGGCAGAGGAAGGTTTTCATTCGCCGGGAGCGATCGCGAGGGGGTGGCCGGAATCGAACGGCCGTCCCCTCATCCCGGATCGCTCCCGAACAAATAACCACCGCTCACTGTATAGAAGGGGGGTCCGATTGGACCCCCCAACTATACGAAGGCAGTCGCGTACCGGCACGTGATTGTGCCTGTCCGTGCCATTCTGCCGACGTATAATTACAGTGGGCGGTCGTTAAGTGGTTAACCTCTTCATATCCAGACATGGTTTTTCGCCTTTAGAAGTAAAGTAATTCAGAGTAAATACCTTGGGAATGCACAACAAACTGAGAAGTGCATGTACTGTACAATAACTGGTCTTTAAAGTGAAGCCATCAGGAAAGAAATCTAAAAAAGCTGTCAAACTTTGGAGCAAACATCCTTGTCCTCTTATTCATTATTAAGCCACTTACCAGAAAAAAGCATGCAGCCAGTGAAGTTGCACAATATCTGATATACACATACTGGTCATGGGTCAGTACTTAACCATGTAGTGAAGGTAGGAAAAGCATAGCCTCTCCTGAAATTTGTGCCTTAAAAAAAAATACTGTACAGCAATTGTCCGCTCCCATATTGCTATCCTACCAAATTCCTTTTTCTTGCTCAATAGATTTTATTGCAAAAAAGCTGAGAAGCTACCCCATAGCAACGTGTTACAGAATGAACACCAAATTCCTTTTTATGTTAAAAGTAAACTACAATCTTTAATTTTTATAAATTTTTTTTTTTTTTTTTTTTTACAAAAGATCAAGTTATTGTAAATGGCCTTTTCAACGTATGTAATAATGTATTCAAACCTTATTTGTATGTGTTAGTTTGTAATTCTAGAAGTACGTGGACCAGCCATGTTGCTCATTTCATTTGCAGGGTCTTTTTCCTGTTTGTGCATTACGCCCCTATTTTCATTTCAAGTCTACCAGACTTTGATTTAAAAACAAGTTTTGTTCTGTAGTCTCAAATAATGTGAAACACCCACAAGGCTTCTAGTAGCCAGAGACCATGTGACTAAAACTGGCTATAGCTGGAGCAATTTTCTTTCCACAGGTCAGTGTTCCCTTCCCGTGAAACTATTATATTCTCCCAGCAGGGGAGGTTGCCCCTACCATGAGAACACAGTGAATACTATAATAGCCGCTAGCAATAGACACATGTAAAATCTGACAGGCTGGTCGTACCTACGTTAATTGATCAATATGGCTATTCAGCCTGCTCATACATGGTTTGGATCTTGGCCGGTCTCTGCTGAACCATCTATGGTCGGTTTTAGGGCCGGTTTACATCTTTGTGGTGCATTTTAGGTGTGTTACCATTGAGCTCTATATAACAAACCTGTTTTGCTGAAAGCTCATCACAGATTCAGCAAGCAGAATTTATTTTTAAATGCACATGTGAACAGGGCCTTAGGAGAACTTGGGGGAACTCCGTAATGGGATGTCTTTTTATTCATGGTCAGTTTTTTTTTTTTTATTCTACCCAGTAGAATTGGGATTTGGGCCCCATTCACATTTGAATTGTTATGCATTTAAGTTGCACGTGTTTGGGTGTCACTCCTGAATGGAACCCCAAACGTGGTGTGATTTTGCTGCCTGACAGAACACAGGTGTAAAATCGCATCTGGCTCAGTGGCAGCTAGTGTTTTTTTGTTTGGGGGGGGGGTTGACAAACAAACAAACCACCCCCCCCTGCTGTCTGCCGGTCCACCGGCACTTACCCGATCGGCTGGCACATCAAGCAGGGGATCAGGCTGCGGCGGGCATCTGGCAGCATCTCCTGTGTCCTCTTCTGAGATCACAGCAGCTTACGTTGTCTCCTCCTAGGCATCTAATAGGATCACCTGACCTTTCAGACAATCAGGAAATGGAAATCAGACCCACACGTCCTGATTGGCAGAGAGGCGATTCAGTGTTAGAAAAGCGAATATGCATTTGCTTTTCTAACACACCTGGGTTGGCTCTGAGCGCAATGCTCTGCGTCCACCCTATTTTGAAACCTATTAGCGCCTATGGCGCTAATCGGGTGCTTCAAAATTACATCCCCGCTGCTGTAATTCAGGCGCCCGGCATCCTGAAAGGGGCCAGACGCATGAATAGGGTGTGGCTGCGGCAGCCGTGGATAGATTAAAAGAGGTTGTGTGTGTGTGTGTGTGTGTGTGTGTGTGTGTTTTTTTTTTTTCCCCTTTTATACTTGCCTAGGTGGTCTGATGCTGCATCTGTCCCCTGACATCTCAGACGCTGTCCCCTGACATCACCGATGGCTCTGTTCTCACAGATCCCCGAGAGGAGAGCTGCTGCCTGTCAATCAGCAGCTCTCCTCCACGCTCACTGGAGCGCTGAGCTGTGGAGGGGCAGGAATCGGCTGTCTCAGTCTCTCAGCGGCTCGCTGAGACAGGCATCAGTCCAAGCACCTGGCAGATCCAGACTTTATTGTCATGATGACGCGGTGCCTGGACTGATCTGTGTGATGTCAGCAGAGAGCGGACCTCAGACCGCTCTCTGCTGAAAACGGGCCACAGGAGTGCAAAACTAATGCACTCCTGTGACCCATAGGAGAAGCCCAGCCAAACAAGATCAGGCTGGACTTCTCGTTTTTTAAGGCTGGGTTCACACCTAATACCGACGCTGTTCCCAGCAGGTGCCCTGTGCGTCCCCATTTTAGGTCCAATTTCAGCCCGAATTTGGACCTGAAATGGACCAAAAGATGCACAGGGCTCCTGTGCAAATTCGCACTGGAGCCTCAGTGGAGATATGTGAACCGGCTCTACAGAGAGCCGGTCAAAATCTCCTGCTATTGCGAATTAGGTGCGGAGAACCTGCATCCTATTCGCAATGGTGTGAACCCAGCCTCATGCTATGCATTAACCATATAGGGGTGGCGTTCAGAGGGGGTGGCGGGCCGCCCCTGCACAGGGTCAAAATTTGGTCCATAAGCTCCTTTGCTGTGATGCGTCGAAGTACATGTGATTTGCGCTTTAGGAACCCATGTACCAGCTATGCGCTATATGAACGAGAACTTAATAATGCACACATCTTCCAGGCTGATTTATGTAAAGTTTGAATAGGCCCACTTTAAATCTGAACTAAAGGCACTATACTTACTACCCCTCTAATGTTCCAAAGTCAATGGTGGGGGTCCCTCGCCGGCATGCTCTCCATGGGGCATTTACACTGTCTGGCGTGGGATGACAAAAACGCCTGTGCATGTGTAGGAGTCGGTCATCCCAGCACATTTGGACTATGCTGATGATGTTAGCCAGGGGTGTCCAAACTTTTTTCAAAGAGGGCCAGATTTGATGAAGTGAACATGCGTGAGGGCCGACCATTTTGGCTGATATTCTTTGAACCATTAAAATTCGGTCTAAGTGTGTTCGTCCGAGCACTAATACACTGCCCAACAAGAATTCTCTTGACTTTGTCACACTCGTTCCCGACACACAGACGAATGCTCTGCTCTTTAGGGGTACCGTTAATTCTTAATGGTACCCCACACATTGGGAAACGTGGGATGCTTTTGATGCAGTGCAATAAAAAAAAAAAAAGAAGGTCGAAGACTTCTTTCCGTGCATTTTTGTGGGTAGGGAAGCCCATTGAAATTAATGAGCTGCCCTGCACGCAGCCACGCAGATGTGAACCAAGGGCTTGTTCAATGTCAGGTTGGAGGGGCAGTAAAACCACATGGTTGAGCTGTGTTTACCACCCCAACTTCTCCCCCTCCAGAGAGCCCCCCCATACATCAGGGTCCCCAGAGAGCCCCCCCCCCCCATACATTAGGGTCCCCAGACTTAAACATTAGCACAGTACCTTTGTTTCCACATTCATCCGGGTACTGCACTGTAGGGGGAAGCAGAGAGCACAGCTCATTCCCCTGCACAGTTTACTTTCGCTTTTTAGGCTGGCGGTTCTCACAGTGCCGATTGTATAGTTCGTCAGGGGGTTGGGCTCAACTTACAGCCCTTCTCTCCCCTGATCCCACGGCACACTAGTTGAGAGAGGCTGGTTTAAATAACCAGGCCGGCGGGCCGTTCAAAACCGGCCTGCGGGCCGGACTTTGGACATGCCTGATGTAAGCAGAGCTCAGCTCAGGTACATGCAGCAGAAGACTGAGCACGCAGGTAGGTGTATTCTTAATGTAGAAGAGGCATTGCATGTGTCTTCTACAATAAATGGCAAGCCTGCTCGCAAGTTTTTGTAAAATGCCTTTTAGTTCTCCTTTTTTCTTCTTTTAAATATTTTATTAAGAGTAATTCAGTACAAGTTATTTATACAATGTTTTATATGAATACAAGATATATAAATTTCAAAGACAGGGCTTCTCAAAAGCATAACAGAAAGTATGTATTATGTATACTTATATAGGTCAAAATATAAATTAAAAACAAATAGTGGGTTAAGACCAATATACTAAGTAAATTAATTGTAATATCAAAATTTAGACCATATAAAATATACCTAGTAGATGCTAAGAAGAGCGGGTTTATCATAGTTTGAGAAAAAAAAAGTTGTTACATGTAAAAGGGATAGAGGTAATGTTTCTAATCCAGGGCCAAGATCTAACCATGTAGCTTGGCTTATCCTGGTGAGAAAGAATAGCGAACTAGCTATAACTTGAAATATTCTATATAAGTGAGTAAATGAAATTTGAATTAAAATAACAGTTTATATAAAAAATCAATATGTAATAAGGGGGGTTGGGAGGGGAGGTATAGGAAGGGCTTGGCGAAAGAAAGGGGGATGGCATGTATCTTCAAACAGTGTCGGTGGTACAGTAAATCAAAAGTGTGGGGTGGATATATAACCTTGGGACAATACGAAGGAAAAGTCAAGATCAGGTGGAAGATAGTGCTTGATCCATGGGAGCCATAATAGTTCAAACTTAGTTATTTTGTCGAGTAAGAGAGCTTCTGTTTTTAGCATGGATCATTGCCTGTGTTACTCGATGTTTAACAGATACTATGCATAATGTAGATGTTTTCCAAGCTTTTGCAATGGTCTGTTTTGCAGCTGTGGTTATTTGGAGTAAAAGTTTGAACTGGCGGTGTGTCAGTGATTGCGGTTAATTATTTAGGATTGCTACTGTTGGATCAGGAGGTAAGTCAGTATTGAAAATGGTGGAGAGAATCTTGAATATTTAAAACCAAAAGGTTCGAACTTTGGGACAGTCCCACCAAATATGTAAATATGTGCCCAGGTCAGAGCAACCTCAAACAATGAGAGGGGTATTGGGGAGAAAAGTTTGCGATCCTGGCCGGTACTGGGTACCATCTGGTGAGCACCTTGTAATTGGTCTCTAAGGCCACTATATTTGGAGTGGCCGTTATAGTATTTTGCCATATTTGGGTCCTATTTAGAGTGTCTGGTTGAAATCAGCTTCCCATTTTGCAATGTAAGATAGGGGGGAAGCAGATGTGTGTGATGGAAGTAGCGCGTAGAGATCAGAGATAAGTCCACGTCTGTGAGGATCAGAGTTACAGGCTTGTGAAAAAACAGTCATAAAATCAAATGGAGTGTCCAAAAATGTTAAAACTGTAGCAGCGCTTGCAATCAAATATTCATAAGAAAGTCCTCTATCCACATGTGTGGATAGGAAATACAGATTGAAACTGATGTGGATAGTGATGATTGATCGGCCAATCTATGAAATAGTGCTCCTTTCACCAACCAGTGTGTTCACCTCGTGGGGGGATCTTAAAACCCCTGTTGCGGATGCACTCAACAGATAGACAATAATGGGCCTTAAATCAATCTCAATAGCCGTTATTGGAACAGTTCTCATCCACCGATATATCAGGTCTCCAATGACATGTTAAAAGGATAAAAGGCCACATAGAGCAGTACTGCTTCAAAAAGATTTATTCAGAGACCCCCATAAAAGCATAGTACCCCCTTATAAATATATGCGTACCAAAATTACAATAAAACAAGCATCGGATGTTGTGCGCGTGCACTAGGGGTGTAGTACCGCGGTTTTACCAGTCTCCTGGTGGCTTCCTGGTCCAGCGTCCCGTGGAGCGCACGCGCCACTTCCGGTTTAGTTGCTGAGGAGTCACGTACTGACGCGTTTCGTCACTTCCGGACTTCGAAGTGACGAAACGCGCCAGGCCGTGACTCCTCAGCAACTAAACCGGAAGTGACGCGTGCGCTCCACGGGACGCTGGACCAGGAAGTCACCAGGAGACTGGTAAAACTGCGGTACTACACCCCTAGTGCACGCGCACAACATCCGATGCTTGTTTTATTGTAATTTTGGTACGCATATATTTATAAGGGGGTACTATGCTTTTATGGGGGTCTCTGAATAAATCTTTTTGAAGCAGTACTGCTCTGTGGCCTTTTATCCTTTTAACATGTCATTGGAGACCTGATATATCGGTGGATGAGAACTGTTCCAATAATGGCTATTGAGATTGATTTAAGGCCCATTATTGTCTACTATCTGGTGAGTGCATCCGCAACAGGGGTTTTAAGATCCCCCCCCCCCCACCAACGAGGTGAACACACTGTTTGGTGAAAGGAGCACTATTTCACAGATTGGCCGATCAATAATCACTATCCACATCAGTTTCAATCTGTATTTCCTATCCACACATGTGGATAGAGGACTTTCTTATGAATATTTGATTGCAAGCGCTGCTACAGTTTTAACATTTTTGGACTCTCCATTTGATTTTATGACGGTTTTTTCACATATCTGTTTTTTTAAGCAGCAGCTATATCATTGTGTGTAGTCACATCTTATTTCAGGACTTCTTTATCTTTATGGTTTTATCTTAAGCGCAGAGCGGTGCTTTTATTTGAGGGCGGAGTTTTAAGTACCTTTTTTATATAGAGTTACAGGCTTGTTCGAAAATTGTCAAACTTGGGGAAGGTGAGTCTGAGGGGGACATTCTGGGATAGAAAATTTTTAATTTGTAGATAGCGGAATGTTTCTGTATGTGGCAGAGAGTGTTTCTTGTAGTGTAGTGAAGGGAGTAATGGTTGTGGATTTGTAAAAGTGATGGGCTCGAGTAAGTTCTGTTTTTGACCAAACTTTGAAAGTGGGAGTGTCCAAGCTGGGTAAAAGGAAGGATTATTAAGGAAAGAAGGGGATTATGACTAGATTGAAGACCAAAACTAGAACTAGATCGTAATCTATCCCAGATTGAGATGCTTCGTAATGGGGTTTGTTAGTGTCCGGCGTTGTGCAGGTGAAGTTCTGCTTTTTCATGGATAACGAGCATTGAAGCCTAGATACACAGGCCAAATTTTGCAGTATTGGTTAACTTCACCATGACTGTAATTGTAATACCTAAAAAAAAAAAAAAAAAGCTATTCTATTTTTTTTTTTATTTTTTTTTTGGAACATGAGGCATTTCTCTGGTACAATGTTTTAATTTAAACCCTGCTTTTTTTTTTTTTTTTTTTATTACACGATTTTTAAAATCCTATACATGCTGTATCTCGTACGGGGAGTATTATAAAAAATCATTTGGCTGTTGTGTTTAACTGTTTTAAATGCAGGAGTAACCCATTGAGTGTTCTTATATCCTACATTGCTGCTAAGGACTATGGCTCTGGCCATACATTATATTGTTTTCTTATTGAAAACTATATAATGTAAAAAAAAAATCTTATTTTCTTTTTGTTTTAGATTTACCTTCAACTATGTAGTGCAAGGGCCTGCCTGATTGCATACAAATTGAAAGTTTTTAGGTCTGAACTTTATATTTAGTTTTTGGTAAATCTCATGGATAATTGTACAAGAAAATTGTATAATGTATGGCCAGCCCAAGTCTAGATCTGAAACTTTTACTGAGCTGTTCTGTCCCATCCCTCACCCACATATTTTTAAGGCTATGTGCAGCAATGTCTTCAATGGCTAGAAAGGCTGATATAATTTTTTGAGAGTTCAGTTACAAAGTTATTGGTAAAACTGTATTAAATTTTTTATGTTTAAAAATATTTCTCCTTTTAGTCTTCCAGGACAGCCTCTGAGACATAGGGCTCCTCCCCATTATCTTTTAAAGGTGGTCCTCCAGGCCTCCCTCTTCAGTTATTGTGTTTCCTGCCGGACATGAAGGAGCACGCTATAGGAACCTAGGGAGCTCCATGTCTCAGAACTGTCCTGGGAAGAGCCCCTGGCGATGACTCTCCTCTGCCTGGGCACCCCTCTGTCCTGCTGGGGAAGAGCGAGGTTGCCGGCCCCACCGCTGCCTCTAGCTCGGAAAGAGCAGGACCTTTTGATGACCACAGACCCAATACCCCTGTTCTGCCTGTACCTGTGCTGGTGATGCTGTGTCCCGGTGGGCGAGAGACGCTTGACCGGCCACGCCGATTCGGCTGACACTTCCGGTTACAGCGCGCGGAAGTGACAAGGACTTCTGACGGAACCGCATCATCAAGGGGCGCCCTGAGACACGGTTCCAGTCTCTTAGGCGCAGCGGTGGATAACCAGGCACTACGGAGCGGTGAAAAGGCTTGGCCGCGCAAGCACCAGGGACCATGGAGACACCTGTTCAGGTCGTAGACTCCGGTTCATCAGGCTCCGGCGCCTCCCAGGTAAGGTGGTGAGGGTGGACCATTCCTTACACTGGGGGGTCAGGGTATTGGACCCTATGTACCCCTCCCTGGGTGGAGAACCTCTGGTGAGGGCTGGGCACTTCCTAGGCTGACTCGAGCACATTAGTGGTGTGGGTCAGGGAGGCATACTGATGGAATTTTTTTGTCCTTTCTCTTCTGTTTGGCTTTTAGGTGAAAGCTCAGGACAAGACTCATATGCAGCCGCCTAGAAAAAAGTGTGCCATTTGTGGGGCTAAGTTAGGCTCTAACTGGGAGAAGCCTCTATGCCCTGATTGTGTCAGCAGCCCCGTCAAGGATGACTCTGTGGCAGTGTGTCACAAAATCCTGGCTTCGGTTAAGGACGATCTAGCATCCACATTTCAATCATTCAAAGGAATGATGGATACGGTGCAGGGTCCCTCATCTTCCCTGTACAGGGCAGCCAGTACACCCTCCCTGTCTGAGCCCAGTCAGAAGGAGGTAGTTAGGGAGAGAGTACCAAGATCGCTAGCCTCTTCTCAGGCGGATTCAGCTTCCAGCTCTGAGGAGGAGGATGATTCCTCCAGGGGGGCCAGATGCAAATGAACTCTGGATGATGTGGAAGATTTGTTGAAAGCGATTTGACACGTTAGAAATTCGTGAGGAGCAAGTCCAACTTTCGAAGCATGACCTAATGTATCAGGGGTCTAATGCACAGAAAGCCAGGGTGTTTCCCGTACATAAAACTGAGTCGATTTTGCTGGAGTGGGATTAGCTGGAAAAGAGGCCCTTTTCTGGTAGCCTCAAGTGGAGGATCCCCTTTGAAGCAGATGCTTCTCATCCATGGAATAAAATTCCAAAGTTGGATGCACCATTAGCCAAAGTCTCTAAAAGGACAAACTTGGCATTTGACGATCTGGGGTCACTCAAGGATCCCATGGATAAGAGGGGAGATGTGCTGCAAAAGAGGGCTTGGGATGCCTCTTCGATAGGGTTGAAACTGGCCCTTGCAGCCACTTGTGTGGTCAGAAATCTGGAGTGCTGGCTCACACAATTACAATCCCATATTTCTGCTGGTACACCTAGACAGCAGTTGTTAAAATCTTTCCCCTTACTATTTAAAGCAGTGGGCTTTCTGGGCGACTCCTCCGCAGAGTCGGTAAAACTGGCAGCCAGGTCTGCCGCTTTAGTTAATGCAGCCCGAAGGGCTGTATGGCTAAAAACATGGTCAGGCGATCCCGCCTCTAAACTTAAGCTTTGTGGTTTACCCTTTTCAAGTGACCATCTGTTCGGACCAGGTCTACAGGAGGCACTGGAAAGAACTCGGGATAGGAAAAAGGCCTTCCCTGAAAAGAAGAAGAAAAACGAGAATAAGCGTTTTTTTACGTGGCCCCAGGCAACAGGGCCAACAGGAGAGGGATGGACGTCCTAAGAAACATTGGACGGGCCATAAGGGACATGGAAGAGGAAGAATCTTATTTAATCCTCCTCCAACCACCTCTAAACTCCAGTGTCCCAGTGGGAGGGAGACTGGGGGAGTTCCCCCCACAATGGACCAATTCGACTCCAAGCCCGTTCACTCTGGACATTATAAGCAACGGTTACAGATTAGAGTTCAAATCTGTCCCCCCCCCCCCCTCAATGTTCCAGCTTACCCAGCTGCCAAGAGACTGGGGAAAAAGCAAAGGCTTTGGGTCTGTTAGGTGATCTAGTGGATCAAAGAGTCTTTACTCAGGTGCCCCTGAAGGAGCAGGGTCAGGGGGTGTATTATCACGTGTTTGTCGTGAAAAAACCTTCCGGGAAGTTCAGGTTAATCCTCAATCTTCGTCCCCTGAACAAATTTGTAAAACATCAGGAATTTCCAAAATTCCTAAGGTTGGCAGTACAGATAGATGCAGAAGTCCTGCACTACCAGTTCGGAGCTCTCCCTTTCGGTCTGTCCTCGTCGCTGAGAATCTTTACGAAGCAGAGGCCCTGGCCCCACTGAGAGTCAAAGCTATTACGGTGATCCCCCTACCTGGACAATCTCCTGTTTGTTGATCCATCTTTTCATCAACTGGAGAAAGACCTACAGGAGGCCCAGAGTTTCTTACTTTCTCTGGGGTGGTTGATCAACCAGGACAAATCTCAGCTGACCCCGTCCCAGGAGGTCCTATACTTGGGATACAGAATCTCTTCAGTGGAGATGAAAGCCTTTCTTCCCAGGGAAAAGATTCGGAAGGTGGATCAGGCAGTAGCTCCGCTTCTATCCTATCAGCCTCAATCAGGGAGGTTATGAGGGTACTGGGTTTGATGTCGTCCTGCTTCCCAGCTGTTCCGTGGGCAAGGCTGCATCAGCGCCCTCTACAGGGTCTCATGTTGAGTCACTGGGATGGCAAAAAAGAGTCTGGATCATTCTATGCCCCTTTCAACCAAGGTCAAAAGGACTTTATGGTGGTGGCGAGCCCATCACAACCTGAAGAAGGGTCTGTCATGGGCCAGGCATACGGCCATAGTGATAACTACCGATGCCAGTGCATTGGGTTGGGGGGCCCATCTGGAGGGAAACTTAGCCCAGGGGTCCTGGTCTCCTGTAGAGGCTCGTCGATCCTCAAACCAGAGGGAGCTTCTGGCGATCCTCAGGGCTATATAGACCTTTCAGTCCCGGATAGTGGGCCAGCACCTTCAGGTGCGAACCGACAATGCAGCGGCTGTCGCTTACGTAAACAGACAGGGGGGCACAAGGAGCCCAGCTCTTCAGGCCATAGCGAATAAAATCCTGCGTTGGGCCGAGGTGAACCTGGCCTCTGTCAGTTCACCTAAGAGGCTTGCAGAATTCTCTGGCGGACTTCCTCAGTCGTCAGCACATAGGACAAGACGAATGGTCCCTCAACAGGGAGGTATTCAAAGAGATTGTGCAGCATTGGGGACAACCAGAGGCCAACAAGAAGGTGCCACAGTTCTCTTCTACCCGTTGGACCAGGCCACAGGAATAGACGCCTCGCCAATCCTTGGCAGTTCAACCTGTGTTATGCCTTCCCTCCAGTAAGGCTGATGGCAGCGGTTCTTCAAAGATTCCTGTCAGAATCTACGGACCTAATCATAATTACTCCATTCTGGCCAAAGAGGCCGTGGTTTGCCAACTTGAAGAGACTGGTCATTTGTCCTCCATTGACTCTTCCAGTCAGGGAAGATCTGATCTCCCAAGGTCCTGTTCTCCACCCACAGAGAACCTAAAAAAGGGATTTTTATAACAGCTTACCTGTAAAATCCTTTTCTTGGAGTACATCACGGGACACAGAGCGACTTAGTCATTACTAATGGGTTATATAGTTTACCTTCAGGTGTTGGCACTGGCCAATTCCAAACCGGAAGTACCCTCCCCTATATAAGCCCCTCCCACCCGGGAGCACCTCAGTTTTGTAGCCAAGCAATAAGTGTCCCAAAAAGAGGGGTGGGAGCTCTGTGTCCCGTGATGTACTCCAAGAAAAGGATTTTACAGGTAAGCTGTTATAAAAATCCCTTTTTCTTTTTCGTACATCACGGGACACAGAGCGACTTAGTCATTACTAATGGGACGTCCCAAAGCAATGCCAAATGAGGGGGGGGTACATAAGCTGGGCGCCATCAGGCATGAGGATCTTTTGCGGCCTGCAACACACTGCGCCCAAAGGCGACATCCTCCTGACTTCTAACGTGTACCTGATAGAATCTAGTAAACGTGTGTACCGAAGACCATGTTGCGGCCTTACATACTTGAGCCAGGGAGGCCTGGTGATGCACTGCCCATGAAGTTCCAACCGCTCTTGTGGAGTGCGCCCTAACTTTGAACGGAGGCGGTCTCTTTCTCAAGCCATAGGCTTGTATTATGACCTGTCGAATCCACTTGGCTAAAGTAGATTTTGATGCTGCCTGACCCCTTCTGGGGCCTTCCGGCAGAACAAACAAAGAATCCGTTCTGCGAATCTGAGCAGTGGCTTTTAGATAAGCTTTAACTGCTCTTACCACATCCAAAGAATGTAATAACTTTTCCTCTACTGAGCTAGGTTTGGGAAAAAAGAAGGAAGAACCACATCTTGGTTCAAATGAAACCTCGATACCACCTTAGGAAGAAAGGCTGGATGAGGACGTAATACTACTCTGTCCTTATGGACAATCAGATATGGCTCCTTACAGGACATAGCTGCTAATTCCGACACTCTTTTAGCCGAACAAATGGCTATTAAGAAAACCAATTTCCTGGTGAGAAGAACCAAGGAAATGTGTTGTAATGGTTCAAACGGTTGTTTCTGTAGAACCGACAGAACCAGGTTTAAGTCCCAAGGACATATGGGAATACTAACCGGAGGGCTAATACGCATCACTCCTTGTATAAAGGCTTTGACTAGTGAATGCGAAGCCAAGGGCCTTTGAAAAAATATTGACAAGGCCGAAATCTGACCCTTGATAGTACTCAAGGCCAGCTTCCTATCTACAGCCCACTGTAGGAAGTCCAGAATCCTCCCTATCATGTACTTACGTGGATGCCATTTCTTGGTCTCACACCACGTAATGTACGCTTTCCAGATCCTATAATAGATCTGCCTGGATACCGGTTTCCTGGCATTGATCATGGTAGATACCACAGAATTAGAGAGCCCTCTCTTTTTCAGAATGTGGGCTTCAATAGCCAGGCCGTCAAACCTAGGGCTGGTAAGGAAGGGTGGTATATCGGTCCTTGCGACAGCAGGTCCGGACGAAGTGGGAGGGTCCAAGGACTCCTCACTGACATTTTTACCATCTCCGCGTACCATGCCCTTCGGGGCCACGCTGGAGCCACCAGAATCACTGGTTTCTTTTCTACCCCGATTCTGCGGAGTAATCGCGGTAACAATTGTGGCGGTGGGAATGCATATATCAGCTTGAACCGATCCCAAGGGAACACTAGGGCATCCGAGCCGCAAGCTAGGGGATCCCTTGTGCGAGACACAAACCTGTCCACCTTTGCGTTGAATCTGGATGCTAGCAGATCTACATCCGGTGTTCCCCACCGCTGGCATATTGCCTGGAAAACCTCGGGGTGAAGAGACCATTCCCCCGGGCATAATTGTTGGCGACTTAGAAAGTCCGCTCCCCAATTTTCCACTCCTGGGATGAAAACCGCGGATATGGCTGGGACATATCTTTCTGCCCACTCCAGGATGCAATTTGCTTCCTTCTGGGCTGCACGACTTTTGGTGCCACCCTGATGATTGATATATGCCACTGCCGTGGCATTGTCTGATTGAATTCTGACAGGGGACCCCTGGAGTTTGGATGTCCATGCTACTAGGGCATACCGGGCTGCTCGTATCTCTAAGAGATTGATGGGCAGGGCCTTTTCTGCTTCTGACCACCTGCCCTGGAGACCATTGCTCCAGCACTGCCCCCCAGCCGATGAGGCTGGCATCTGTAGTGACCACCTTCCAAGAAACCGGACTGAAGGGTTTCCCTCTTTCCAGATTCTGGGGCACCAACCACCAATGGAGGCTCTTGCGAACGGAAGGGGACAGGGACATTGGTAAGTCTAAAGCCTGAACTTTTTTGTTCCAGGCTGACAGTATGGCCCTTTGCAAATTCCTTGAATGGAATTGACCGTAGGGTACCGCTTCGAATGAAGCCACCATCTTTCCCAGCAGCCTCATCAGAGACGTATGGATGGTTTTCTTTTTGTACCCACTAAGTGGGTCAAATTTCTTAAAGACGACACCTTCTCTGGAGGTAAGAAAATCTTTCTCTGATTTGAATCCAGCCTTAGCCCTAAGTATTCCAGACTTTTGACTGGTCTTAGAGCTGACTTGTCCCGGTTGATAATCCAACCGTGATATTCCAGATACTCGATTGTCTTGTGAATAGCTACTTCCAGCTTTTCCACTGAGTGGTCTATTAGTAGCAGGTCGTCTAGATATGCCATTATCGTTACACCCTGTGTTCTTAGATTGGCCAATAATGGGGCCAGAATTTTTGTGAACACTCGTGGTGCTGTGGCCAGACCGAAAGGTAAGGCTCTGAACTGAAAATGGCGCCCTTCTACTGCAAAGCGTAGAAATTTCTGATGGGCCGGAAAGATGGGAATATGCAGATAAGCATCCCTTATGTCGATCGAGGCTAGCCATTCCTGCCCTTGTAGGGCGGTGGCCACTGATCGGATCGACTCCATCCGAAAGGTCCTGATATTTAGGAACTTGTTTAGCCCTTTTAGATTTAATATGGGCCTCACGTCCCCATTTGGTTTGGGGACTGTGAAAAGGTTCGAGTAAAACCCGAATCCGCTTTCTTCCAGGGGAACCTTCATGATTACCCCTTGGAGCAATAGTTGTTCTAGTGCCAGAAGGAGGGATCCTCTCTTTTGGGGATCTCTTGGCACGTTTGACCTCATAAATTGGGCAGGAGGAGTGCCTTTTAACTCCAGCTTGTATCCCAGACTTACTGCGGAGAGCACCCATCTGTCTCTGATGGTGTCCCGCCAGGTCTCTGTGAACAACTGAAGTCTTCCCCCCACCCGATTGAGCGGGGGCAATACTTCATGCCTTAGGGGGAGGTTTTGTACCTCTCTTGATCCAGGGCTTCTTGTTACCCTGTGATTGTCCCTGATTTCTGCCCCCTGAATTTGACCGCGGAGGCCGTCGGAACTGCTTCCCAGCCGATGTGCCCGGGACTGGAGAGGTAGGCCTCTTAAAAGAAGGACTTCTACCCTTGTTCTTAACCGGTAAGAGTGAACTTTTACCGGCAGAAATTTTCTGGATATATTTGTCCAGATCTTCTCCAAATAAGCGTTCTCCATGAAATGGGAAGCTAACCAGCAGTTTTTTACAGGGAGCTTCAGCAGACCAGTTTTTGAGCCACAGAAGCCTACGCATATGTACTATAGACAGCGTAAAGCGGGAGGCCTGTTGGATTGTATCCTTTATGGCGTCCACCGCAAAACACAAGGCTCTAGGCAGGTCAGCTAGGGCATGAGCCTGCTGATCTGGTAAGTCCCTTAAGACTTGTTTCAACTGATCTTTCACTGCTTGGCAGACTCCAATCGCTGCTACCGCAGGTTGTGTCACCATACTTGCTGTAGAGAAAGCAGATTTTAGTAAAGACTCCAATTTTTTATCTATTGGGTCTTTGAACATTGGAACATTATCTACTGGACATGTCAGTGATTTGTTAACAGAAGAGATGGCTGCGTCCACTATAGGGACCCTCCATTTTCTTATGAACTTATCCTCCATGGGATAGATCACCGGAAATCTCTTGGGGGGAGCAAATATTTTATCAGGATGCTCCCAATCCTGGTAAATAAGCCCTTCTAATAAAGGGTGGATTGGGAAGGAACAGACCGCCTGGGGAGCTTTTAGCGACCCCAGCGAGGAAACCGTAGTGGATGGTGGTTCCGCCAGAGGCATTTTAAATGCTGATCGGACCATGTTAGTCAGAGACTGAACCCATAATCTTTCAGCCTGAGAAGCTGAGAAAGGTTCTTCCACTGTTGATTCCTCTATAAGTGAATCAACCTCATCCTGATCCCCTTCAGGTAGGTCGATCTCTGTGTGGGGCTGTTCCTCCACTAACAGGCACTCTGAAGGAGGAGACGGAGATCGGACGCGCTTTTCCTGTGACAGGGAAGCAGCGATCAATGCTGTTAATCTCTCTTCCAATCCTCCCAGAGTTGAGGATAAAACCTCCTCTGTTATATATACAGGAGCAGGTGGACTGGGGACAGCCGCAGCACCAGGCATTCCTGCGGGGTTTCTACGGCTACTGACCTCTGCATTCTCAGGGGAGATTGGTGCAGTGCAAGCATGCCCAATATCCTCAGAGCCCGATGGAGACCCCTTTGGCTTCCTGGAAGATCTATTTCCGGAGCGTCTGGACGACATATCCTTTAAGCACAAAGCTGAGGTATTCCCGTCGTCATACACCAATTTTTGCTGGTAATAGTCTAACACAGGTGCTGCTATATACCAGCTGGTGTCCACTAAAGTGCCTTTCTATGGGGATGCCTGCATCAACCGCCTCTGTGTGCCACTGTTTGTTGCTAGCTCTGTTTGCATGCAGCTGACACTTGTACTGTGTCTTTTAACCATGCTGGGACGCCCGCACATGCGCAGAAGCGCCGCGGCGCGCATCGAGCGTCATCCACCCGCCCCGCCCCTTTTTTTCATAGGAGGCGCGTGCACGCGCCCGCGCGCGCGCCCGTGCGCCAATGGCGCCCTTTTCGAAAACCAACAGAGGACTAGGAGCCAGGGCCCTTTTTGCCGGAGGGCCTGTGCGGTGGATGAACGCAGCAACAGGGCAGAGGAAGTGGATTCCCTCAGAGAAACTTACCAGCTGCCTGGATCTTTTGAGTTGAGAAAACCAAAGATCCACATTTACAAGAAAAATGGACTACAGCGGCCTCTAGTGGTTTAACACAGGTACCGCGGTCCCTGTTTTTTTTTTTTTTTTTTCTTGACTACTATTAAAATTTTACATTTTCAGTAGTTATAGGCAAACACAGATATTTAGCGGGAATACCGTTAGGTAACAGACAGAAAGACAATTTAGGCTTGGGGGTCCCCCAATAGAACCAAGTTCCTGAGGGCCCCCACTTACCTGATCCCCGCCGCAGGACTTTGGTCCACAAAAGTCCAAACTTCACCTATCACGGCAGGCATTGTAATTAAACCTTCAGGGACCGGGTTCCCAAGGATTCCACTCCCCTGGACCTGTATAGCACCCTGCACAGACAGCGTCTTGGTCGTGGGTATGACCAGAGCTCTGGATCCCAGGGTCCAGCCCTCCTAAGAGAAGCATTACAGGCAAAACCTTGCTCTTCTGCTGCAAGGCCCGGGTACCGACCGTTTAGCTATGAAGCTTTTTTGGTGGGATCCGGAACAGCTTACTAAGGCCCAAAAGAACCTGTACGCAAGCCCAGTGAAAACACATGTTACTCTTTGGCCAACACCTTAGACACTGGCAAAAAACTGAGGTGCTCCCGGGTGGGAGGGGCTTATATAGGGGAGGGTACTTCCGGTTTGGAATTGGCCAGTGCCAACACCTGAAGGTAAACTATATAACCCATTAGTAATGACTAAGTCGCTCTGTGTCCCGTGATGTACGAAAAAGAAATGGATTGTACTCAAAACTGTTTTTTTGATAGCGATCACATCAGCCAGACGGGTGAGTGATCTGCAGGCTCTGTCCATACGGGAGCCTTTTTTGTTAATTTTGGAGGACAGGATCATACTTAAGACAGATCCTAGTTTCCTCCCTAAAGTGGCATCTATGTTTCATAGGACGCAGGACATTGTCCTACCTACGTTTCGCCCCACCTCAGAGGAAGATGAGGAGGAATCTTTAAGTTTCTTAGACATCAAAAGAAGTCTTTGAAACTCTTAGTAGCTTCTAAATAAATTAAGACACTCAGATTCACTTTTTGTTAATTTTGCGGGGGTCCGCAAAGGTTATAGAGCATCTAAATCGACCATTGCCAGATGGATAAGGATGGCGATTTTAGAAACTCTTCAGTTAGAAGGTAGACAAGCACCATTGGTTAAGGCACATTCTACCAGGGCAGTCTCAGCATCTTGGGCAGAGAAGGCCGGAGCCTCCCCGGAGGACATCTGCAAAGCAGCAACATGGTCATCATACTCTACCTTTTTGCAAGACATTACTGTCTGGATTTGTTGTCTGACAGGGAGCAGACTTTTGGACGAAAGGTCCTACAGGCAGTGGTCCCGCCCTGACAAAGTAGTTCCTTGCTTATCTCAAAGGCTGTCCTGGAAGACGAAAGGAGAAAACCGGAGTTAGACTTACCGGTAACTCTCTTTTTCTAGGAGTCTTCCAGGACAGCCTGGTTTTCCCACCCGGTGTTTGCTATTTAACTAGGTGTTGGAGTTATGTACTAATGATGTGTTAGTGTGTTATGTCTTTCAGAGCCTTCCGGTAGTTCTTTGGTAAACTGAAGAGGGAGGCCTGGAGGACCACCTTTAAAGATAATGGGGGTGTGTGTGTTTCCTGTCCCGGAGGGAGGAGCCCTATGTCTCAAAGGCTGTCTTGGAAGACTCATAGAAAGAGTTACCGGTAAGTCTAGCTCCGGTTTTTAACCACTACATCCAATTTGGTCCTAAGCCAGACATAGCAGCCAGGTTCCAAACAAATATTTTTTTATTTATTTTTTTGCTGTATGTTTGTTTTCAGGTTAGTGACGATGGTAACAAAATCGGAGAGCAGTCAGCTAGCATGTTCAGTTAGCAATAGGTGTTCTTGTATTTATCGAAGCTTTCATTTTAATTTTTTTTGTCTCATTATGGCCCATTCACATTGCCCGCACACTAATGGCTCAGTTTTAGCATGTGGGTAGCTGTCAGTTTTCGTCAACACTGAGCTGCGTGAGGGGGTTGCGTAATGTTTCAACGCATCAGTTTATCCAGTGCAGAAAATCGACACTAACTGCACTGTGTGAAGGGACCCTTAATCCTATGTGTACACATTAGAAATAGAGCTGGTTCGATTTGCACCAGAACGCTCGAACATCGCAAAAGTTTGGACCCGAACCGCAAACCCAAAGTCTACGGTTACAAACTTGAAAAATCAAAAGTGCCAATTTTGAAGGCTTAAATGCAAGCTATTGGCCATAAATGGGGTATAAGGGCCTGAGTACTGCCCTGGGGGACATGTATTGATGCAATTTTTTCTTTAAAAAAAATCGTTTTTACAGGAGCAATGATTTTAATAATGCTTAAAGTTAAACAATAAAAATGAAAAATTCCTTTAAATATAGGGGGGTCCTTTTAGTCTGGCTGTAAAGTGACGCATCTGTACTGTGTATAGAACCTGCTGCAACAAAAAATTAAAATTGCCAGAAATGCAATACAAAAATAAAGGAGTGGGGGTTACCCCCAATCCATACCAGGCCCTTTGGGTCTGGTAATGACTTTATAGGGAACCACACGCCAAAATGAATATCCACACCAGACCCTTATTCGATCATGCAGGCAGGTCAGGAAAGGGGGGGGGGACAAGCAAGCGCCCCCCCTCCTGAACCATACCAGGCCACATGACCTCAACATCTGGTGTTCTTTAGGGCAGGAGGAGGCTCTGCCCCCTCCACCCCAAAGCACCTTGTCCCCTTGATGGGGACAAGGGCCTCTTACCAACAACCCTGGGTGGTGGTTGTGGGGATCTGCGAGCAGGGGGCTTATTGGAATCTGGAAGCCCCATTTAACAAAGGGGGGGCCCAGATCCTGCCCCCCCCCCCATGTGAATGAGTATGGGGTACAGTGTAGTCACCAAATAAAGCGTTAAATACAGGATGCAGTGCTTGACAATTCCTTCGTTTTTTGTTTTTTTATTTAATGTCCCCTGACATCGTAGATCCATTGTCAATCGTGACACCCGCCGGACCCCGTGACAAAAGCCTAACCGCCGAATGCGGTGCATGCTGGGTTGATGTCACAAGGGGGCGGGGCCACCCGGTGATGTCACCAGATGGCCCTGCCCCTTAGCTATTTAAGAGCTGTCAAATGGCAAAGCAGGTATTCAGCGGTTAGCTTTTGTCGCGGGCGGAGTGTTTTCTTTTTCAGGTGCGGCGGGCGTCTTGATTGATAATGGATCTACATCGGGCACATTGTGTTTTTTTTTATTTTTTTTTAATAAAGGAATTGTCAAACTGCCTCTGGTCTTTATTTTTGACAGTTTTTTTTATCGGTGAATGAATAGGAGTAAAAATTGTACCCCTACTCATTCACGTGGGGGGCTGGGATCACCCTTGCTAAAGTTTTGATAAACCCCCTGCCCGCAAACCCCCACAACCACTGCCCAGGGTTGCCGGGAAGCGGCCCCTGTCCCCATCATCATGGGGACAAGGTGCTTTGGTGTGGGGGCGCTCACTTGTCCCCCCTCCCTTTTTCTGTCCTGCCAGGCTGCATGCTCGGGTAAGGGTCTAGTATGGACCTTGGGTGGGACCCCACGTTGTTGGTGGTTCCACTTTTCTCAAGACGTCTTCCAGGACGGCACAATGAGAGATGACTAGTCCACCTGACAGGAAACACAATCAATCAAAGAGGTTAAAAACCCCACCCCTCCCTGTGCTCCTCAGTTTTTGATTGTGTTTCCCCACAGCGAAACCGTTTGTTATTTTCTAAAGACCTAAAGGCCTGGTGCTGGAGGTCTCCCCCTGGGACCTAGGTCGAACGCTTAGGAAGCCTCTGGACCTAGCAGGACAGGCTCATCCTTCCTGGGGGGGGTCCCCCTTTTTGTACTCAGGGGGGAAGGAATAGCCTTGAAGAACCCCCCTGAGTTTTCTGAAGCCCTAAGGTACAGGGTACCTGGAAGCTTCAGGGGCCAAATGTTAACCTCTTTTTTCCTCCCTACCTGGTGGGTGTCCACTTCGGAGGGGGGGCTGGCAGGTCTCCCGCAGATGCGGTGGTGAACCCAGCGGTGAAGCGCTGTTCTGGCTATTGGCGCCGCTCAGGCATGTGCGGCGCCATTTTCCCATGGCCTGGAGGACTCATGGATTTCCTCCTCTAGCGCCCGGAATGACGTCACCGCGCGCCGTTTCCGGTCTACGACAAGATGGCGACGGCCGGCGTCTTTTCAGCCAGCTTCCACTATTAAGATGCCAGGAAAAGAGGCGCCCATTCCTCCTGTTTGCTCTTAGCGACACGGTTCGAGCCCGGACGGCGCATGGAGCATGAGGAAAGGCCCGGTACGGCCAAGGCTACAGAGGAGGCCACAGGAGGTGAGTCCTACCCAGCCAGCAGGGGTTATGATGGGGGAGGTACCCCGACTCTTCCCCCCTTTTTTTGCTCTGCACAGGGGTGTTTGGTACTAAAAAATTCCCTGTGTATATTTGTTTTTTCTGCAGGAGGGGACGTCACTGCCCAGGGGTCTACCAGCCGTCCCTCTAAAGCCCCTGCTCGCATCAAAAGATGTGGCTACTGCAACGATAGGTTGCCTCCAGACTATTCCAGACCTTTCTGCTTTAAATGCATTCAGAAATTGGCTGGAAAAGAAACATCTCAGGTCATGAAAGACTTCCTGTCTGTCCAGACCCAGATGCTAACTACGCTTAGTGAGTTTCAATCCTCACTCAGGTCTAGGGAACCAGAACCTCAGACAAGTGGGGGGGGGCTCTTCCTCTCAGGAGAGTTCTTTGACTCCCAGGGTGGTTAAAAGACGCCCGCAGCCTCTAAAATCCCTACCTTCACAGGGTTCGGGGCTGGAGGAGGATTCAGATATCTCCGATCGAGAAGTATCTGATGAGGGTCTGGTGGATAGTCAGGCAGAGGACGAGGAAGAGGGCTCCAGGCCAGGAAGGCACATCTTCTCGGCCGATGATATGGAGGGCCTCCTTGGGGCAATTTATGCTTCTGAGGAGATCCAGGAGCCTGCGGAACAGGTGTCCGCACAGGATAGAATGTATCGGGGTTTGTTGAAGTCTCAACCCAGAACCTTCCCCGTCCACCAGGCACTGAAGGACATTATCCTTCAAGAATGGAAGGATCCTGAAAGGAAGCTTTTAAGACCAAAAATGTGGTAACGTAGGTGCCCTTTCAAGGAGGAAGATGAAGATAGGTTCTTCAAAACACCCAGATTGGATGCTTCCTTAGCCCAGGTATCCAAACAGTCTGACCTCTCCTTTGAGGATACTGGTAACCTCAAAGATCAGATGGACCGGCGTGCTGAAACCACCTTGCGGAGGGCCTGGGAAGCCAATGCGGCAGCCATGAGCCCGGCGCTGGCTTCAGCATGCGTAGCCAGGAATGCAGATGCATGGATCTCAAAATTAACGGACCATGTTTCAGGCACTTCCAAATCCAAGGAAGTCTTGGAGTCGTTGCAGCTAATAGGTAGCGCGGTGGCGTACCTAGCGGACGCAGCGGTAGAAACCGTAAGAACCACCGCAAAGACTGGAGCCCTCTTAAACTCTGCTAGAAGAGCTGTATGGGTCAAAACCTGGGATGGTGATAGTGCATCCAAGACCCGTTTATGTGGTCTCCCATTTGAGGGCTCCCTTCTTTTCGGTACAGGACTTGACCAAGCCCTGTCCAGGTCCACCGAAAAGGGTAAGAAGTTTCCTACCAAACCTAAAAAGGAAAAAAAGGAGATTTTTTCGAGGCCCCCAGGGTAAGAACCGGTCTTCAGACAAAAGACCTGTCAATACTAGGAGGTGGAGTGCTGGCAAGGACAAACAGAAGGGAGGTATCCTTTTCTCCAGCCAAAAGCCTAATGACAAGAACTCTAAGTGACGTAAGGGTAGGGGGAAGGCTTTCCCAGTTTCTCCCCAGATGGGAAAGCATATCTCAGAGCCCCCATGTCCTCCAAATCTTAAAAGAGGGCTACAAGCTAGAGTTCCTTCACTCCCCTCCCCCGAAGTTTCTGGTAACACATCTACCCAGGGACCCCTTAAAAGCTGCAGGTCTGGTACAGAATGTCTCAGAACTGGAAAGGCAGGGAGTAGTTATCCCGGTACCTACAGAACAACAAGGTTTGGGCGTCTATTCCCACGTTTTCGTTGTTCCAAAGCCGTCAGGGAAGCATCGGCTTATAATAAACTTGAGACCCTTGAACGCTTATCTGCGTCGCAAGAGGTTTCGGATGGAGAGCGTGTACACTCTCAGGAAGCTTCTTCTGAGGGGGGTGTTCATGGTGACCATAGACCTAAAGGATGCCTATCTACACGTCCCGATATTCCCAGCACATCAGGCCTTCCTCAGGTTTGCAATCACTTCCGCCCAGGGAGTGCAGCATTGGCAGTTTGCTGCGCTTCCCTTCGGACTGTCATCCCGTCCAAGAGTCTTTACAAAGATCATGGCGGAGGTGATTGCTTACCTGCACCTGTAGGGTATAGCAGTAGTCCCCTACCTCGATGATCTGCTTCTCTACAATCAGAATCGAGATCTCCTTCTTGCAGACCTGGCCAGGGTCGTGAGCACCTTGGAAAGCCTGGGGTGGATCATCAACAAAGAAAAATCCTCGATGGTCCCAGAACAGAAGAAAGTTTACTTGGGATTCCTAGTGGATTCCTTAGAAAGAAAACTTGTTTTACCCCAGGACAAGGTCCAAGGTCTTATGACAACGGTCAGGTCTATGTTGGAGGCAGAGGAATCCTCCTTCAGAAGCATCATGCGGGTGCTGGGTCTAATGACCTCTTGCATCCCAGCGGTGCCGTGGGCTCAGCTCCACTCCAGACCTCTCCAAGAATTCCTTCTATCCTCTTGGGACGGATCAAGGGAATCTCTAGACTACAGGGTCCCCATCCCAGTTGTGGCAAAGGAATCTCTGAGGTGGTGGCTCCTTCCTCAGAATTTACTGGTGGGTCGTCTGTGGAGTCAGTCCAACCCTCTCAGGATAACCACAGACGCAAGCGCCTGGGGTTGGGGGGCTCACTTAGACGAGCTCAGGGTTCCTGGAACCGAGGTCAGAGGGGCGCCTCCTCAAACCTCCGGGAATTGTTGGCGGTCCGGGAGGCTCTAAAGGCCTTCAAGGAGAGAGTCAGGGGCCGAGAGGTCCAGATTCTGTCCGACAATGCCACCACAGTGGCATTCCTGAACCATCAGGGAGGCACCAGGTCGCGTACCCTTCTGGCTTTGTCTCTGGAGATCCTGAGCTGGGCAGAGCTCCGAATTCCCTCTATCACAGCGGTTCACATAGAAGGGGTTCACAACGTAGAGGCAGACTTTTTAAGTCGCCACCCCGATTCTCCAGGGAGAATGGGAGTTGAACACAGAGGTGTTCGATCTGGTGTGCCAACGGTTCGGCAATCCGGAGATAGACCTCTTCGCCCGCAGGGAAAACAAAAAGCTAAAGAGGTTATTTTCCCTGACCCGGGAATGGGGCTCAGAGGGAGTGGATGCGCTGGCCCAGGTGTGGAGTTTTCATCTGGCCTATGCCTTTCCCCCTCTGAGTCTGATTCCGAGGATCCTGCAGAAGCTGGACCTCTCAGAATGCTGTCTCATTTTGTTCACCCCCTGGTGGCCCAAGAGAGCCTGGTTTCCCACTCTGGAGAACTGGTTTGTAGCTCCCCCTCTCCATCTACCAGTTCGGTCAGACCTTCTTCTTCAGGGTCCGGTCTTCCACCCAGAGCCCAGCTTCTTCAAACTGACGGCCTGGTGCTTGAAAGGCAGAACCTGCGGGAGAAGGGCTGTTCAGAGAGAGTGATTACCACTCTCCTCTCTAGTAGAAAGGAGGTCACCAGGCGGCTTTATGCTAAGGTGTGGGGGGGTCTTCTCTCGCTGGTGTTCAGAGAGAGAGGTTTCCCAACAGGAAACTTCGGTCATTCTGGAATTTCTCCAGGATGGAGTTGATATGGGGCTGGCTACCAAGACACTAAGAGTTCAGGTAGCAGCCTTATCTTACTTCCTGGACAGAAGATTGTCCCAGGACCCGTTGATTAAAAGATTCTTGTCAGCTAGGGACAGAATGTCTCCAGTACAGATCTCTAGGGTTCCACCCTGGGATCTCTCCTTGGTTCTAGAACAGTTAACTAAGGCTCCGTTCGAGCCTTTAGACAGTATTTCTATTAAACTTCTCACAGTTAAGTTTACCTTTCTGCTGGCGATAACGACAGCCAAAAGAGTAGGTGATATGCAGGCTCTGTCAATTAAAGAGCCGTTTTTTCGTTTATTTGAGGACAGGGTTGTTCTCAGGCAGGACCCCCTGTACCTTCCCAAGGTAGTATCAAAATTTCATAGAACACAGGAAATAATACTCCCTTCTTTTTGTTCCAATCCCCAGAATGAAAGGGAGGCTTCCTTTCATTGTTTGGATGTCAGACGATGTCTGCTTTCTTATTTGGATAGAGTTAGCATTTTCAGAAAATCCAGCCACTTATTTATTAATTTTTCTGGTCAGAAAAAGGGCCAACAGGCTTCTAGAGTAACCAAAGCTAGGTGGATAAAACAAGCAATCTCCCTAGCTTATGACCAGGCTGCTAAGACAGCCCCGAAGGTTAAAGCACATTCCACTCGGTCTCTGGCGACCTCCTGGGCAGAAAGGGCCGGAGCTTTGGTCGAACAAATCTGCCAAGCTGCGACATGGTCAAGCCAGAACACTTTTTTGAAGCATTATAGAGTGGAGTTGCTGTCGCCTCAGGACCTCTCATTTGGTAGGAAGGTCCTGCAAGCGGTCGTCCCACCCTAAGTTAGGCCTGCAAATTACTTGCTTCTCTCTCATTGTGCCGTCCTGGAAGACGTCTTGAGAAAAGTACCAGTTACTTACCGGTAATGGTCTTTCTGGTAAGTCTTCCAGGACGGCAGGCCTACTTCCCACCGCTCTGGTTAAGTATATTAATATATATATATATATATATATATGAGTTGTTGTGGTATGTTGTTTTCACTCTCGTGCACTAGTGTGGAGTACTTTTTCACAAACTGAGGAGCACAGGGAGGGGTGGGGTTTTTAACCTCTTTGCTTGTGTTTCCTGTCAGGTGGACTAGTCATCTCTCATTGTGCCGTCCTGGAAGACTTACCAGAAAGACCATTACCGGTAAGTAACTGGTACTTTTTTTTTTTTTTTCTGTTGTCAGGCATGGTGTTTTTTTTTCTCAATCAGCTGTCAGTGGGGGAAGCCCATTGACAGCTGATGACTCATCCGTTGTTAAAAACACAGCAGACAGCTTCCTGGCCTCTTCCTTAACCAGCTATGCACTATGCAGCACCCAGTGCATTGTGGGGTGCTCAGCGGGTGAACCTCCTGCCGCATGCTCCGCAAACTTGGGTGTTCGCCAAACAGGAGATGTTCGGGCCAAACTTTTGCTCGGCTCAAGCTGTTCGCCCAACTCTAGTTAGAAATGTAAAATTTTTATTTCCAATTGACTGTCTATAGAAACTTTTGCTCCAACACATTATGCTAATTGTGACACCTTTTCTGTCCCTAATAGATGTGAAAACCCTGGACTTGTTGTTCAATATTGACAGTGTGTCTACATTGGAGCAACATCTTCGCTCTGTCTTGGTTTATTCTGTAAGTAAACAATATTCCTCTTCAAATCTCACCTGCACCTGTAGCCTGGAGTTTGTGGATCAAGAGACTGAAAGCCCTGTCTGTCCTAGACTTCTGTATACATCTGAATTTCAACTGCAGAGAAAGCAAAGGTGGATTGAGATTAATGTAACCTCTTTTCTTCAACCGTTTGTCACAAATCGGCAAAACATTCACCTTTTGTTTAATTTGACATGTATGAGGAACAAGGTTCACTACAGTTTTGGAATAGGGGAACCACTAAGAAAAGCAAGGTCTCCATGTTTGCTTCTTTATTTAAATGACACCAGAAGTTTGGCATACCACTGGAAAAAGCTGCATATAGGTCATCCCAGCTGGCATCAGCGTGGGCATGTAATTTCATATCTCAGTGATTTAGCGGAAAACCTCCAAATGCAAAAAGCCCCTCGCAAACGAAGAGGCCAAGACACGGAAGTGAGCAGTCTAACTGAGTCAATTGCATTTAATTTCAGTGAGCTAGCCAAACAATTTGTGCATCATCAAAATGAGTGTGAGCTTCATCGATTTCGACTCAGTTTTAGCCAACTGAACTGGGACAAATGGATCTTGGCACCAAATCGATATAGTCCAGATTACTGCAAAGGAATATGCCCTAGGGTTGTTGGCCACAGGTATGGTTCTCCAGTACATACTATGGTTCAAAATATAATCTATGAAAAACTGGACTCTTCTATACCCCGGCCTTCTTGCGTCCCATCTGAATACCGACCCATGAGTGTTCTCATCGTTGAACCTGATAAATCTATAGCATATAAAGAGTATCAAGATATGATTGCAACCAAATGTACCTGCCGTTAGCCTTCCTTTGCATAATCGTGATCTGTGTGACCAGCCACAAAGCAGTCCATGCTTTTAGGTTTTATAGTGACATAATGGTAGCAAAGTTTAATGACAAATATAACTTTAGCATTTCATCTACCCACATCTAAAAGCTGGTATTTTGTATTATATTAAAGTTTGACAATTCATTACTTTTTTGTTCTAATACTATTTGCTTCTGGTTTTATGGTAAATGTACATTTAAATTTGCATGAAAAATTCCTCCATCTTCAATGTAAACCTGAAAGAAAACTGCTTTAGGCTGGATTCACACCTATACATTTTAAGTGCTTTTTGCATTTTGCAGATTTGCACTACAGAATGTATTCCATAGGAAACCATGTTACACGTTCTGTAGTGCAAATCTGCAAAAAGCACTAAAAATGTATAGGTGTGAATCCAGCCTTACGAAGAAAAATCTGAACTTGTTGTTTGAGCTTTAGCTGGCATAAAAAGTGGGTACACTAAACTTTTGACAAAGCATTTGCAAAGCTCCATTTTTGAAGCAAATTTCTTGAAGTATTTGAATGGACCCCCCAGCATCAGTTGCAGTAAAATCTGCATAGACCTGGTTGGGCTGTCTATAACTTGCTGCTGGTGGGCTTCATCGGGCAATCTAGACAGTTGAGCACTACTTGACACTAGTTGAAAGCCTGCTGATGCCTCCTAGCAGCTTGTTTTGAGTGACATCCAGTGATCTGCATTGAGAGCTGTTTGGACATCTCCAAACTGGGGCTACAGACCCCTCAAAATTGGCTAAAAGCTTTAGACCCCTTTCACACTGAGGGTGTATTGCAGGCGCTATAGCATTAAAAATAGCACCTGCAATCCACCCTCAAACAGCTGCTCCATTGTCTCCAGTGTGAAAGCCCGAAAGCTCATGCCCATTGAAATGAATGGGGCAGCGCCGGCAATACGCCGCTGTAGCGGCGCATTGCAGGCAGTTCTAACCCTTTCTCAGCCGCTAGCGGGGGTTAAAAGCACCCCGCTAGCGGCCGAAATGCGCCACAAATCCGACGGAAAATAATGGTGTTTTACCGCCGACGCTATGGGCATCAGCAGTGTGAAAGGGCTCTTAAAGAGGTTTTGTCAAAGCTTAATCTACACAATGGGGTTGATTTACTAAAACTGGAGCGTGCAAAATCTGGTGCAGCTCTGCATAGAAACCAATCAGCTTCCATGTTTTTGTGTCAGCTTAAAGGAACAAACTGATTTTTCACTATCCAGTTTTAGTAAATCAACCCCATTGCACTTAACAGGGGCTGAAGCCCATGTGTACAAGGCCTAGGGCCCAAATAAAACAATAGGGTCAAACAAAATAATCTATGCTTCTTGCTTAAAGATATTTTAATGATGCTGTGTTTAAATATCTAAAGGACTCTAGGTGCCATGAAGGAGGTTTTATGATTACTGGCGTCGCTTTTAAATGGCCTATGTTCTTTTAAAGAACAGGTCAAATGGTTGTCTCTGAGACAACCGCCCTCCTTCACTTGTGGAATCTGAGCAAAAGTTGTCTAAAACTGCAGACAACTTCCCTTTTGCAACACAGTGAAAATGTTCTTAGGTGAACTCTAGTGATATCTAGCAGGTTTTTGCAGAAATCTATGCAAAAACATTTTGAGCTACAATGTTGCAAGCAAAGTGCTAGTACTTAGCATTTGAACTTGGCAAATATTTGTAAATGTATATTTTAACACCACTTCTTTTTGGATAGAAGAAAGGCAGTACTGCTACAGTACACTTGGGTCACATTTTATAAAGCAGAAAATGTGACATTTGCCAAATGTTCACCGGTGAATCACTTACTGCACATTAAAACATTCACCTGCAGTGAAGGTTTTTGTTACATTCACTGCTTTATAAATAAGCCCCTTGGACTTTACGTTAAATGCTGTGTTTGTAGGGAGCAGTATTGCTTATGCTATGTGATAATACTGCTTTATTTTTCTCAGCATAGCAGGCTCCCTTGCTGGATATAGAATATCTAAATATTGGAGCTCTTACTGTGTTTGAATGCTGTATTTGTAAAGAGTAGTATTGCTACTGATATATAATATCGAATATCTAAAAATTTGAGCTCTTCTCTTGTGTAGCTCATTTTAACATCTCCCTTTAGGTATACTTTTTCATGTTGTCTTACTTTTTTGAGGTTCCCCTAGCATTAGCAAGTGGGCCTTCAATAAAAGGTAACATTAGGTGGGTTTATATAATACTAACACTTTTTTTCTAATTTATTGTTGGGGTGGGAGGGGGAACTTTTCTGTTAGCACAGCAATTTGACACTCTCTTAAATGTCTTGTTTCAGAAGAAGCGGCTGTAAAAACACAACTACATTTTATTAAGTAGTCAGCGCTATGGTTATCAATGATGCAATGCACTGTATTTTTCCTAATGAAAATGTTGGCTGCCACTGTATTTGCAATTAAATAGAAAATGCAATGTTGTGTCCCTTGTTTATTTCAAATGGTCCTTCTCTGTTTTTGCATGCATGTGCCTTATATACTCCTTCTGGAGATGGGGGAATATTAAAGGGTGTGTAAGTCAAATGAGATCAATGACTGACCCGGTAATGCTGAACAAGATTTTCCACATTTGCCTGTATGTTGTGATCAAGCTAGATTAAATTGAGTGTTCAAAAGTTTGAAATACCAAACCAATGTTTTTTGAAAGCACTGATTTTTTTTTTTTTTTTTTTAAAGGCAACATGTGTTGATTTCCAAAATGATTCCAAAAGCAACTAATTTGGCAGACGGATATGATTTAAGAAAATGTGATTTATAATTTTATCTATATACAGGCAATCCCCTAGTTCCAAACATTACAACTTACAAACAACTACTTACAAAACGAAAGGAAGACAACAGGAAGTGAGAGGAAATCTACCCCTAGGAAGGGAAATTCACTCCTGTAAGTTATTATGGGGAAAAAGTGTCTCCACTGAAGCTTTATTACCAAGGTTTGTTTCCACCACAACCCAAAATTTTCAAAATCCAATTGTCATTGGGACAGAAAGTGAGGTAAAAACTTCTGAACAGGGGCACAGACAGCAAAACAAATGTTACAGGGATGATAACCCTTCCCTATGTTCTCCAATGAGCTTAAAAATATTTTTTTTGGCCGGAACTACACTTAAAAAATGTACCTGTTCCAACTTGCAAACAGATTCAACTCAAGAACAAACCTACAGACCCTGTCTTGTTTGTAACCCGGGGACCACCTGTATACCATAACTGCAAAGCCCCATTTTCTCTAGTCGTCTGTCCAGGACAGCACTAGAGAGATAGGCTCCACCTCCAGAGGCAGGAAACTCATCATACCGATCTTTAAAGGGCGGCTTCCGTCCCTCGTCCTCAGTCTTTGTGTTTCCTCCACCGGAGGAGGAGGCTGGATGGAGCTCTCCTTCCCCTAAGCCGAGGAAGACTGCTCGAGGAAGGGGGAAGGAGGTCTGCGATACCTGGAAGGTGGCAGGCTTTGTTGGGTCCCCCGGTCAGGCTGCAGTGAAGCTGGTACCGGCGCAATCCTCCGGTATAGCCCGAGGAGGGCTGACGTTCCCCGCAGGACATCCTGGCATCTGCCGGCCAGTTACTGTGGTCTCTGGCGTGGGTGTTCAGCGGGGGGCGGGCGTAGGCCTCGAGTTCCGGCCTGTGGAACGCAGGAGGAGGGCGGGGACTTCCGGCGCAACACTTCCGGTTCCGGGTCGCGCGGCGAGCGTGGACGCTGGGGCCATGGCGGGAAATTTAAAAAAACGCCGGCCACAAGATAGACGGTTCCTTGAAGATGATCCAGCAGCTGACTACAGAGGTAGGAGACAGCATGGAGACAATGGAACCAGGTGGCAGTGGTGCCGGCCCAGCTCAGGTAGGCAGACACTGGGGTGCCCTGGACCTACAGGGCTGGGGAAGGAGGGGAAAAAAGGGGAAATACCCCCCCCCTCCTTCAGCGACAGGATCCGGGCTAAAGAGCCATGCGAATCCTGTCAGCAGCTGGTGGGGGTGCACATCGGTGTGGTGAAGGTACAATCCCCGATTGTCTAAAGGGTTTCTGACTACTTGCCCTGGTTTCTTCTCTCCTTCTCTTTCCCAGGCTCAGCCTAAAGACCCGGAGAGGTCAGGGGGGAAGAAGAGGTGTCCGTCATGTACGAACAAACTAAAGGAGGGATGGAGCAAGCCCCTTTGTAAACCCTGTATTGACAAATTGGTTTACAAGGAGGCAACATGGGCATGTAAAGAACTAATTGCTGGGGTTCAGAAAGAAATGATCTGAAATCACTAAACAAATGGGTGGCTTACAAAAAATTTCGGATGGAGACAATCCTTTCGGTGAAGTCAATTCTTCCCCCGGATTGTTTCTTGGCCTCCCTCGATTTGAGGGATGCCTACTTGCACGTCCCTATCCATCCGGAATCTCAAAAGTTTTTAAGGGTAGCAATCAGATGGGGAAAGCAGGTCCGACATTTTCAGTTCAGGGCCCTGCCATTCGGCCTGTCTTCATCCCCCAGAATATTTACAAAAATTTTGGCGGAGGCACTGGCCCCCCTGAGACTGGAAGGGATATCAGTCATCCCTTACCTGGACGACCTTTTATTTTTTGCACCCTCCGCGCTCCAACTGCAAGAGGATCTACGGGTGGCCATATCCTTTTTGGAAAAACTGGGGTGGTTAATAAATTGGGAGAAATCAAACCTAACCCCGACACAGGTCCTGCAGTACTTGGGCTTCCTAGTAAACTCAGTGACGCAGAAAATTTATCTCGCAGCGGAGAAAGTAAAAAAGGTAAAGGCTACGGCAGCCTTCCTTCAAAACAATCTGGCAATTTCTATCCGCTCAGCCATGTCGGGTCTGGGTGTCCTGACGGCAACAATCCCTACGGTACCATGGGCAAGAGCCCATTTCAGGTGTCTTCAGGCAGATATTCTGAACAACTGGGACGGAACGCAGGAATCGTTGGACGCGACCTTCCACCTATCCCCAAAGACCAAAAGGTCTCTTTGGTGGTGGAGGGACGAAGAGAACCTAGTGCAGGGTCTGTTTTGGTCTCTTCCGGTGTCAGTCCGAATAACCACGGACGCCAGTGCCTGGGGCTGGGGGGCCCATTGGGGATCAAAGGTAGCCCAAGGGCGCTGGGAAAAAGTGCAGTCCCAAAGGTCAGCCAACTGGAGGGAGTTGCAAGCAATCTGGGAAGCCCTAAGGGCATTTGTCGCGGAGCTGAAAAATCACCACGTACAGGTCCTCTCAGACAGTGTGGTAGCAGTCTCATATTTAAACAAGCAAGGAGGAACAAGGTGTCCATCCTTAATCAAGATAGCGAGCGCTATCTTGGCCTGGGCAGAAAAAAATCTGAAGTCCATATCCGCGGTCCATCTGAAGGGAGTGGACAATTGCCTGGCGGACTTTCTGAGCCGACATCAAGTGTGCGAATCAGAGTGGTCGCTAAACAGGGAGGTCTTCCAACTAATAATAGAGAAGTGGGGCATTCCCGAAGTGGACTTGTTTGCCAACAGGTCGAATGCCAAAGTTCCAGCTTACTTTTCGATAGAAAGAGAAATAGGGGCCAAAGGGATAGATGCCCTAGCCCAGAAGTGGCCGTTTCATCTGTTACGCCTTTCCCCCGTTCAAACTTATTCCTCTTGTCCTGAGGAAATTTGTGCAGGAACGCACCACAATGATCTTAGTGGTCCCGTATTGGCCAAAGAGGCCTTGGTTTTCCATACTGTTACGCCTGACAGCGGAACCCCCCCTCATGTTGTCCGTAAGGAAGGATCTGCTATCCCAGGGCCCAGTCCTATTATCAAAGGTTCAGACCCTGAAGCTGTCAGCCTGGTGTCTGAAGAGAGTCTCCTGAAGTCTAAGGGGCTCTCGGATAGGGTAGTAAACACCATTCTTTCTAGTAGAAAGAAGGTTACCCAAGCGATTTATGTTAAAGTTTGGAAAAAATTTTGTTCTTGGTTGGATACCAAAAAAGTGTCTGCAAGTATCCCAGCCATCTTGGAGTTTTTACAAGATGGTGCGGATAAAAGAACTGGCCATTAGTACACTAAAAGTACAGGTATCGGCCTTGTCAGGTTTTTTTTAGAGCGACCCCTGGCTATAGACCCGCTAGTGAGCAGGTTCTTCAAGGGGTTAGCCAGAATTAGACCCATTCCATTTAAAGTCCTGCCAAAATGGGACCTGACGACAGTGTTGCAGGGTTGGGCTAAATGGTCACAAGAGAAAGAGCTGTCCCTAAAATGGGTCACGCTCAAATCTGTCTTTCTAGTGGCCATAACCACTGCGAGACGCATTAGTGAGCTGCAGGCACTTTCCATTAAGGAGCCTTTTCTACAAGTTTTTGAAGACAGGCTGGTATTACGGACAGACCCAGGGTTTTTGCCCAAAGTGGTGTCAAAGTTCCATAGGGCTCAAGAAATTGTTTTGCCTTCCTTTTTTGGGTCCCCAACCAATCTAAGGGAGACAGAATTCCACAATCTGGACGTGAGAGCCTGTGTCTTACAATATCTGGAGTTGTCCAAAAACATTAGGAAATCCAATGCTCTATTTATTTTGCATTCGGGAAAAAAATTGGGGTTTCAAGCTTCAAAAGGCACAATCGCAAGATGGATTAAGCAGGCTATTGTGGAAGCTTACAAAATCTTAGGAAAGGAATGCCCTTTTTCCCCCATGGCTCACTCCACACGGGCACTATCGGCCTCTTGGGCAGAGCGAGCTGGAGCAACACCAGAACAAATTTGTCGAGCAGCAACATGGTCAAATTACTCGACGTTCATGAAGCATTATAGATTGGACCTTCTCTCAGCGCAAGACCAAGCGTTTGGGAGGAAAGTCCTCTAAGCGGTAGTCCCCCCCCCCCTAATCTGGTAAGTTCTCGCTGATCCTCTCTAGTGCTGTCCTGGACAGACGACTAGAGAAAACTAGAGTTAGACTTACCGGTAACTCTATTTCTAGGAGTCGTCCAGGACAGCAGGGATTCCCTCCCTATATGCTGTTATAATGGTGGTCGAGTGTTTTTTGTTTCAGAAGCCGTTCCGGGGAAGTTCTCGGTTAAAAGACTGAGGACGAGGGACGGAAGCCGCCCTTTAAAGATCGGTATGATGTGTTTCCTGCCTCTGGAGGTGGAGCCTATCTCTCTAGTGCTGTCCTGGACGACTCCTAGAAATAGAGTTACCGGTAAGTCTAACTCTAGTTTTTCACACCTATTTCTCTAATATACTAAAGTAAACTTTTAAACTCAACATGTTACAATTGCACAGTCATTGGTAGATCTGTCAACTATGTAGTGCAAAGACCTGCCTACTTGGATACTAATCAATTGAATAGTTTTAGTTCATCTAAAATTGTGCAAAGATTGTGTAGTCAGATTACAGCATGTTTGGTTTCAATGGTCTTTTAGGCTGGGTTCACACTAGTGCGACACGACATCTGTCCTACTTTGGATCCGACTTTGCCCTGCGACATGAAGCCGACATATGTCCGACTTTCAATGAATGGGGATCCGACTTGGATCCCTGCCAATATCAGGCACTGTGTTTGGTATGAATCTTGAAGGGGAACTCCAGGCCAAATTTTAAATTAAAAAAACGGCGCGGGTTCCCCTCCAGGGGCATACCAGGCCCTTGGGGCTGGTCTGGATTTGAACTGGCGCCCCTACGCCGAAAAAACGGCGTGGGGGGTCCCCTCAAAATCCAAACCAGACCCTTATCCTAGCACACAACCTGGCCGGCTGCAGGGGAAGAGGGGGGGACGAGAGAGCGGCCCCCTCCCTCCTGAACCGTACCAGGCCGCATGCCCTCAACATGGGGGGTTTGGTGCTCTGGGGCAGGGGGGCACCCTGCCCCCATGTTGATGAGGACAGGGCCTCTTCCCGACAACCCTGGCCGTTGGTTGTCGGGGTCTGCGGGCGGGGGGCTTATCGGAATCCGGGTGCCCCCTTCAATAAGGGGGCCCCCGGATCCCGGCCCCCCACCCTATGTGAATGAGTATGGGGTACATCGTACCCCTACCCATTCACCTGGTGGAAAAAAATTGCAATAAAAAAACACTACACAGGTTTTCAAAGTAATTTATTGCACAGCTCCGGGGGTCTTCTTCCGACTTCCGGGGGTCTTCTTCCGACTTCCGGGGTCTCCGGTGTCGTCGCCACGCTCTCCGGTTCTTTCTTCCGCCGGGCCTCCGCTAACTTCTTTTTAGCTCTCTTGCTAACAGAGGCCCGGTCTTCCCGTTGTCTCGTCCGGCTCTCCGTTGTTCTTCTGCCGGCCCCTCCACTAACTTCTTCGTAGCTCTTTCGCTAGTGGAGTGGCGCGGTCTTCCCGTCGCTGTCGGCTTCTTCTTCCCTCTTCTCCTTCTCGATGTTGACGCGTCGCTTCCTCTCGCTGTAATACTGGCTCTCCGCATTAATATAGGCTTCTCATGACGTCAGTCACATGTTCCCATGACGTCAGTCACATGCTCCGGGGCCATGTGCCCCGAAACATGTGACTGTGACGTCATGAGAAGCCTATATTAATGCGGAGCGGAGAGCCAGTATTACAGCGGGAAGAAGCGACGCGTCAACATCGAGGAGGAGAAGAGGGAAGAAGAAGCCGACAGCGACGGGAAGCCCGGGCCCTCCACTAGCGAAAGAGCTAAAAAGAAGTTAGTGGAGGGGCCGGCAGAAGGACAACGGAGAGCCGGACGAGACAACGGGAAGACCGGGCCTCTGTTAGCAAGAGAGCTAAAAAGAAGTTAGCGGAGGCCCGGCGGAAGAAAGAACCGGAGAGCGGGAGACGACACCGGAGACCCTCAAAGTCGGAAGAAGACCCCCGGAAGTCGGAAGAAGACCCCCGGAGCTGTGCAATAAATTACTTTGAAAACCCGTGTAGTGTTTTTTTATTGCAATTTTTTTCCACCAGGTGAATGGGTGGGGGTACGATGTACCCCATACTCATTCACATAGGGTGGGGGGCTGGGATTCGGGGGCCCCCTTATTGAAGGGGGCTCCCGGATTCCGATAAGCCCCCCGCCCGCAGACCCCGACAACCAACGGCCAGGGTTGTCGGGAAGAGGCCCTGTCCTCATCAACATGGGGGCAGGGTGCTCTGGGGTGGGGGGGGCCGCAGGTCGCCCCCCTGCCCCAGAGCACCAAACCCCCCATGTTGAGGGCATGCGGCCTGGTACGGTTCAGGAGGGAGGGGGGCTGCTCTCTCGTCCGCCCCTCTTCCCCTGCGGCCTGCCAGGTTGTGTGCTCGGATAAGGGTCTGGTTTGGATTTTGGGGGGACCCCCACGCCGTTTTTTCGGCGTAGGGGCGCCCGTTCAAATCCAGACCAGACCCAAGGGCCTGGTATGCTCCTGCAGGGGGAACCCACGCCGGGTTTTTTATTTAAAATTTGGCCTGGAGTTCCCCCTCAAGAGCAGTACAGCACAAGTCGCATGCCAAAGTCGGACCATGCAAGACTGCGATCCGACTTTGATCCGACTTTAATGATAGTCAATGGGCTGAAGTCGGATCAAAGTCGGACCAAAGTAGTACAGGGAGCATTTTCAAAGTCGGACCGACATGTGGCGGACCAGTTAAGACGGCTCCCATAGGGAAACATTGATTTTCACACGTCATGCGACATGAGCTCCCAATGTCGGAGCGTTTGTCGCCCCAGTGTGAACCAGGCCTTAGCTCATGCTTGAAGGACAACTTGTCAATGCTTCCCCTCAACTCTGTGGGGTTGATTTACTGAATCTGGAGCAGCTCTGCATAGAAACTAATCCGCTTCCACTTTTTTTTGTCAAAGCTTAATTGAAGAAGCTGATTGGCTACCATGCACAGCTGCACCAGATTTTGCACTCTCCAGTTTTAGTAAATCAACCCCTGTTGGGCTATGCAGTTTGCCTTTAAGCATTTCTGCAGTGCTTTTTTTTTTTTTTATCGCAATTTTGCCATGATTTGCGTTTTTTATGCTTTTTTTTTTGTTTGTTTGTTTTTTTGGTGTTTAAAAACCACTACATGATTTTCTGCAGCTTCTTCATTGAAGTCTATTTTAAAAAAAAAAACACAGATTTGTGTTTAAAAAAAGTCCCTGACACTTTACAAAACCACAGAGGCACAAAAAGCATTGCTGTGAATGTGTTCCATAGGAGCTTCTTTTAATAATGTCCTGCGTTTCTCCAAAAAGCATGCAAAAATGCATTGGTGTGAATGGAGTCTTATGCACAAAGTAAAATGCTTACCTCCAACCCGCCTTGCACAAAAAAAGTCTCAGCTGGACCTAGCAGGTACTGTGTACATGCATTGCAGCCTCATTCGTTCCTTTGGCTGGTTCCTGTTTGGACAGCTGTAGTTCTAGAGCAGTAAATTCAAATACTTTACTTTTTATGAAGGCCGATCAAATACAATAAAGCTGCAATTGAGCTTTAAAGCCAAACTCTGGGGAAACTTGAAAAATTCTCCCTTGCAGTCAGGTTGCTCTCACACTGCAAGAATTAACTGCTCATTAAGGCCCCATGCACACGAGACGCAGGTGCAAACTCTGCTGAACACACGTTTTTAAACGCTGAAACCGGCGTTTATAAACGCGCATTTTGCCGTGTTTGGGGCCGCGTTTAACCGCGTTTGCGTTTATAAGCGTTTCATCATAGACCCTCCCTAAGCTCAAAAAACAGTAAATTTTAACCATTTCAGCCAGTTTGTGAGACCAGAGTGAGTAGCAGCAGCTGAGAGAGCAGCAGTGTACTTGTATTTAGCGTATCACTTGCCACATCATCTGCCACAAGTTGTGGATTGTCCACTTGCCACGTCACCTGGCCACGTCACCTGGCCACGTTACCTGCCACGTCACCTGGCCACGTTACCTGCCACGTCACCTGGCCACGTTACCTGCCACGTCACCTGGCCACGTTACCTGCCACGTCAGCTGGCCACGTCACCTGCCACAAGTTGTGGATTGTCCACTTGCCACGTCACCTGGCCACATCACGTGCCACGTCACCTGCCACAAGTTGTGGATTGTCCACTTGCCACGTCACCTGCCACAAGTTGTGGATTGTCCACTTGCCATGTCACCTGGCCACATCACGTGCCACGTCACCTGGCCACGTCACCTGCCACAAGTTGTGAATTGTCCACTTGCCACGTCACCTGGCCATGTCACCTGCCACAAGTTGTGGATTGTCCACTTGCCACGTCACCTGGCCACGTCACCTAGCCATGTTACCTGCCCACATTACCTGCCACGTCATCTAGCCACGTCACCTGCCACAAGTTGTGGATTGTCCACTTTCCACGTCACCTGGCCACATCACGTGCCACGTCACCTGCCACAAGTTGTGGATTGTCCACTTGCCACGTCACCTGGCCACGTCACCTGCCACGTCACCTGGCCACATCACCTGACACAAGCTGTGGATTGTCCACTTGCCACGTTACCTGCCACAAGTTGTGGATTGTCCACAATGCAATGCAAGCAATTACAGTTTTCTTTTATATTTTTTAAGTTTTTCATCATTTGCCATCATTTTTGAGATTTCTAATGTTAAAAAATAGGTCACCTTTAAAAACGCTTATAAACGCAAAACGCCGGTACCGCGTTTAGCCGCGTTTAGCGTCTGAAACGTGAAAACTTTTGCGTCTGAACCCATTTTTTTGCTTCTGGAAAAACGAGGTTAAACGCAACTGCTTGTAAACGCCAAAAAACGAGACTGTGTGCATGGACACATAGGATAACATTGAATGGGTTCAGGAGCAGTTGAAAAAAGCGTTCAACTGCCTCTGAACGCGCGTTCAACAGCAAATAACAGCGTCTCGTGTGCATGGGGCCTAAAGGTCTAAGGCTACTTTCACACTGAAGTGCTTTGCAAGCGCTATAGCACTAAAAATAGTGCCCTGAAAGAGCATCTCCTCAAACTCCAATGTGAAAGCCCAAGGGCTTTCACACTGGAGCAGTGCGCTGGCAGGATGGTTAAAAAAAAAAAGGTCCTGCTAGCCGCATCTTTGAGGCCCCTGCCCATTGAAATCAATGGACAGCGCCACCGAACCACCGGAAAAGTGCCCCGCTAGCGGTGCTTTACCGCCGACTCCTCAGTGTAAAAGTAGCCTAAGAGATGCAGAAAAGATTTACTTGCCTGTTCTGCTACTCCAAGCTTCTATACAGATCCCCATACCATCTCCTCTCCCATGCCCTAGTCGTATAAGGTCCAGATATCCTCAAGGCAAATGCAATGGATGGGTTTGATGGTAAAAGACAGTCTACCACTGGAGTATGGGGGAGCAGGGGTTCAGATAAGTAAATTTGCTTTTTATTCTCCTCTAGAATAAATGAGCAGTCAACCCTTGCAGTGTAGGCAAAGCCCCCATGCAAGGTAAAATTTTCAAACCACCTGGAGTTGAGGTTTTTGTCCAAAAAATAAATGTTGTATTGGTTATAAAAGCCTAGGTCTTGGGTCATGTGATCAGTTGAAGGGGAGGTTTAATATGACTGATGACCCAATCTAACGGCTACTGATTCATAATTCAGAATCCTACAGGGTTCCTAAGGCTAGTCCTGGAGGGAACCTGATGCAGCATTTTCTCAAGACAGGCTATTTAGCCCTTGAAATACTTTGTGTATCCACATAGGTGTGCCTGGGTACACCCTAATCCTGCGGTTGGCAACCCATCCAATCTAGCGATCTACCTGTTTGATCGCAGGCAGGTGATGGGTAAACCGTGATCTTTCCTTGCCGACCCCCAGAACCTGGACAGGAGAGGTGGCGGGGGGGTGGAACCGATCAGTATTTTCCTCCTCTCGCTGACATTCAGCTGCCACAGGAGGCAAATGAAGATGGGTTCCACTAAATTACACCCCCTGCCGGCCCCTCCTGTCCCTCTTCTTTCTGCTGCCCGGGTTCCCTTGTGTACTCCCTTGCTCCCCCTATTATTTCAGGATGGGGAGCAGGGAAGAGGCCGGTGAAAATGTCACACATGCATATGTGTTGGAGCTGCGAGGTGCACACCCTAATGCGAAAGGCTGCCCAAACCTATGTTTATCCAATAAAGTAAAACTGTTAGGGCTGCTTCACACTAGAATGTGGTTCAGGAAAGAAAAAGTCCCATGCACATTTCCTCCAATGCGTGTGATACCCTTGTGAGATGCACGTGGATGGCATTAATTTTTATTGGCACCACAAGCGCAGCTCACAAATGCAGCATGTTTACGGCCACCAAACTGAATGGCACTACAGTACTGTACCTGTGAATATGCAAAAGTAATGTTTGCAATACTTTTCTACGTTCCTATGCATTTTGATAGCCCATTCAAAAGAATGGGCTTTCAAAATGTGAACATGTGTTCAAGTGTGAACTCTTAAAGCACAACTAAAGGAAAAACATAATTTTTTTGGGGGTTTTGGAAAGAGTGAGCCTGGGTTCAAACTGTAAAAGCTCACATCAGGAGTCCGGTGCGTCTCCATTCACCATTTCACCCTGAATTTTTGGCAGAATTTGGATCTGAAACGGACCAAAAGACGCACAGGGATCCTGTACAATTCGCACCGGAGCCGCTGCGGAAATAGGAGAGCTGGTCACAATCTCACAAGCTATGCGGAGAAATCCCCATCCAATTCACAATAGTGTGGAATACCTGTCAGGTTTTCATTGCTGTTCGTGCTCCTGTTATGAAGCGCTGCCCTCTTGTCATGTTTACTGTTGGCATCGAAAGTATATTTCACATTTTGAGTTGTCCCCCAGAACAGTAATAGAGGGGAAATACATAATCTGGTAACAATTAGGGATTCCCTTACTATGGAGGGATTTTCTGTCAAGGAAGGGAAATCTCCCCAATGGGACACAGATGGCAAAAAACCCTGACAGGGGTTATAACCCTGCCTTATCTTACTAAAATCGCGCTATTTACAATGACTTGTACATCAGACCTAACAAGAAAAGAAATGTGTAGGAAAATGGGATCGAAGAATTTTGGGCCCATCTATAAGCCTCTAATGCAACTTCATAGTCTTCTATATATCTGTTCTTTCCCTTTGCAAACCTTGCACTGATAATTCTTGTTAAAACCACCAAAGAATAAGGCTCCATTTGTACATGCGATTACTGGCTGCAGGAATCACCTCAGGTAGTTGCTGGCTGTGTGAACATGAATATCTGGGGTCACCATCAGCCTGTCATTACAATGTTTGGGATTAGCAGCCACAGCTGTTCATGCCCCGTCTGCTGATTCCAACCCCAGGAATCTGCAGCATGTATATACAGTGGAACCTCGGATTGCGAGTAACGCGGTTAACGAGCATTTTGCAATACGAGCACTGTATTTAAAAAAAAAAAATCCTAACTCGGTTTGCGAGTGTTGTCTCACAACACGAGCAGGATTCAAGCCAAAGTGGTGTGCAGTACCGCATTTGGCCTGAGGTGGGGGGGGGGGGCGCCGAAGTCGATCGGCACAGTTTGGAAATGCTCGGAAAGACACAAAAATACTGTTTCCGAGGCTCTCCGGCGCCCCCCACCTCTGGCCACATGCGGTATTGCATGCTATTAAAGTCAATGCAGAACAAATTATTTTCGTTTCCATTGACTTCAATGGGGAAACTCGCTTTGATATGCGAGAGTACTTTGAATTATGAGCATTCTCCTGGAACGGATTATGCTCGTAATCTAAGGTTCCACTGTATATACATATGCCTTTGCAAATTGAGCCACTCCCACTATCCCTAATCAATATTGCAACTTTGTTTTTCCACTATTGGGTCTGGGTCATACACTTGAAAAGTGACACCTTTTTGACAATGCTTTGGCCACTATGGCGTGACTATTTTAGTAACACTGTAATGCTCTGCTGGAGGCAGCTAGGGCTCTAGTTTATACACTGATCAGCCATAATGCTATGACCCTCCACCATAGCCTGTCAAGGCATGCTGGGGTATCTGGCACCAAGCCATCAATAGCTGAACCTCTAAGTCCTGTAGGTTGTGAGTTATGGCCTTCATGGATTGGGCTTGGTTTTCCAGCACATCCCACAGATGCTTGATTGGATTGAGATCTGGAGAATTTGGAGACTGTAGCCCCATACACACTATCAGTTTTCCTGCAGGTTTTTGTCTTCAGGTTTACCAAAACCATGTAGTGCAAGGGCCTGCCTGATTGCATATGAATTGAAACTCTTAAGGTTTGACCTCATATTAGATGGTTTTGGTAAACCTGAAGATAAAAACCTGCAAGAAAATTGATAGTGTGTATGGGGCTTAAGGCCCCATACACACTAATAGATTTTCTGCAGATTTTTGTCTTCAGACTTGCCAAAACCAAATAATATGAGGTCAAACCTTAAGAGTTTCAATTTTTATGCAATCGGGTAGGCTCTTGCACTACATGGTTTTGGTAAATCTGAAGAAAAAAATCGGCGGAAAATGTAATCGTTTGTATGGGGCTCAAAGCCTCAAACACACGATCGGATTTTCCGCAGACAAAACGTCAGACTTTTGTTGTCCGAAGGGCGTTGGCCAGGAACATGTCTTGCATACAAACGGCAAGGAATTGTCGGCCAACAAACACGAATGTAGTGACGTACTACGTGTCTTTTCAGCTCTTCACCTTCTGCTAATGAGTGTTTGGTGAGCGTTGCTTCCGAGCATGCGTGTTTGTACTTTGGACCTTTATCTGATGGACTTGTGTACACATGCTCGCAAAATCTGACAACAGACCGTTGTCCGTGGAAAATTCTGCCATTCTACATTTGTCCGTGGAAAATCTGACAACAATTGTCTGATGGAGCGTACAAACGGTTGGATTTTTGGACAACAGGCTGTCATCACACAATTCCCGTTGGAAAATCCGATCGTGTGTATGAGGTTTTAGACCCCATACATGCTGTACAACTTTTGTTGTCTGATTTCCTTTAGATATTCCAAAACTATGTAGTGCAAGGGCCTGCCTGATTGAATAAAAAATGGAAACTCTTAAGGTTTGACCTCATTATATGGTTTTGGTAAATCTGAAGGAAAAAATTTGACAGAAAATTGTATAGTGTGTATCCAGCTTTAGTCAAAGCCTCAAACTTGTTGTGTTCCTCAACCCATTTATCAGACCAGGCCACCCATTGTTCAGTGGTCTAGTTCTAAAGTTCATGTGCCCATTGTAGGTGCTTCTGGCTGTGGACAATGGTCAGCATAGGCACTTTACTGGTCTGTGGCTATGCAACACCTTATGAAACAAACTCTGATGGACTGAGTGTTCAGACACCTTTCTATTGGAACCAGTCACCTTTTTTCAGCAATATGAGCTACAGTAGCTTGTCTTTTGGATGAGACTAAACAGGCCAACCATCATTACCTATGTGCGTTGGCCTCCCATGATCCTGCTGCCAGTTTTCCTTCCTTGGACTACTTTTGGTAGGTCCTGACCACTGCAGACCAGGAACTTACCACAAGAGCTGCAGTTTTGGAGTTGCTCTGACCCAGTCATCTAGCCTTCACAATTTGGCCCTTGTCAAAGTCTCTGAAATCCAAATGCTTGCCCATTATTTTCTGCTTCCAACACATCAACTTAACCAGTTGTCTACCGCCCACCGTCAAATGACGGCGGGCGGAAGACTCTCTCTTGTTCTGACCGGACATCATATGACGTTGCGGCTTTAAAAGCAGCTAGGGGGGGGGGCGCGCGTTGCTGGACCCGCGATTGCCCAGTAACTGAGTAGGACCGTGGATCTGTGTGTGTAAACACACAGATCCACGTCCTGTCAGGGAGAGAGGAGACCGATGGTGTGTCCCTTGTATATAGGGACAAAGATCGGTCACCTCCCCCAGTCAGTCCCCTACCCCCCACAGTTAGAACACATCTAGGAAACACATTCCCCTTCCTCGCCCCCTAGTGGTTAACCCCTTCCCTGACAATCACATTTATACAGTAATCAGTGCATTTTTATAGTAGGGATCGCTGTATAAATGTGAATGGTCCAAAAAATGTGTCAAAAGTGTCCGATGTGTCCACCGCAATATCGCAGTCACAATAAAAAAATCACAGATCGCCGCCATTAATAGAAAAATAAAAAAATATGCTATAAATCTATCCCCTATTTTGGATCTGCTATAACTTTTGCGCAAACCAATCAATATACGCTTATTGCGATTTTTTTTTTTTACCAAAAATATGTAGAAGAATACGTATCGGCCTAAACTGAGGGGAAAAATTGATATTTATTATAGTAAAAAGTAAAAAATATTGTGTTTTTTTTTCAAACTTGACGCTCTTCTTTTGTTTATAGTGCAAAAAAATAAAAACCACAGAGGTGATCAAATACCACCAAAAGAAAGCTCTATTTGTGGAAAAAAAAGGACGCAAATTTTGTTTGGGAGCCACGTCGCACGGCCGCGCAATTGTCATTTAAATTGTGACAGCGCTGAAAGCTGAAAAATGGCTTGGGCAGGAAGGGGGTTTTCGTGCACAGTAGGGAAGTGGTTAAAGAGCTCCAGGCAAATACTGTAGCTACTGCCTTTTAATATTAGGGCACGTACATGTCCAGGAATCAAGCGGTGTCCTCGCCCGAGACAATTCTTCAATTGGCTATCGGGAGCTGGCACTGCCATCCTGACTAAGAAAAACTAGCAGCGAAGCCTTGCAGTTTCCCACTGCACTTTGTGAATGGGCCACAGTCTTCTGGGACCTGTGAAGTGTCTCAGAAGACTGCGAGGGAAGAAGGAGGGGTGAACTTCTATCTCAGTTTGCTGCGGTGAACTGAGCTGGAAGTGGGTACCTGTCAAATCCAAGTACCTGCTCCCCCCCCCAAAATGTGCCACATTTGGCAGGAGGCAGACAAGCAGAGCTCCGCTTTAAGCAACGACCCGTTCACTTGCTGCATAATATATCCCACTGACTTTCAGGTGTCATTGTAATGAGAAAAACTGATTTATTCACTTTACCTGTCAGTGGTCATATGTTATGGCTAATTAGTGTATGTAGAGCTACTTTCCTATGGTACATGGCACTAGAGGCGGCTCTAGGCTTTGTGAGGCCTTAAGCAAAACTTAGACACGGGGGCCCCACTATGGCCATAATGGGTAACAAATTTCAAGCAGAGGCAAAATTAGGCAGCCGTGAGGCCCCTGTGAGTGCGAGGCCTTAGGCGACCGCCTAATTAATTTTTGCCTCTGCAGGGCACCACAGAAAAGAGAGGAGAGATGGTTTCCTGAACTATAAAGAGACTTCTGACTCCTCTTATAGCTTCTGCATCGCTGTTACAACAGTTCACTTACACAGAATACTACAAGTGGCTATAAGAGGGAACCAAAATAAAGAAGTTTGTATATTTTTAAGGGCTTAGTGCTGCCCCCACCAAGAGTGGCTCATCCACAAGACTAGGTGGTAGGCCTGGGCCTGGTGAAAGTGAAGGGCCCCAGCTGTATCCTATATACTCTTGTAGTAAGCCAAGGAAATCCAGCAATTGGTCCAAGCTGTGCATCTCCCTGTGATGGGACAGCCATGCTTATACAGACCGGGTTACTTTTCTTTGCTTATTGCAGTCTTGTCAATTTTATTTGAAGGGATGGGGCCTTACCCAGCCCTCAGTCCTGCCATCCTAAGCCCTGTCTCGTGAGTGCCATGGTGGAGAATGCGGCCCTACATCAGCAATAATATTCAGTGTACCTCAGTGCACTCCACAGCTTTCTCTCAGCCAGGCAGCAGATGGCGCTCATACTCCTGGCAGCCGCCTCTTACAATTCAGTCAGCAGGTGGCGAGCGCTCCTCTACAATAGTCTATTCACGTGACTAAGATTGCTCTCGGAAGAGGAAACCGTGTGACCGGAAGTTCTCGGTCGTCCTGAGTGTGGCATTGAGGAGACAAGGTGAGTCTGCTGACAGTCCGGGGAGATAGCTCGACACCTATAGAGGTGCATGCACACACCTGTCTGTAATGACTTCGCTGCTCTCATGGCCAGTGCGGCTTCAGGTGTCCCCTAGTGCTTGAATATTTCACGTATTGCATTTGTGCTATGAGAGCTCATAGACAGAGGATATGTTGTTAGTGATAGGAGCTTGTTATGTGGGGCATTGGGCTGAGTGCTGTCATATGACATCAGCATGGAGAGTGTGGGAATGTAGAGTGGGTGCGCCTCATTATAACATGCTATCTGGGCTTTAGAGATCCCAGTATTCTATTGTAAAGCATAAAATAAACAAATCATTGTTCATACACTGAGTGTATGATGGCTTCATCATATTGTCGTATCAGCTACACACCATTCTAGTTATTCCATACCCCTCTCAGATTTTGTAGAAGATCAGCTTAGCCCGGCCACCTCCCATATCTCCTGATTCGTCCCAGATACCGGCCAATAAAGCTCTGCGCTCCATTTCTTTATGAAAGGTGCTGCAATATACACCTCTTCTCTAGTGATGCCCAGCACAGTGATGATGTCCTTGATGTTTTGACGACCAGTCTTATTTGACCGAGGACATACTGTGAGTGTAGGGCATGTCATAGAAGTGCCCCTGACAGGGCATCACCACCAGTGGTGTCACTAGGGTTGGTGTCACCTGGTGCTGTAAAGCATGGTGTCACCCCCCCCCTGTGTATCCTGTCATGCAGGCAGTGCACGGTCATGGGGCACACCCCAAACCCGTCCCTATAAATGATAGTATAGGGTGGTATAGGGTAAATTAGTGAGATATAGGGCAGTTTGGGGTGTTATAAGGCAAATTAGTGAGGTATAGGGCAGGTTAGGGATCTATGCAGTGACAGCTTGCAGCATAACTGCAGATGAAGACACTCAAGGCTGCTGTGTCCTCGCCTCTTTCTCCTCCTTCAGCCGCGGGATCAGCTAGAGCAGGGGACTTCAAACTACGGCCCTCCAGGTGTTCAGGAACTACAATTCCCATCATGTCTCTGAATGTCAGAGTTTTACAATGCCTCATGGGATTTGTAATTCCGTAACAGCTGGAGGGCCGTAGTTTGAGGATCCCTGAGCTAGAGTAAAGAAGCATGTAGGAGTGGTGACAGCCACACCCCCAGCTCCGCCCACCAATCCTGGCTTAAGGAGATATTGGAGATGCCCGAGGGTTAATGTCACTGACTGGGGAGTGCTATAGGCAGCCTCCCTCGCACGGCTACGTGTCCTGATCACACCGCTCCACTGCAGCTCTGCAAGTGCACGCAGTACTGTATAGTGCACTATGTAGCGGCGGCCCTGGTGTCATCCCTCTGCCGGTCACGAGCATTGGCCCTCCCGCGATGCAGCGGGCGAGCACGCCTGCTAACACTGCTTAACCACTTGCCGGCCGGCTCATGTCAATATACGTCGGCAGAATGGCACGACTGGGCATATTAACGTATCTGTACGCCACATTGTGGGCGCACGCCCGCCGCAAGCTCCGTGAGTGGGTCCCGTGGACTCGATGTTCGCCGGGAGTCCTGAAATTGTCTCACAGAGAGGAAGAACAGGGAAATGCTGATGTAAACAAGCATTTCCCCGTTCTGCCTAATGACAGGACACTGATCACAGCTTTCTGCTGAAAGGTCTATAGAACCTCTTTGGCGTAAAGGTAATGTGTTGGCATGCCTATTGGTGTAAATGAAAAGTAATCATGCAAAAATGTGACATTGTTTGTTGTTCTTTTCTTTTTCTTTTTTCAGCAAATAAACCATGGGGGTTCACTTTGGAGACCTCGCTAAGGTGCGACACGTCATCACTTTCACCTTATCTCCTTTTGAGCAGAGGGCATTTGCCCACGTTTTTTCAAAGGGCTTTCCCAATGTTTTGCGGAGGTGCGCATCAAGCTTCCTGACAGTAGTGCCACGTAAGTGTCAGACCCAACCCTAAATGACATTTGATATTTGTTCTGCATGAAGTCAAAAAAGAAGGGGTAAATAGACGGGGCTATTTTATTTGATGACCATGCAGCATCTTCTAATTTAAATAGACTTGCTAGGATTTGTGTATGCTGGCATCAGACCAGTCAGAATCAGGTCAGATATAGCCATAAGAAAGCATGCTTATAGACACATTCGGGTGTGTGTATCATTTATTAACCATGCGATCGCATTGCATTCCAATTTACTTCTTTAGAGGAGGAAAAGAAAGCAGCAGAATAGGATGTTTCTGTTCTTGTAAAATTGAAATGCAATGCAAAGAAGCCTTAAAATAAATATACATCTAATCACTCAAATCATGTATATATTTGATAAAAGTTGTCCTTTTAAGATCTGTCCACAATACCCCCTCAGGAGCCTTGTCATTTTTTTTTTTTTCCCCCCCCCTCTTCATCTTGCGCATGCACGTTGCTGCTCAATTTATTCCTATAGTGAGAACTGCTCTCTGATGGACTGCTAAAGGCTGCCATGATTACAGCTTCCCATAGGAATGAATAGAGCCATGGTTTGCATTTTCAAGATGGGGGGCATGGCAAGGATGCTTTCTGAATAGAGGCTGTGCAGCTTTAAACAGAGCTGTACAGGCAAGCGTGTTGAAACAAGGGCAGGGGTAAGAGACCAGGTGGTCTACACTCAAGGGAGATGGGGTTCATGCTTGAAAGGCCAGTTTTACCAAAGGTAAAGTTGTCTTTTTTTTTAAGATGTTTCTAAAGCAAAAGTGTTATGGCTGTTTGGAAATGTTAGAGCCTCTTTCTGTTTATTGGTGTCTGGTTCCCAATTGGAGAGCTTAAAGTGGAACTTCACTCTCTTAATCCACATTGACTATTTTTAATACTTATGCTGATAGCTTTTTTACCATTCATCAGTTACTTCCTGGTTTCCAGGCCTAGGCAAATAATGTCATACACCCCAGGAGTCATCAGGAGGGGAGGGATTTCTCAACTAAGCACACCTGACTGCATGCCTGAACTAAGGGCAGATAGATTCCAGGAAGTAAATGCTACATGAATGCCCTTACGCAAGATGTCCACAGCCAGAAGTGCTAGGGCAGTGTTTTTCAAAGTGATTTCTACGTAAGATAAAGCATGGAAACATACACTCACCGGCCACTTTATTAGGTACACCTTGCTGGTATTGGGTTAGGCCCCCTATGGTCTTCAGAACTGCCTTAATTCTTTGTGGCATTGATTCAACAAGGTGTTGGAAACATTTCTCAGAGATTTTGGTCCATATTGACATGATAGCATCACACAGTTGCTGAAGATTTGTCAGCTGCACATCCATGTTGCGAATCTTCCTGTAAAGGGATGGACATGGTCAGTAACAATACTCAGGTAGGCCATGGCATTTAAACAATGCTTAATTGGTACTAAGGGGCCCAAACTGTGCCTAGAAAATATCCCCCACAAGATTACACCAACACCAATGGATCCATGCTTTCATGTTGTTTATGCCAAATTCTGGCCCTACCATCTTAATATTGCAGCTGAAATCAAGACTCATCAGACCAGGCAGTGTTTTTCCAATCTCCTATTCTTCTTTTTATTTTTTATTTTTTTTGAGCCTGTGCAAATTGTAGCCTCAGGTTCCTGTGTTTTTTTTTTTTTTGTTTGTTTGTTATTTTGAGGGGACAGCAAATTTACACTGTTCTACAAGCTGTACACTCACTACTTTACATTGTAGCTAAGTGTCATTTCTTCAGTGTTGTCAAATGAAAAAATATTTACAAAAATGTGAGGGGAGTACTCCCTTTTGTGAGATAATGTAAATTGGACAGTTGTGAATTCCATCAATGGATTTGTTCACATTAATAGTAATTGGGGTAAAAGCACTTGGCACCTAACCACCTCAAGTCCAGACACTTTCACCCGCTTCCAGTCCAGGCCATTTTTCAGCCCTCTCAATGCTCTCACACATTGACAATTACTTAGTCATTCGACACTGCACCCAAATTTTTTTTCATTTTTTGAGACCGATAGAGTGCTCTTCTGGTGGTATTTTATCTCCACTGGGTTTTTTATTTTTTGCTATACAAGCAGAAAAAAATACCAAAAAAAAGTAAAAAAATAAAAATAAAAAAATGTTTTTCTTAGTTTCTGTTATTAAATTTTGCAAGTATATTATCTTTCTATCTAAATTTAGGCCAACAGGTATTCTGCTACTTTTTATTTATTTTTGGTAAAAAAAATAACCCAAATCAGTGTATATTATTTAGTCTGTGAAAGTTAGTCTACAAACTTGGTGTATATATGTTTTAAAATTAAACAGTCCTGATGTACTGACTGCCTCATTTCTTGAGGCTCTAAAATGCCAGGGCAGTACAATTACCCCTTTTTGGAAAGTAGACAGTGCAGGGTATTTAGTCAAATGCATAAAGAGTTTTTATGAAGTTTAACATTTTTTCTTTTTTGGGAGAATTAACAAATTAAATAAAATGTGTTTTGTTTTTTCTTTGTTTTTTTTTTTTCTTCACAAAGTTGCCATTTTAACAAGTTATTTCTCACCCCCCCCCCCCCCCCAAAAAACACCTTCTGTTGTACTTGTACACCATGGTAGAGATCAAAGATCAACCATTTTTGTTTTGTTTAAGGAGTTAACTAACAAGCCTTCAATAAAAGGTAAAAACAAGGATGACACAGAGAAAACTTAGAAAAATATAAAACTAATGTCACTGTAAAATTATAAACTTGGGGCCAGCAGGACGCGCGCCAGTGTGCAGGGGGGGGGGGGGGGTCAGTAGTAAGTAGGGCAGTGTACGCATTGTTCTGTGTTCTCCATTCTGTGCTTATCCCAGCTGACCTTCCAACTGATGAACTGAAGAGGAGAGTCAGCTGGGAAAAGCACAGTCCACTCCTGGGAGGAGCTCAGGCACACTCACACAAAAGCCACAATCTGCCGAGCTATCACAGGTGGCAGAGGCAGTCCCCGTCACACGTAAGCAAAGGGCATGCTGTGAGGCGGGGAATACCTTTGCCGACTAGGATTAGCTATGGTACGTCTCCGCTTTGCTGCCCAGCTCTGCCAGTTGGGGGTCGGCAAGGCAGGAACAATATTTTAATCTACCTGTCAACTGGCTGCGGTTGACCAGTAGATCATGATCGACAGGTTGCTGACCCCTTGCCTAAATGCATAGAGGGGCCCAAAATCCAAGGAGCACCTTTTGGGCTTTTAATGAGCATATATTACACATCTAAAATTATATACTAATAATGGTGCGCTTATTCAGCAATAAATTCTTAAATAATCTGTCACCATAGATAAACATAAACTGCAATAGTAAAAAGAAAAGTCCCAATATTGAAAAAAAAGTCAAAGTCTCTGCTGATTAGGAGTGGATGTCCCTCTCATTCACAAACGATGGATTAAATCCTTGCCAGAAAACAATTTGTTTGCAATCGCCTCCACCATCTACCTCTGAGTAAATTGGCCACTCACCTTAGAGGGAGACCCTTAGGGTCTATTCAAGCCTTGTATATAAATGTAGGGAGGTCTTCAAATATCAGCAACACCAGCGCACAATGTTAGGAACCTACACCTCGTTTGAAGAACGATTCTTGATAGTGCTCAGAATATATAGAGAAAATTCATTGCGCAATATCGTTCAAAATCAGGTTGATTAAAACATATATAGAGTGTGCATTTACATTTTCCACATCTTGTGATTTGTACAAATATTGTCTCCAAGTTGAGATCTCCTTGCCTCTTCCCCGCTAATTCCCAGTGTGACGCCACCGGTTTCACCCGACGCGTTGCATCACTTGTCACGTAACTTCCTCAAGGGATCCCTTGAAAGCGTTTGAAAAGCGTTTTGCTTTTAGGCCAAAAAGTTCCATTTTGGTCTCCTCCGTTCAGAGCACCTTCTTCTACATGTTTGCTGTGTCCCCCACACGGCTTCTCGCAAACTGCAAATGGGACTTATGGCTTTCTTTCAACAATGGTTTTCTTCTTGCCACTCTCCCAGATTTGTGGAGTGCACGACTAATCGTACACGACTAATCATTGTCCTGTGGACAGATTCTCCCACCTAAGCTGTGGATCTCTGCAGCTCATTCAGAGTTACCATGGGCCCTTTGGCTGCTTCTCTGATTAATGCTCTCCTTGCCTGGCCTGTCAGTTTAGGTGGACAGCCATGTCTTGGAGGGTTTGCAGTTGTGCCATACTATTTCCATTTTCGGATGATGGATTGAACAGTGCTCTGTGAGATCTTCAAAGCTTGAGATATTTTCTTTTATAACCTAACCCTTATTTAAACTTCTCCACAACTTTATCCCTGACCTGTGTGGTGTGTCCCTTGTCCTTCATGGTGCTGTTTAACTAAGGTTCATTAACAAGCCTCTGAGGGCTTCACAGAACAGCTGTATTTATACACACAGGTGGACTCTTATTTATTAATTAGGTGACTTCTAAGGGCAATTCGTTCCAATAGATTTTAGTTAGGGGTATCAGAGTAAAGGGGACTGAATACAAATGCACACCACAATTTTCACATATTTATTTGTATAAAAAAAAAATTTAAAACCATTTATCATTTTCCCTCCACTTCACAATTATGTGCCACTTTGTGATGGTCTATCACATAAAATCCCAATAAAATACATTTACGTTTTTGGTTGTAACATGACAAAATGTGGAAAATGTATGTATGAATACTTTTTCAAGGCACTGTAGCATATACTGTATGTGTACCTATTGGGTGCCTGTGTTCTGGTTTTCGTGTGGTCTGCCAGTCAAAAATCATTATCCATATTACGATTGTGCTGGGAGTCTGTCATATTCCCAGTAGGGCTGGGCGATTTTTTTTTCCCCCCCAAAAAATCAGCGAATTTTTTATTTATTTTATTTTAATAAAAAACTCGATATTCGATTCGATTTTTTTTTTTTTTTTTTTTATTATAGTAAAGTGCATCAACAAACAAAATTGCAAAGGCAAACCCTTTCTCTAACTGCAAAGTCAGTGTGCAGTGTGCAACAAAGCTTGTTAAACATCCAAATTATTAATACTGTATTTGGATTTAGCTAATAAAACAACAAAAAATCCTGAGGTTACTCTAAGTTGACTTGAACTGTGCCTGTGCCTCACTGTGCCCATTATTCACTGTGCCCAATGCCTCACTGTGCCCGTACCTGATGCAGCTTTTCGTGGGTTACGGATTTTACTGCTACACTGGCGGCCATTCCATTATTCAAAAGCCGCGCCGCCTCCTCGTCTGTGATAGGTGGAACACTCAATTTCCCAGCATTCAGTGTTCCGCCTATCATGGACATCCGCTCATCCTCATAACACAGACGAGGATGAGAGGATGTCCGTGATAGGCTGAACACTGCCTGCTGTGAAATTGAGTGTTCAGCCTATCAGACAACGAGGACTCTGGAGGACCGGCTTTTGAACACTGCAATGGCCGCCGTCTGCCTACCTGATCAGCGTGTCATGCAGACAGACGGCGGCTTGCGGTTAGTTAGTGTTACATTACATCTACTCGCGGCGGCGAGTAGATGTAATTTTCCCAGTGCCATTCCGGATACGCCCCTTGCAGCCCTGCTACGGAAACTCTGAAGGAAAAAAAGAAAATAATTAAAAAAAGAAAAAAAATCGATTTTCTTCAAATCTGAATCGATTTGAACTCAAAACTCGATTCAAGATTAAAATCGATTTTTCTCTTACCATCCATGGACTGACACGGTGTCTCTTTACACTTTACACGTGGGTTATGTCCCTGCTTGCAGGAGAAGACCTAGGCAGAATGTGAAATGTTATACATACATTCCAAAAGCCAGAGCTGAACAGCCCCACCCAGGGGGCGGTCCCTCCGTACATAACCCTCCCACTACAGTCAGCAGACTTCAGTTTTTTTTCTGCCTAGCAGAAGGAGAAGACGTGGCTCCCTCAGGAGCCAGTCTCCTGACCTATTTTATTCCTTTTTGGAATTCTTTTTTATTTTATTTTTGAGAATCTTCTATCAACTGTCGGCTGGGCAACAGGTTGGGTACAAGATATCCTCGTAGTCTTCCTTGTCCGACCATCGAGCGTGCTGATCCTCGCCTTGTGTGCGTGAGACTCAGTTCACGACAGGCCCCATGACTCCAGGGGTGGCCGGGTTTGCTTTCATGCTCCCACGGTCCTCTCAAGACTGAACAGCTCCTGACTGACTGTATCTTTCGCGGTGGACCGGGCCAACAGCTACTCAGTACTGCACTGTGATAGTCCTGTGAAACACCAGTGTGTCCCTCAGGGGATGGGTAAGTAGTCTCTCCTGCCTGCAGGTGAGTACAAAAGGCTGTGTGTTTCTCTGTGGGGGATTTTCCCTGTCTCCCCCTGTATTTTATTGTCGCTCTCTGTCACCATTACTGGCGCTGGCTGTGTGGGGTGCTTGGGGGTCACACTGTTCTTGGGGGGCTCATGCTGGTCTGCAATGTATGCTTTGGGGCTTTTTTGTGTGTTTTTTTTTTTTTTTTTTTTTTTTTTTTTTTGGGGCCTGAGCGCTGAGTGGCGCTGTGCGTGTGTGCTGTTTCATTTTAACTGCGTCATGGCGGCCATCTTGCCGCGGATCGCCTCAGTGAAGTGCGGTGGCCATTTTCTTGTAGCCCGCGCGCTTTTCAGCACTAGTTTGGCCTCTAGCGCTGCTGTAGCAGCACGAATCTCCTCACAGTCTCCTCACAGCTCACCAGCGCTGACACAGCGCGGTACAGACAGCGGTCCCTGGTCCGGTTTGGCGAGTCCCCTGGGCGCCCCCTCCTCAGTCAGCACAGCCTGTGGGTGGACTTTTTATCTGAGAGAGTCTCAGAGGGGGACAATATGGAGTCTGTGTCACCAGCTTCCCCTAAAAATGTCAGTGGCAACATGCAGTGCTTCAGCACCTGCGGTCCCTATGGACCTGTTGTGGGCAGCCCTGGAATCAATTTCTGACCAGGATGGGAGCTGTGTGCAAGCGCAAGGTACAAAAAAGGCGTCCTCTCCCCACTTTATCTACTCGAGGGCAGTGCGCTGATTCAGATATGGGCCTAGCCACTATCGCTCAGGACCCTAGTTCTGGATGTATGGATGGTTTTGAACAGGACATTCCTTTATGAGGGAAACTCCAGTTCTGAGTCAGTAAATGACAGGGCGTTTGTTAGTGTACTCATGTCTGCGGTGAGGGACACTCTCAAGCTAAAATGCTGCGGATGCAGAACCTCAGGCGGATACTGTCTCCTTTGGTTCTTTTAAGGCCAGGCCTTCTAAAGGGGTTTTTTCCATTGTACTTTCTTTGACAAGCTCATTGATAAGGTCTGGAAAAAGCCGCAGAAGAATTTTTTATGGTCCCGCGGCGTTTGTCTATCAGATACCCCTTTGAAGATGCCCTACTTAAAAAGTGGGCTTCTCCCCCAGTGGTCGACCCTCCAGTCGCCCTGTTGAACAAGGCCACCACTCTCCCGATGGAGGGGACTCCTGCATTAAGGACCCCACTGACAGGAGGTCAGAAGTGGTGCGCATAGCCATGTTTGCCTTGTTGGGATCCGCCCTACGGCCTGTGGTAGCGGCGACCCTTGTGTTTTAAAACACTTACAGGTTGGGCAAAAATGTTGCACCTAGCTGTACAGGAGCATAATCTTCCTCCAGACACAGTTACTCTGGCCCACCAACTGGGCAGGGCCTGGTTTATGTGTGCGACACCACGTTGGACGCGGGCCCTTTAACATCCAGGGCCTCTGTCCCGACGGTGGTATGGCGTCGTCTTATCTGGTTGAAATGCTGGTCTGCTGACCTAGCCTCTAAGAAGCTCCTGACGTATCTACCTTTTTATAGGTGGTAGACTTTTCGATGCTGCTCTGGATGTCATCGTCAAGGATGTCATGGGAGGTAAAAGCACTCTTCTTCCTTAGACTGGCAAGGGTAAGGGGGCCCGCCGCAAACAGGGCCTTTTCCTTTCCAGCAAACAAGGGTTTTTTTCGTCAGTCGGGTCCACAGGTAGGTCCTCCCAGACTGACGGAGTGCGGCTGGTGGGCACAAGCGCCCCTGGGTGCGTAAGCCAAACAAGCGGCTCCCGAGCCCGCCTCCGCGTGAAGTCTTGCCTCCGCCCGACTCTGGGGTGGGGGGACGACTTTGCAGGTCACGAATCGGTGGTCCTCTCGAATCTCCGACTGGTGGGTGTGCGAGGAGGTCACCTCAGGATACAGGATAGTATTCCGATCCTGGCCCCCAGACAGATTCTTTCCCTCAAATCTTCCTCTCCTTCCTACCTGTCGGGCAGCCCTCTTGGGGGCTGTACAGGATTTGATCAGGTCCGGAGTGATTGTGCCGGTTCCGTCACAGGAGAGTTTTCAGGGATTCTACTCGAATCTGTTTGTCGTCCCAAAGGTAGGACGTGGTTCGACCTGTCCTGGACCTCAAGGCCCTGAATGCCTTCGAGAAGGTGCAGAAATTCCGCATGGAATCCATTCGCACGGTGATCGCTACACTCCACCAAAGGGATTTTCTTCTGGCGTCCTTGGACTTCAAGGACGCCTACTTGCATGTTCCGATCTGCGCAAGTCACCGGAAGTTTCTGCGCTTTGCGATCAGCGAAGTCCACTATCGATTGTGGCTCTTCCTTTCGGCCTAGCCTCGGCACCAAGGGTGTTCACCAAGGTGCTTGCTCCGGTTCTAGCCTTCTGTTACAGCGAGGTATTGCTGTCGTGGGCTATCTGGACGATCTTCTGCTAAGAGCAGAAAGTGGATCAGACTTAGAGGAAAGGTGACTATCGTCAATTAGACCCTCAGGGACTCGGGTGGTTCCTGAACATTCAGGAGTCAGTCCTGGTCCCGACTCAGTGTCTGGAGTATCTAGTTCTGATTCTGGACTCCTTGGAGGCAAAGGTATCCTACCTCTGGAGAAGTTGCTGACTCTTCAGTCTGCGGTGCCGGTGCTGACATCCCAAACATGGTTGTCAATCCGTTTTTTGCATGAGAGTCCAGAGACTCGTGGTGGCCTCCTTCGCGGCCGTTCCGTATGCCCAATCACACACCAGGGCATTGCAGAAGGAGATCTTGTCCACCTGGGACAAATCCCCGTTGTCCTTGGATCTTCAGATCCAGGTGATTCACCTGGTCAGGGCGCCCCTGACATGGTGGTTGAGATCCTCGGCTCTTCGGTCCGGAAAGGCGTTCCCCTCCCATCCACTGGACGGTACTCACGACGGACACCAGCCTGACGGGCTGGGGTGGAGTCTGGGGAGTCCTGTCGGCTCATTCCTTGGACTCCGGACGAGCCCGTTTACCAATCACTGTTCTGGTAATACGGGCCATCGGACTGTGTCTCTCCTCAGGTCAGAGAGAGTACGGGGTCGCTCCATCAGGAGCCAGTCGGACACCGCCACGGCGGTGGCGTATGTAAACCATCAAGGGGGAACTCGGAGCTCAGCTGCGGCTTCCGAGGTAGTCCGTATCCTGAAGTGGGCCGGAAGAAATGTGCCGGCTCTGTAGGCCATTTTACATTCTGGGCATAGACAATGGGCAGGCGGACTATCTGAGTCGCCAATCGCCAGACACCGGACCAAGAAGAGTGGTCCTTGCATATTTCAACTCCTTTACCGGCGGTGGGGCACGCCGGATGTGGACCTGCTGGCCTTTCGACTCAATCGCAAGGGTCGAGGTTGTGGCCAGATCCAGGGATCCTTGGGCGATGCCTCGGATGCGTTGGTGGCCCCATAGGGTCCTTATCGCCTGATATAAACTACGGCGATCCTAATTGTTCCGGATTGGCCGCAGCATCACTGGTACGCTGATCTGGTACGTCTCGTCGCGGACGTTCCCTGGCGGTTGCCGATGGGGGAGGACCTTCAGTCTCAAGGTCCTATGCTTCATCCGGCTTACAGTCTCTGGCTTTAACGGCAGGGCTGTTAAAAGCCAGGTGTTGAGGGACCAAGGTCTCTCGGACTCGGTCATTTTGACCATGTTAAGGACACAGAAGTCTTCCTCCAGGCAGATCTATCACCGTGCCTGGAAAGCTTATATCGCCATGTGCGAAGCGCTGGACTGGCGTCCTCGGACGTATTCTGTCCCCAGAATCCTGCGTCCTCTGCAGTGTGGAGTGACCCAAAAGCTTGCCTTGAGTACCATCAAGGATCAGATTTCGGCCTTGGCCGTCTTCTTTCAGCGACCTCTAGCGGGCCATTTTCTTGGTTAGCACCTTGTGTTGGGTTCGCCATGTGCTCCCTCCTGTCAAGCCTCCTCTCCCACCGTGGGATCTGAATTTGGTGCTCTCGGTCCTCCAGGAACCTCCTTTTGGGAATATCCGGGATATTCCCTTCTTGTCTTGTCTCAGAAGGTGGCCTTTTTAGTGGCAATCACTTCTGTTTGACGAGTGTCTGAGTTGGCGGCTTTGTCCTGCAAGTCGCCATGTTTAGTCATCCATAAGGATAAGGCGGTGTTGCATCCGCGACCTTCCTTTTTTGCCAAAGGTGGTGTCGACCTTTCACCTACATGAGGACATTACCCTCCTGTCCTTGTGTCCTCACCCATCGCATCCCAGAGAATTTGCGCTGCACATATTGGAGGTGGTACGAGCCTTACGGGTGTACCTGTCTGCTACTGCTTCTATTCGGAAGTCCGACTCACTATTTGTGACCGTCTCTGGTCCATAACAGGGCCAAGCGGTTTCGTCTGCCATCATTTTTAGGGGAATCAGACAAACCGTCATTCAAGCCTATGCTCTCAAAGGGCGGGCGCCTCCCTTTCCGGTTACGGCGCATTCCACCAGGACAATTGGTGCTTCCTGGGTTTCCCGACATCAAGCGTCGGTTGCACAAGTGTGCAAGGCGGCGACCTGGTCGTCTGTTCATGTCTTTTAAGTTTTATAAGGTTAATGTGGCTGCATCTTCGGATGCTTCCTTCGGCCGCAGGGTGCTGCAGGCCGCTGTTTAAGTTTGCGACTCCTCCGTTGAGGAGCTCTGCCTTCTTGGAGTGAAGTTTTGGTTTTTCCATTTATACTGCTCCCATCCCTCTTGACACTGCTTTGGGACATCCCACGTGTAAAGTGTAAAGAGACACCGTGTCAGTCCATGGATGGTAAGAGAAAATAGGATTTTTTGTACTCACCGTAAAATCCTTTTCACTGACATCCATGGACTGACACGGCACCCACCCTTCCTTTTAAGTTTGTACTGCTTTGTTACGAACTGAAGTCTGCTGACTGTAGTGGGAGGGTTATGTACGGAGGGACCGCCCCCTGGGTGGGGCTGTTCAGCTCTGGCTTTTGGAATGTATGTATAACATTTCACATTCTGCCTAGGTCTTCTCCTGCAAGCAGGGACATAACCCACGTGTAAAGTGTAAAGAGACACCGTGTCAGTCCATGGATGTCAGAGAAAAGGATTTTACGGTGAGTACAAAAAATCCTATTTTTTCCCAGCCCTAATTCCCAGTGACACTTATGACGCATGCACACTGGACGTTATAAAAACGGCAATAGCTTTAGCTGTAGAATGGCATGTTAAAAACTATACTCCCACAAAAGCAGCCTTAGAGTGTGAGTGTGAGTGTGAGTGTGAGTGTGTGTTTTTTATCATCAAACAAGTTTATTAATAAACAAACATGAATTGCATGTACAACAAAAAAAATACAAAGTGAAAAAAGAACATTGAATTGCACATAGTGTTATATGACAAGACTTAACAGTGGGTATGGGGTAAAACTAAAACAAATCTGGGTGCACATCTAGGGCCCTCCGCCGAGCCATAGATATACATCAGTAAACAAAAAACAGGCTATCAAAAGCCGCCCTGCTGATAGCAAGACACATACATGGTTAAACACGGAGTATGACCCCCATTATAAATTTACTAACCAGGAGACTTGAAGTCCATATCAAGATACTCATTATGAAGTACAGGTCAGCAATGACTGTAACCATCTATTCCATACTTTATTTTATTTTCTTGGCCATCTATACTCATAGGGGATGTATTTCTTAAAAGGCAAGGTGATGTTTATCTCGGCAATCCAGGCCTCAAGCATAAGGGTTGCAGCTAGGGGTGCAACGGATCAAAAAAACTCACGGATCGGATCGATCCTCGGATCAGGGGGTCATGGATTGAATCATGTTCGGATCGGCAAAAAAAAAACTTATGTTAAATTTTCAATTTCACAGTTATTTTCAACACAAAACGGAGCTTATAAACTTAAATACAGTATTTGTAAATCCAACGGACTCTTTACATGTTAAATTTTCAAAGCAGCAGCAAACCTGCTGACCTTACATGGTTGCTAATGTGACAGAACACCTCTGATTTTCACATTTAACTAAATGTTAAATGTGAAAATCAGAGGTGTTCCGTCACATTAGCAACCATGTAAGGTTTGCTGCTGCTTTTAAAATGTTAAACGGTCCGATGGATTTCCAAATACTGTATTAAAGCTGATAAGCTCTGTTTTGTGTGGAAGCTTTGGGTGTAACAAGATGTCCGCTTGTCCCCTTCTCTCATTACTGTGTGGGGTGGCGCAAGATGGCGGCGAAACGTCATTAGAGCGGCCTCTGCCGGGTGTACCAAGATGGCCGCCGCTCCGGAGCTAGGCCGAAGCCGCGGCCTTTCCTACGGCCGAGGCTCCGGAGCGCGTAGTGATCCGATCCGAACAGGGTGGCCCGTTCGGATCACCACCGATCCGTTGCACCCCTAGTTGCGGCCTGTATCTATATTCGAGCTACTAGTTTCCTAGTAGTGAACAAGGTTTCATGCACAAATCTGAGAGTGTGTTTTTCCATATCTGAATCTGGGAATAATCCCAATAAACATTGCCTGAGGTCCATTGTCATTGGTGAGCCCATCTGGTCATGAAGGAATTGTACCACTTGCTCACAAAATCCTTGAACACTAGGACAATGCCAGATTAAATGCCCAAAGGTTCCAACGGCTGTCAAACATTTGGGACACATGGGTCTCACAGAGGGACAGAATTTAGTCATTTGTTCTGGTGTGAGATATGTATTCTTCATAGGGCATATGCATGTATGTATGTGTAAGTCAGTCAGACATTTTTGGGAGACACCAATTTACTAGACTCCAGCACCTCACTCCAATCCTCCTCATCCATTTCACCTGCATCCACCTCCCATTTCTGCCTTACCGAGTAAGCAAGCTGAGATGCGGATGGGGTAAGTAGCATGTCCTGAAAAGTCAAGATCATTTTGGAGAACATGCAACAATTTAAATATACCTTTTAAAGTCCAGACCTTTGGGTCAGGTATCTGGAAAAACTTGCCCGACTGTGTGAGTGTTTTTACAGCTGGAAAACTTCTACTCAAACCTACTAGTTCTGAGGGGTTTTCCAGCCAGAAATTGCTCCTGCCAAAAAACTCTGCTAAAAGCCTGTGTGTGCATGGATACAGTGGGTACGGAAAGTATTCAGACCCCCTTAAATTTTTAACTTTGTTATATTGCATCCATTTGCTAAAATCATTTAAGTTAATTTTTTCCCTCATTAATGTACACACAGCACCCCATTATTGACAGAAAAACACAGAATTGTTGACATTTTTGCAGATTTATTAAAAAAGAAAAACTGAAATATCACATGGTCCTAAGTATTCCGACCCTTTGCTGTGGCACTCATATATTTAACTCGGGTGCTGTCCATTTCTTCTGATCATCCTTGAGATGGCTCTACACCTTCATTTGCGTCCAGCTGTGTTTGATTATACTGATTGGACTTGATTAGGAAAGCCACACACCTGTCTATATAAGACCTTACAGCCCACAGTGCATGTCAGAGCAAATGAGAATCATGAGGTCAAAGGAACTGCCTGAAGAGCTCAGAGACAGAATTGTGGCAAGGCACAGATCTGGCCAAGGTTACAAAAAATTTCTGCTGCACTTAAGGTTCCTAAGAGCACAGTGGCCTCCATAATCCTTAAATGGAAGATGTTTGGGACGACCAGATCCCTTCCTAGAGCTGGCCGTCCGGCCAAACTGAGCTATCGGGGGAGAAGAGCCTTGGTGAGAGAGGTAAAGAAGAACCCAAAGATCACTGTGGCTGAGCTCCAGAGATGCAGTCGGGAGATGGGAGAAAGTTGTAGAAAGTCAACCATCACTGCAGCCCTCCACCAGTCGGGGCTTTATGGCAGAGTGGCCCGACGGAAGCCTCTCTTCAGTGCAAGACATATGAACGCCCGCATGGAGTTTGCTAAAAAAAAAACACCTGAAGGACTCAAAGATGGTGAAAAATAAGATTCTCTGGTCTGATGAGACCAAGATAGAACTTTTTGGCCTTAATTCTAAGCGGTATGTGTGGAGAGAACCAGGCACTGCTCATCACATGTCCAATACAGTCCCAACAGTGAAGCATGGTGGTGGCAGCATCATGCTGTGGGGGTGTTTTTCAGCTGCAGGGACAGGACGACTGGTTGCAATCGAGGGAAAGATGAATGCGGCCAAGTACAGGGATATCCTGGATGAAAACCTTCTCCAGAGTGCTCAGGACCTCAGACTGGGCCGAAGGTTTACCTTCCAACAAGACAATGACCCTAAGCACACAGCTAAAATAATGGAGTGGCTTCACAACAACTCTGTGACTGTTCTTGAATGGCCCAGCCAGAGCCCTGACTTAAACCCAATTGAGCATCTCTGGAGAGACCTAAAAATGGCTGTCCACCAACGTTTACCATCCAACCTGACAGAACTGGAGAGGATCTGCAAGGAGGAATGGCAGAGGATCCTTAAATCCAGGTGTGAAAAACTTGTTGCATCTTTCCCAAAAAGACTCATGGCTGTATTGGATCAAAAGGGTGCAAATACTAAATACTGAGCAAAGGGTCTGAATACTTAGGACCATGTGATATTTCAGTTTTTCTTTAATAAATCTGCAAAAATGTCAACAATCCTGTGTTTTTCTGTCAATATGGAGTGCTGTGTGTACATTAATGAGGAAAAAAATGCACCTAAATGATTTTAGCAAATGGCTGCAATATAACAGAGAAAAATTTAAGGGGGTCTGAATACTTTCTGTACCCACTGTATATAAGATAACATGCTGGAGAGTTTACTGGCTGCAGAAAAAAAATACCTCACCCTTTAGCAAGTCTCCAGATAATGGTCAACATATGTTAAACTCAAATTACTGTTTTTTTTTTTTTGTTTTTTTCTCTTTTGTTGTTGCCTTCTAAAAAACACTGGAGCTTGATGTGAATATCTAATTTGTGTTCTCCTTAACTGCTACTATTTATAGTGACTGTTTATTGACAATATATGCTTGTAATTTTGAAAATGTAATAAAAAAAATTTGACAAGAAAAAAAATTCCCCAAAAACAGCAGCTGTAAAACCATCTAGTGTGAATGAGGCCTAAAAGGGGCAGATTGTAGCAATAGGGGACTTTGGAAAAGATAAGAGTTCTCATTTTGTTAAGCACTATGCTCAGAAACCATCTGATATATGCTAACCTGCCTTTCTGTTTGTTTGGTTTTTTTTTTTTTTTTTTTTTTTTCAGCCTTTGCTCTGGCATACATAACCTACAACTGGGGGACAAGAGAGCATGAGAGATTGAAGAAGAAGGACCCTGCCCTGTATGAGAACGACCAGTAAAGACATCTGAACTGGCTATATATCCATCCTGAACTCTGACTCTTTCCTGCACTCTGTGTGGAAGCATATTTATTGGGATGTCTAATTGTACCTTAAATACATTAAAGATTTTTCACTGTAATGTTAAGTTTTACATATTTCCATCATTTATGTGGGGAAAAAAAATTCTTGTACCCATTTTATAATGACGAAGCATCTGTATATTAATCACTTCCCTACCGCATGCCGTCATATGGCGTCCTGGACTTTTTTTTGGGGGGGGGGGGGTATCTACAGCTGCAGGCATCATTCAGATATCCGTCTTTGCAGCCTGCAATTCTGTGCACAATAAGAACGGTCATAGCAGCAGTTCCGCCGCTTGATCGTTCTTATAGGCGACGGGACGTCCCCCCCCCCATCCCGCCGCTTCTCCGGGCTCTCCCGTGCCATTGGGGGCCCAGAGAACGAATCGGCCCGCGTCGGATGATGGTGATCGAGATTTCCTGTGACCAGATGGTCACCAGTCTTCTCTATGACCGTTGGAGGCCCGAGCGCGACGTTATGACGTCACGCCTGGGTTACTGGATGCAAACAAGGCCACAATCGTGGCTGTCAGCATGAGATCAGTGGGTTTTTTTTTCTTTGTTTTTTTTTCTCGATCTCATGCTCTCCAGCCTGGAGGAGAGATGTGGGGTCTTATTGACCCCCGCATCTCTCCATAAAGAGGACCTGTCACAATAGATTTCTATTACAAGGGATGTTTACATTCCTTGAAATAGGAATAAAAGTGATAAAAAAAAAAGGGTAAAAATAAAACAAATTAAGTAAAATAATAAAAAATAAAATAAAACGCCCCTCCTCTGTAACTCTAAACTGGTAAACTGTAAAAAAAAAAAAAAAAAATTTGATTTTTAACCACTTAAAGGAGTTGTAAAGGTACATTTTTTATTTTCTAAATAGGTTCCTTTAAGCTAGTGCATTGTTGCTTCACTTACCTTTTCCTTTGATTTACCTTCTAAAGGTTTGTTTTCTTTGTCAGAATTTCTCACTTCCTGTTTCTCCTCACTGAACTCCACACCATCATCCGAGTGGTGTGGAGTCATCCAGAACAGCTTACTGAACAGCTTACTGAGGATAAACAGGAAGTGAGAAATTCAGACAAAGAAAACAAAGAAAAAAAACATTTAGAAGGGAAATCTAAGGAAAAGGTAAGTGAAGCAACAATGCACTAGCTTAAAGGAACCTATTTAGAAAATAAAAAATGTACCTTTACAACTCCTTTAAGCCCCGGACCATTTTGTAGCTAAAAGGACCAGAGGTGTTTTCAGAATTTTGCACTGCGCTGCTTTAACTGTAAATTGTGCGGACATGCAATGTTGTACCCAAACGAAATTTGCGTCCTTTTCTTCCCACAAATAGAGCTTTCTTTTAATGGTATTTGATTGCCTCTGCGATTTTTATTTTTTGCGATTATAAACGGAAAAAGACCGAAAATCTTGAAAAATGATATTTTCTACTTTTTGTTATAAGAAAAATCGAATAAACTCAATTTTAGTCATACATTTAGGCCAAAATGTATTCAGCCACATGTCTCTAGTAAAAAAAAATGTCAATAAGCGTATATTTATTGTTTTGCGCAAAAGTTATAGCGTCTACAAACTAGGGTACATTTTCTGGAATTTACACAGCTTTTAATTTATGACTGCCTATCTCATTTCTTGAGGTGCTAAAATGACAGGGCAGTACAAAACCCCCCCAAATGACCCCATTTTGGAAAGTAGACACCCCAAGGAAATTGCTGAGAGGCATGTTGAGCCCATTGAATATTTTTATTTTTTTGTCCCAAGTGATTGAATAAAAAAAAAAATTACAAAGTTGTCACTAAATGATATATTGCTCACACATGCCATGGTTATATGTGGCATTGCACCCCAAAATACATTCTGCTGCTTCTCCTGAGTATGGGGATACCACATGTGTGGGACTTTTTAGGAGCCTAGCCGCGTACGGGACCCCGGAAACCAAGCACCGCCTTCAGGATTTCTAAGGGCGCAAATTTTTGAGTTCACTCCTCACTACCTATCACAGTTTTGAAGGCCATAAAATGCCAAGATAGCACAAAGCCCCCACAAATGACCCCATTTTAGAAAGTAGACACCCCAAGCTATTTGCTGAGAGGCATGGTGAGTATTTTACAGCTCTCATTTGTTTTTGAAAATGAAGAAAGACTTTTTTTTCTTTTTTCAATTTTCAAACCTTTTGTGACAAAAAGCGAGATCTGCAAAATACTCAACATACCTCTCAGCAAATAGCTTGGGGTGTCTACTTTCCAAAATGGGGTCATTTGGGGGGGTTTTGTGCCATCTGGGCATTCCATGGCCTCCAAAACTGTGATAGGCAGTGAGGAGTGAAATCAAAAATTTACACCCATAGAAATCCTGAAGGTGGTGCTTGGTTTTCAGGGTCCTGTACGCGGCTAGGCTCCCAAAATGTCTCACACATGTGGTATCCCCGTACTCAGGAGAAGCAACAGAATGTATTTTGGGGTGCAATTCCACATATAACCATGGCATGTTTGAGCAATATATCATTTAGTGACAACTTTTTGTACATTTTTTTTTTTGTCATTATTCAATCGCTTGGGACAAAAAAAAAATATATTCAATGGGCTCAACATGCCTCAGCAAATAGCTTGAGGTGTCTACTTTCCAAAATGGGGTCATTTGGGGGGGGTTTTGAACTGTCCTGGCATTTTATGCACAACATTAGGAAGCTTATGTCACACATCATCCACTCTTCTAACCACTTGAAGACAAAGCCCTTTCTGACACTTTTTGTTTACATGAAAACATATTTTTTTTTTTTGCAAGAAAATTATGTTGAACCCCCAAACATTATATATATATATATATATATATATATATATATATATATATATATATAATTTTAAAGCAAAGGCCCTACAGATTAAAATAGTGGGTGTTGCATTTTTTTCCCCACACAGTATTTGCGCAGCGATGTTTCAAACGCATTTTTTGGGGAAAAAAAACACACTTTTTTTAATCTTTAACCACTTAACGACCGCCCACTGTAATTATACGTCGGCAGAATGGCACCGAGAGGCAGAATCACGTATATGTACGTGATCGCCTTTGTATAGTTGGGGGGTCCGATCGGACCCCCCCTTCTGTACAGTGAGCGGTGGTTAAGTGTTCGGGAGCGATCCGGCATGAGGGGACGTCCGTTCGATTCCGGCCACCCCCTCTCGATCGCTCCCGGCGAATGAGAGAGCTTCCCCTGCCTGTAATGTAAACACAGGCAGGAGGAAGTGATGTCATCTCTCCTCGTGTCGGTCTTTTCGATCCGGCGCGAGGAGAGAAGACATCTCACAGTAAGTGCACCAACAGCCCACTGACACCAGTACACGTAGGCACACAAATCACCCCCAGTCACAGTGCACCGTTTGCAGTGATCATTTTTTTTACTGATCACTGCAATCAGTGTCATTTGTGACTGTAAAAAGTTGCAGGGCAGTAGGATTAGGCCCCTTTAGGTCCAAGGTAGCCCCCTAACCCCCCCTAATAAAGGTTTAACCCCTTGATCGCCCCCCAGGTAACCCTTTCACCCCCTAACGCCAGCGTCACCAAGCGATCGTTTTTCCGATCGCTTTTTTCTTGTCTCTGGTGTCCTAGATAGCCAGTTAATTATTTTTAGGTTTGCCGCAGGTTTTTATTAGCGTCAGGTACCCCCATATATTATTTTAACCCCCTGATTGCCCCTAGAGTTAACCCTTTCACCAGTGATCACTGTATAAGCGTCACTGGTGACACTGGTTACCCTGTGAGTTATTTCGTTATTTAGGTAACCCGTCAGGTTTTTATATAGCGTCGGGTACCCCCATATTTACCTAATAAAGGTTTTAACCCCCTGATTGCCCCTAGTTAACCCTTTCACCAGTGATCACCATATAAAGGTTACAGGTGACGCTGGTTGGTTAGTTTGCTTTTTATAGCATCAGGGCACCCGCCGTATATAACCCAATAAAGGTTTAACCCCCTGATCGCCCGGCGGGTGATATCAATTAGGTTTTAGCGCCAGAGAGGGTCTGCGTCGCCCCAGGCAGCTTTAGGTTAGTGCCAGTAACGCTAACACCCACGCGCAAAGCATACACCTCCCTTAGTGGTATAGTATCTGATCAGATCTATACTAGCGTCCCCAGTGGTTTAGGGTTCCCAAAAACGCAGTGTTAGCGGGATCAGCCCAGATACCTGCTAGTACCTGCGTTTAGCCCCTCCGCCCAGCCCACCCAAGTGCAGTATCGATCGGTCACTGTCACTTACCAAACACAACACACATAACTGCAGCGTTCGCAGAGACAGTCCTGATCCCTGCAATCGCTAACAGTTTTTTTGGTAGCGTTTGATACATTTGGTGACAGTCAGGTGCTTTTTTTACCTGTGAATCTTACTAGTGTACCCCTAAATTTAGAGCCCAAAATGGCAAGTCGAAGGTACACTAGTAAAGAGGCCTACGAGATTCTGAGCATGACAGATAGTGAAGAGGAGGTCACGTATCTGTCAGATTCAGGCTCAGAATATCTTCCCGTAGAAGACAGTGACGTCAGCGGCCCCACGTCAGATAGCTCTGACGACGAAGTTGAGGTCCCTGCTAAGGTCAGGCGTACCCGATCCCGATCTTCTGAGGTTGTTGAGGAGCAAGAACCGCAGGGCTCTCGTATCATGGAGCAGAGTAGTACAAGCGCCGCTATTCCTTCTGGTGAATTGGCAAGCACCAGCGGCCTAGTACAGCCTGGGCGTACATCCAGCACTGCAGTATCACGTGGTGACGTGGCGAGTCCCATAAGTGCAGTTCAAGCTGGCGAGGTGGCAAGCACAAGTAGTGTCCCGCTGCCACCAAGAAGACAAAGGCAGGCCCGTCGTGCCCATAGTGCCCATCCTGCAGAATTCGCCTATCCTGATTGGGTCCCCACCACTTCTGCAGAACCCGTACTTCCCCCATTCACTGCCCAACCCGGTATTCAGGTGGAAACAGCTGATTTTATGCCAATCGATTATTATTCGCTGTTTTTCACGGAAGATCTCTATAGATCTATTGTGGACCAGAGTAATTTGTATGCTGGTCAATTCATCGCCGCTAACCCCCAGTTGCCTAAAATTGCCAAAGATTGGAAACCAATTACGGTTTCCGAATTTAAAACCTTTCTGGGCCTTTCCCTCAACATGGGCACACATAAATTCCCGTCATTGCGTGCTTATTGGTCCATGCACCCAATTGACCACATGCCCGTGTTCTCTGCCTCCATGCCCAGGACACGATACGAGCAGATTTTGCGGTTCATGCACTTCAACGACAATGAACTTTGTCGTCCACGTGGGGACCCTGAGTACGACCGGCTCTATAAAATTCGGCCCCTCATAAACCACTTCAACAAACGTTTTGCAGCCTTGTTTATTCCCGATCAAGTTGTCTGCGTTGATGAGTCCCTGATTACATTTTCTGTCCGCTTGTCTTTCAAGCAGTACCTTCCCAGCAAGCGTGCCAGATACGGGGTCAAGCTCTATAAGTTCTGTGACAGGGCAACAAGCTATGTATGGAGCTTTATGGTTTATGAGGGAAAAGATAGTCAGGTTGAGCCGGTCAACTGCCCAGATTACATAGGGAGCGCTGGCAAGATAGTGTGGAAATTGGTGTCACCCTTATTCGGAAAGGGGTACCACTTGTATGTGGACAATTATTACACGAGCGTGCCACTGTTTAGTCACTTGTTTGATCATCAGATTGGAGCATGTGGCACCGTGCGACCTAATCGCCGGGGCTTTCCCCAGCGGCTTGTAGATGCCCGTCTTAGGCTGGGGGAGAGAGCCTGCGTGAAGTGTAATAACTTGCTCGCTATGAAGTGGAGGGACAATAAGAATGTTTTCCTTCTTACCTCCCTTCATGCAGACACGACAGTCCAAATTCGTACGGCGACTGGTGTTGTGGAGAAACCCCTCTGTGTCCACGAATATAACCAAAATATGGGAGGGGTGGACCTCAACGACCAGTTGATGGCGCCGTATCTAATTGACCGTAAGGCGAGACGCTGGTACAAAAAAGTGTCTCTATCCTTATTCCAATTGGCTTTGCTGAACGCTCATGTGCTATACAGAGCTTCAGGCGGGACGTTATCTCTTCTAAAATTCCAGAATGAGATAGTCACAGAACTCCTGTATCCAGGCGGTTCTGCACCTCACCATCCCCTACCAAATGCAGTAAGCCGGCTGCATGAGAAGCATTATCCGTATGCCCTCCCGAGTACCCCTACCCAACGAACCGCCCAAAAAAGATGTCGTGTCTGTAGCAAGCGCGGATTTAGGCGTGACACCCGTGTTTTTTGTCCACTCTGTCCTGACAAATCTGGTCTTTGCCTTGGTGAATGTTTTGATCGCTACCACTCAAAAGTGAAGTTTTAGCGTAGGGTACAGCATTTCACAGACTAGGACACACTTACACAGGGTCTCCCAAGATGCCATTACATTTTGAGAGACCCGAACCATTACAGTTGGTAAAGTTACAAAAAAAAGTGTAAAAAAGAAAAAAAAAAAACGTAAAAAACAAAACACGAAAAATATATAAAAAATAAAAAAATAAAATAGTTGTCGTTTTATTGTTCTCTCTCTCTATTTTCTCTCTATTGTTCTGCTCTTTTTTACTGTATTCTATTCCGCAATGTTTTATCATGCTTGCTTTTCAGGTATGTAATTTTTTGTTTTCAGGTACGCCATTCAGTTGCAGCGCGGATCTATTTATCTTGACAGCAACAGCGTTTGCTCCCACGATACATAAAGCCATGACTCCAACGCTGTAGGAGGTGATTTCACCACCACAGTTTAAAAAAAGAGCATATATGCCGAAGCATGGGGGCAGCAGGGGCGGAGGAGCGATTTTTCTCCTAATGCCGCGTATATACGGTCGAAATTCCGACGGAGGCTTGCCCGTGGAAAAGTCCGACTGTGTGTACGCGGCATAACCTTTTATGCCGCGTACATACGGTCAAAATTTCGACAAAGGCTTGCCCGTGGAAAAGTCCGACCGTGTGTACGCGGCATAACTTTTTTGCGAGAGGATGCCCCCATGCTTCGGCATATATGCCCATCATTAGAAGTGGGTGGATGAAGGGAGGTATTCTAATGGTGGGCATACCCACCGATCAATCTCTTTTTTTCGTTCAGCCAACAGGCTGCATGAAAAAAAAGATTACAATACATGTCCAACAAGGACCAGCAACGTACTGGTATGTTGCTGGACTTTGAATGGTTATACCAGATTGATGCCTGCGGGTATCATTCTTTTCAGCCAGCGGCCGGCTTTCATGTAAAAGCAATCCTAGTGGCTAATTAGCCTCTTGACTGCTTTTACAAGCAGTGGGAGGGAATGCCCCCCCCCCCCGGATATAAACAGCGCCATTAGGAAAGCATTTTATCACACCGATCTTGGTGTGGTCAGATGCTTTGAGGGCAGAGGAAAGATCTAGGGTCTAACCCCCCATTTTTTTTCAAAAAAAGAGTACCTGTCACTACTTATTGCTATCATAGGGGATATTTACATTCCCTGAGATAACAATAAAAATGATAAAAAAAAAAAAAAATATGGAAGGAACAATTTAAAAATAAAATAAAAAAGCAAAATAAATTAAAAAAAAAAAAAAGCACCGCTGTCCCCCCCCCCCCTGCTCTTGCGCAAAGGCGAACGCAAGCGTCGGTCTAGCGTCATATGTAAATAGCAATTGCATCATGCATGTGAGGTATCACCGCAAAGGTCAGATCGAGGGCAGTAATTTTAGCAGTAGACCTCCTCTGTAAATCTAACGTGGTAACCTGTAAAGGCTTTTAAATGCTTTTAAAAATGAATGTAGTTTCTCGCCGCTGCGCGTTTGTGCGCAATTTTAAAGCATGTCGTGTTTGGTATCTATGTACTCGGCCTAAGATCATCTTTTTTATTTCATCAAACATTTGGGCAATATAGTGTTTTTTAGTGCATTAAAAATAAAAAAAGTGTGTTTTTCCCCCAAAAAATGTGTTTGAAAAATCGCTGCGCAAATACTGTGTGGAAAAAAAAAATGCAACACCCACTATTTTAATCTGTAGGGCCTTTGCTTTAAAAATATATATAATGTTTGGGGGTTCAACATAATTTTCTTGCAAAAAAAAAAATGTTTTCATGTAAACAAAAAGTGTCAGAAAGGGCTTTGTCTTCAAGTGGTTAGAAGAGTGGATGATGTGTGACATAAGCTTCCTAATGTTGTGCATAAAATGCCAGGACAGCTCAAAACCCCCCCAAATGACCCCATTTTGGAAAGTAGACACCTCAAGCTATTTGCTGAGAGGCATGTTGAGCCCATTGAATATTTTAATTTTTTTGTCCCAAGTGATTGAATAATGACAAAAAGAAAAAAAAAAAAATTACAAAAAGTTGTCACTAAATTATATATTGCTCAAACATGCCATGGTTATATGTGGAATTGCACCCCAAAATACATTCTGTTGCTTCTCCTGATTACGGGGATACCACATGTGTGAGACTTTTTGGGAGCCTAGCCGCGTACGGGACCCCAAAAACCAAGCACCGCCTTCAGGATTTCTATGGGTGTAAATTTTTGATTTCACTCCTCACTGCCTATCACAGTTTCGGAGGCCATGGAATGCCCAGATGGCACAAAACCCCCCCAAATGACCCCATTTTGGAAAGTAGACACCCCAAGCTATTTGCTGAGAGGTATGTTGAGTATTTTGCAGATCTCGCTTTTTGTCACAAAGTTTTAAAAATTAAAAAAAAAAAAATATGTCTTTCTTCATTTTCAAAAACAAATGAGAGCTGTAAAATACTCACCATGCCTCTCGGCAAATAGCTTGGGGTGTCTACTTTCCAAAATGGGGTCATTTGTGGGGGTTTTGGGCTATCTTGGCATTTTATGGCCTTCAAAACTGTGATAGGTAGTGAGGAGTGAAATCAAAAATTTGTGCCCTTAGAAATCCTGAAGGCGGTGCTTGGTTTTCGGGGGCCCGTACGCGGCTAGGCTCTCAAAAAGTCCCACACATGTGGTATCCCCGTACTCAGGAGAAGCAACCAAATGTATTTTGGGGTGCAATTCCGCATATAACCATGGCATGTGTGAGCAATATATCATTTAGTGACAACTTTTTGTACATTTTTTTTTCTTTTTGTCATTATTCAATCACTTGGGACAAAAAAAAATATTCAATGGGCTCAACATGCCTCTCAGCAATTTCCTTGGTGTGTCTACTTTCCAAAATGGGGTCATTTGGGGGGGTTTTGTGCCATCTTGGCATTTTATGGCCTTCAAAACTGTGATAGGTAGTGAGGAGTGAAATCAAAAATTTATGCCCTTAGAAACCTTGAAGGCTGTGCTTGGTTTTTGGGGTCCCGTACGCGGCTAGGCTCCCAAAAAGTCCCACACATGTGGTATCCCCGTACTCAGGATAAGCAGCAGAATGTATTTTGGGGTGTAATTTCACATATGCCCATGGCATGTGTGAGCAATATATCATTTAGTGACAACTTTGTGCAAAAAAAACAAAGTTTGTCATATTCCCGCAACTTGTGGCAAAATATAAAATATTCCATGGACTGAACATGCCTCTCAGTAAATAGCTTGGGGTGTCTACTTTCCAAAATGGGGTCATTTGGGGGGATTTTGTGCTATTTTGGCATTTTATGGCCTTCGAAACTGTGATAGGTAGTGAGGAGTGAAATCAAAAATTTGCGCCCTTAGAAAGCCTGAAGGCGGTGCTTGGTTTTTGGGGCCCCGTACCCGGCTAGGCTCCCAAAAAGTCCCACACATGTGGTATCCCCGTACTCAGGAGAAGCAGCAGAATGTATTTTGGGGTGCAATTCCACATATAACCATGGCATGTGTGAGCAATATATCATTTAGTGACAACTTTTTGTACATTTTTTCTTTTTTTTTTCTTTTTGTCATTATTCAATCATTTGGGACAAAAAAAAAAAATATTCAATGGGCTCAACATGCCTCTCAGCAAATAGCTTGGGGTGTCTACTTTCCAAAATGAGGTCATTTGTGGGGTTTTGTGCCATCTTGGCATTTTATGGCCTTCAAAACTGTGATAGGTAGTGATAGGTAGTGAGGAGTGAAATCAAAAATTTATGCCCTTAGAAACCTTGAAGGCGGTGCTTGGTTTTTGGGGTCCCGTACGCGGCTAGGCTCCCAAAAAGTCCCACACATGTGGTATCCCCATACTCAGGAGAAGCAGCAGAATGTATTTTGGGGTGTAATTTCACATATGCCCATGGCATGTGTGAGCAATATATCATTTAGTGACAACTTTGTGCAAAAAAAATAAAGTTTGTCATATTCCCGCAACTTGTGGCAAAATATAAAATATTCCATGGACTAATCATGCCTCTCAGTAAATAGCTTGGTGTGTCTACTTTCCAAAATGGGGTCATTTGGGGGGGTTTTGTGCTATTTTGGCATTTTATGGCCTTCGAAACTGTGATAGGTAGTGAGGAGTGAAATCAAAAATTTGCGCCCTTAGAAATCCTGAAGGCGGTGCTTGGTTTCCGGGGTCCCGTACGTGGCTAGGCTCCTAAAAAGTCCCACACATGTGGTATCCCCGTACTCAGGAGAAGCAGCAGAATGTATTTTGGGGTGCAATTCCACATATAACCATGGCATGTGTGAGCAATATATCATTTAGTGACAACTTTTTGTATTTTTTTTTTTTTTGTCATTATTCAATCACTTGGGACAAAAAAAAAATATTCAATGGGCTCAACATGCCTCTCAGCAATTTCCCTGGGGTGTCTACTTTCCAAAATGGGGTCATTTGGGGGGGTTTGTACTGCCCTGCCATTTTAGCACCTCAAGAAATGAGATAGGCAGTCATAAATTAAAAGCTGTGTAAATTCCAGAAAATGTACCCTAGTTTGTAGACGCTATAACTTTTGCGCAAACCAATAAATATACGCTTATTGACATTTTTTTACTAAAGACATGTGGCTGAATACATTTTGGCCTAAATGTATGACTACAATTGAGTTTATTCGATTTTTCTTATAACAAAAAGTAGAAAATATCATTTTTTTTCAAAATTTTCGGCCTTTTTCCGTTTATATCGCAAAAAATAAAAATCGCAGAGGCAATCAAATATCATTAAAAGAAAGCTCTATTTGTGGGAAGAAAAGGACGCAAATTTCGTTTCAGTACAACATTGCATGTCCGCACAATTTACAGTTAAAGCAGCGCAGTGCAAAATTCTGAATTCACCTCTGGTCCTTTAGCTACCAAATGGTCCGGGGCTTAAGTGGTTAATGCACTAAAACACACTATATTGCCCAAATGTTTGATGAAATAAAAAATATCTTAGGCTGAGTACATAGATACCAAACACGACATGCTTTAAAATTGCGCACAAACGCGCAACGGCGACAAACTACATTCATTTTAAAAGCCTTTACAGGTTACCACGTTAGATTTACAGAGGAGGTCTACTGCTAAAATGACTGCCCTCGATCTGACCTTCGCGGTGATAGATCACATGCATGGTGCAATTGCTGTTTACATATGACGCTAGACCGACGCTTGTGTTCGCCTTTGCGCAAGAGCAGGGGGGGACAGCGGTGCTTTTTTTTTTTTTATATTATTTATTTTGCTTTTTTATTTTATTTTTAAACTGTTCCTTCCATATTTATTTATTTTTTACCATTTTTATTGTTATCTCAGGGAATGTAAATATCACCTATGATAGCAATAGGTAGTGACAGGTACTCCTTTTTTTGAAAAAAATTGGGGGGTTAGACCCTAGATCAGGGATATGCAATTAGCAGACCTCCAGCTGTTGCAGAACTACAATTCCCATGAGGCATAGCAAGACTCTGACAGCCACAAGAATGACACCCAGGGGCAGAGGCATGATGGGACTTGTAGTTTTGCAACAGCTGGAGGTCCGCTAATTGCATATCCTTGCCCTAGATCTTTCCTCTGCCCTCAAAGCATCTGACCACACCAAGATCGGTGTGATAAAATGCTTTCCCAATGGCGCTGTTTATATCCGGGGGCAGGGGGACATTCCCTCCCACTGCTTGTAAAAGCAGTCTGGAGGCTAATTATCTGCTAGAATTGCTTTTACATGAAAGCCGGCCACTGGCTGAAAAGAATGATACCAAGATGATACCTAAACCTGCAGGCATCATTCTGGTATAAACATTCAAAGTCCAGCAACATACCAGTACGTTGCTGGTCCTTGTTGGACATGTATTGTAATCTTTTTTTTCATGCAGCCTGTTGGCTGAACGAAAAAAAGAGATTGATCGGTGGGTATGCCCACCATTAGAATACCTCCCTTCATCCACCCACTTCTAAAGATGGGCATACATGCACCATTTATATATGCCGAAGCATGGGGGCATCCTCCCGCAAAAAAATAGGATTTTTATAACAGCTTTCCTGTAAAATCCTTTTCTTGGAGTACATCACGGGACACAGAGCGACATAGTCTTTACTAATGGGTTATATAGTTACCGTCAGGTGCTGGCACTGGCAACTTCCAAAACCGGAAGTACCCTCCCCTATATAAGCCCCTCCCATCCGGGAGCACCTCAGTTTTGTAGCAAAGCAATAAGTGTCCCCAAAGAGGGGCGGGAGCTCTGTGTCCCGTGATGTACTCCAAGAAAAGGATTTTACAGGTAAGCTGTTATAAAAATCCTATTTTCTTTCTCGTACATCACGGGACACAGAGCGACATAGTCATTACTAATGGGATGTCCTAAAGCAATGCCAAATGAGGGGGGGGGGATACACCATATATAAGCTGAGCGCTATCAGACATGAGGATCTTTTGCGGCCTGCAACACACTGCGCCCAAAGGCGACATCCTCCTGACTTCTAACGTCCACCTGGTAGAACCTAGTAAACGTGTGTACTGAAGACCATGTTGCGGCCTTACAGACTTGAGCCAGGGAGGCCTGGTGATGCACTGCCCATGAAGTTCCAACTGCTCTCGTGGAGTGCGCCCTAACTTTGAACGGAGGCGGTCTACTTCTCAAGCTATAGGCTTGTATTATGACCTGTCGAATCCACTTGGCTAAAGTAGATTTTGACGCTGCCTGACCCTTTCTGGGGCCTTCCGGCAGAATAAACAAAGTATCCGTTCTGCGAATCTGAGCAGTGGCTTTTAGATAAGCTTTAACTGCTCTTACGACATCCAAAGAATGCAATAACTTTTACTCTACCGAAGTAGGTTTGGGGAAAAAAGAAGGAAGAACCACATCTTGGTTCAAATGAAAACTCGATACCACCTTAGGAAGAAAGGCTGGATGAGGACGTAACACTACTCTGTCCTTATGGATAACCAGATATGGCTCCTTACAGGACATAGCTGCTAATTCCGATACTCTTTTAGCCGAACAAATGGCTACTAGAAAAATCAATTTCCTGGTGAGAAGCACTAAGGAAATATGCTGTAATGGTTCAAATGGTTGTTTCTGTAGAACCGACAGAACCAAGTTTAGATCCCATGGACATATGGGAATATTAACCGGAGGACTAATACGCATCACTCCTTGTATAAAGGCTTTGACTAGTGAATGCGAAGCCAAGGGCCTTTGAAAAAATATTGACAAGGCCGAAATCTGACCTTTGATAGTACTCAAGGCAAGCTTCCTATCTACAGCCCATTGTAGGAAGTCCAGAATTCTACCTATTACATATTTACGTGGATGCCATTTCCTGGCCTCACACCAGGCGATGTACGCCTTCCAGATTCTATAGTAGATCTGCCTGGATACCGGTTTCCTGGCATTGATCATGGTAGACACCACAGCATTAGAGAGCCCTCTCCTTTTTAGAATGTGGGCTTCAATAGCCAGGCCGTCAAACCTAGGGCTGGTAAGGAAGGGTGGTATATCGGTCCCTGCGAAAGCAGGTCCGGACGATGTGGGAGGGTCCAAGGACTCCCCACAGACATTTTTACAATCTCCGCGTACCATGCTCTTCGGGGCCACGCTGGAGCCACCAGAATCACTGGTTTCTTTTCTACCCTGATTCTGCGGAGTAATCGAGGTAACAATTGTGGCGGTGGGAATGCATATATCAGCTTGAACTGATCCCAAGGGAACACTAGGGCATCCGAGCCGCACGCTAGGGGATCCCTTGTCCAAGAGACAAACCTGTCCACTTTCGTGTTGAACCTGGATGCTAGCAGATCTACATCCGGTGTTCCCCACCGCTGACATATTGTCCGGAAAACCTCGGGATGAAGGGACCATTCCCCTGGGCATAATTGTTGGCGACTTAGAAAGTCCGCCTTCCAATTCTCCACCCCTGGAATGAATACCGCAGATATGGCTGGGACATATCTTTCTGCCCATCCCAGGATGTAATTTACTTCCCTTTGGGCTGCACGACTCCTGGTGCCCCCCTGACGATTGATATATGCCACTGCTGTGGCATTGTCTGACTGAACTCTGACAGGGGACCCTTGGAGTTTGGATGTCCATGCTACTAGGGCATACCGGGCTGCTCGTATCTCTAAGAGATTGATGGGCAGGGCCTTTTCCGCATCCGACCATCTGCCCTGGAGAGACCATTGCTCCAGTACTGCTCCCCAGCCTAAAAGGCTGGCATCTGTAGTGACCACCTTCCAAGAAATCGGACTGAAGGATTTCCCTCTTTCCAGATTCCGGGGAACCAACCACCAACGGAGGCTTCTGCGAACGGAAGGGGACAAGGACATTGGTACGTCCAGAGCCTGAACTTTTTTTGTTCCAGGCTGACAGTATGGCCCTTTGCAACTTCCTTGAATGGAATTGACCGTAGGGTACTGCTTCGAATGATGCCACCATTTTTCCCAGCAGCCTCATGCACAGGTGTATGGACGGCTGTCTTTTTTGTACCCACTAAGTGGATCAAATCTTTCAAAGACAACACCTTTCCTCGAGGCAAGAATATTTTTCTCTGGCCTGAATCCAAACTTAGCCCCAAGTATTCCAGACTTTTGACAGTTTTTTAGGGCTGACTTGTCTCGGTTGATAATCCAACCGTGAGATTCCAGATACTTGATTGTCTTGTGAACGACCACGTCTAGTTTTTTCACTGAGTGGTCTATCAGCAACAATTCATCTAGATATGCCATTATCATTACACCTTGTGTTTTTAGATTGGCCAATAAAGGGCCAGAATTTTTGTAAACACTCGTGGTGCTGTGGCCAAACCGAAGGGTAAGGCTCTGCTGAAAATGGCGCCCTTCTACTGCAAAGCGTAGAAATTTTTGGTGGACTGGAAAGATGGGAATGTGCAAATAAGCATCTTTGATGTCGATCGCGGCTAACCAATCCTCCCCTTGTAGGGCAGTGGCCACCGCGGATCGACTCCATCGGAAAGTCCTGATATACAGGAATTTGTATAGCCCTTTTAGAATTAATATGGGCCTCCCGTCCGCGTTTGCTTCGGGACTGTAAAGAGGTTTGAGTAAAACCCAAACCCTCATTCTTCCAGGGGAACCTCCATAATTACTCCTTGGAGCAATAGTTGTTCTAGTGCCAACAGGAGGGACTCTCTCTTCCGGGGATCCCTTGGCACATTTGACCTCAAAAATGGGAAGGAGGAGAGTCTTTTAACTCCAAACTGTATCCCCAACATACTGCGGAGAGCACCTATCTGTCTTGATCGTGTCCCGCCCGGTCTCTTGCGAACAACTGGAGTCCTCCCCCCACCCGACTGAGTGGGGGACCCTTCGATGAATTTAACTTTGGGGGAGGTTTTGTACCTCCCCTGACCCAGGGTTTCTCATTACCCTGCTACTGTCCCTGTTTTTTACCCCCGGGATTTGACCGAGGAGGCCGTCGGAACTGTTACACAGCCGATGCCCCAGGGACTGGAGAAGCAGGCCTCTTAAAGAGGGACCTCTAACTCTGCTTTTAACCGGCAAGAGCGTATTTTTACCGCTGGAAATTTTCTGGATATATTTGTCCAGGTTTTCCCTGAATAAGCGTTCACCATGAAATGGGACGCTAACCAGCCATTCCTTACAGGGAGCTTCAGCAGACCAGTTTCTGAGCCATAGGAGCCTACGCATATGTACTATAGACAGCGTAAGGCGGGAGGCCTGATGGACTGAATCCTCTATGGCGTCAACCGCAAAGCCTAAGGCTCTAGGTAGATCAGCTAGGGCAAAGCCTGCTGATCTGTCAAGTCCCTCAAGACCTGTTTCAACTGATCCTTCACTGCTTAGCAGACCCCAATAGCTGCTACTGCTGGTTGTATCACCAAGCAGATTTTCATAAGGACTCCAATCTTTTATCTATTGGGTTCTTGAACATTTGGACATTATCCACTGGACATGTCAGTGATTTATACATACAAGAGATGGCTGCGTCCACTGTAGGGACCTTCCATTTTTTTTTGATGAACTTATCCTCCATGGGATAGACCACCGGAAATCTCTTGGGGGAATAAATATTTTCTCAGGACGTTCCCAATCCTGGTAAATGAGCCCTTTCAGTAAAGGGTGAAGTGGAAAAGAACAAACAGTCTGGGGGCTTCTAGCGACCCCAACGAGGATACAGTAGTGGTTGATGGTTCCGCAAGGTGCATTTTTAAATGCTGATCGGACCATGTTAGTCAGAGACTGAACCCATAATCTTTCAGCTTGAGATGCTGAGAAAAGGTTCCCCCACTGTTGATTCCTCTATAACAGAATCAACCTTATCCTGATCCCCTTCAGGCAGGTCGATCCCTGTATGGGACTGTTGCTCTGCTAACAGGCACTCTGAAGGAGGAGACGGAGATCGGGCGTGCTTTCCCTGACAGGGAGGCAGCGATAAATTTTGACAATCTCTCTCTAATCCTCCCAGAGCTGAGGAAAAAACCTCCTCTGTTACATACACAGGAGCAGGTGACTGAGGACAGCCACAGTACCAAGTACCCCTGCGGGGTCTCTACGGTCACTTACCTCTGAACTTCAGGGGAGACTGGTGCAGCAGGAGTATGCCCAAGATCCTCAGAGCCCGATGAGACCCCCTTCGCTTCCTGGAAGATTCAGTTCCGGAGCTACTGGACGGCATATTCCTAAGCCTAAAGCTGAGGTATTCCAGCCGTAATACACCACTTTTACTGAGAATAGTCTAGCACAATTGCTGCTATATCACAGTTGGTGTCTACTAATGTGCCTTTCTAGGGGATGCCTGTATCAACCGCTTGCTGTATGCCTTTAAATGTTGCCAGCTCTGTCTCTGTACTTCATAGCCAGCTTACTGCAATAATGTGGCTTTTTAAAAACCTGCTGGGACGCCCGCACATGCGCAGAAGCGCTGCGGCGCGCACAGAGCGTCATCCCCCAGGCCCCGCCCCTTTTTCCGGCCACCTCTATACATAGAGGCGCGTGCACGCGCACGCGCGCGGCCACGTGCGCCTCGGCGCTAATTTTCAAACATGGAAACCAGGGACAGGAGCCAGGGCCCCCTTTGCCGCAGGCCTGGGGATAGACGAACACTGCAACATGGCAGAGGAAACAGTTTCCTGTAGGAGAACTCACCAGCTGCCTGGACTTTGCTCTCTGAGAAGAAACTAGTCCATATGACAAGAAAAACATTCCACAGCGGCCTCTAGTGGACAAACACAGGTACCGCAGTTTAATATACTAAACATATATAAAAAAAAACATTCTTTTTTTTTTTTTTTTTCTTGACCACCATTAAAAATTATTACATTTTTTTTAGTAGTTACAGGCATGCACAGATATTAGCGGGAATACCGTTAGGTAACAGACAGAAAGACAAATTAGGCTTGGGGGTCCCCCAATAGAACCAAGTTCCTGGGGGCCCCCACTTACCTGTTCCCCGCCGCAGGACTTTGTTTGGTCCACAAAAGCCCAAACTTCACCTATCACGGCAGGCATTGTAATCAAACCTTCAGGGACCGGGTTCCCAAGGATTCCACTCCCCTGGACCTGTATAGCACCCTGCACAGAAAACATCTTGGTCGTGGGTATGACCAGAGCTCTGGATCCCAGGGTCCAGCTCTCCTAAGAGAAGCATTACAGGCAGAACCTTGCTCTTCTCTGCAAGGCCCGGGTACCGACCGTTTAGCTATGAAGCTTTTTTGGTCGGATCCGGAATAGCTTACTGAGGCCCAAAAGAACCTGTACGCAAGCTCAGTGAAAAACACATGTTTCTTCTTGGCCAACACCTTAGACACTGGCAAAAAACTGAGGTGCTCCCGGATGGGAGGGGCTTATATAGGGGAGGGTACTTCCGGTTTTGGAAGTTGCCAGTGCCAGCACCTGACGGTAACTATATAACCCATTAGTAAAGACTATGTCGCTCTGTGTCCCGTGATGTACGAGAAAGAAAGTTATGCCGCGTACACACGGTCGGACTTTTCCACGGGCAAGCCTCCGTCGGAATTTCGACCGTATGTACGCGGCATAAAAGGTTATGCCGCATACACACGGTCGGACTTTTCCACGGGCAAGCCTCCGTCGGAATTTCGACCGTATGTACCCGGCATTAGGAGCAAAATTGTATCTCCGCCCCTGCTGCCCCCATGCTTCGGCATATTTGCTCTTTTTTTTTTTTAACTGTGGTGGTGAAATCACATACCGCGTTGGAGCCACGGCTTTATGTATCGTGGGAGCAAACGCTGTTGCTGTCAAGATAAATAAATCCGCGCTGCAACTGAATGGCGTACCTGCTAAGCAAATGATGGTTAACATTAAAACAAAGTAACATTACAATATAACAGTAAGACCTTACCATACCATACCTGCAAAGCAAATACCAAAAAAAAAATATTATAAAATAAAACATTTTTTTTAACGCAACCTGTGCCTAAAATATATATATGCCGAAGCATGGGGGCATCCTCCCGCAAAAAAGTTATGCCGCGTACACCTGGTCTGACTTTTCCACGGGCAAGCCTCCATTGGAATTTCGACCGTATGTACGCGGCATAAAAGACCGCCACGAGGGGAGATGACATCACTTCCTCTGCCTGTGTTTACATTTACACAGCAGAGGAAGATTCTCATTCGCCGGGAGCAATCGCGAGGGGGTGGCCGGAATCGAACGGCCGTCCCCTCATCACGGATCGCTCCCGAACAACTAACGACCGCTCACTGTATAGAAGGGGGGTCCCACTGGACCCCCCAACTATACAAAGGCAGTCACGTACAGGTACGTGACTTTGCCTGTCGGTGCCATTCTGCCGACGTATATATACAGTGAGCGGTCGTTAAGTGGTTAATTACCAAAGTTTGGCGCCATTCCATGAGTGTGCGCAATTTTAAAGTGGTACATGTTGAGTATCTATTTACTTGGCAACATCATCTTTCACATTATACAAACAAAATGGGCTAACTTTACTGCTTTGTTATTTTTTAAATCATGAAACCGTTTTGTTTTGTTTTTCCAAAAAAAGGCGTTTGAAAAATGATTGCGCAAATACCGTGCGAGATAAAAAGTTGCAATGACTGCCATTTTATTCCATAGGGTGTCTGCTAGAAAATTACTTAGAAAGACCAAACATTATATATGTTTTTTTAGCAAAGAAATTATGATTTTTACATGAAGGAGAGAAGTGCCAGAATAGGCCCGTTATGGAAGTGGTTAAAGTAGAACTATAGGCAAAAAATGTATTTATTTATTTTAATTTTGGATAGAGCAAGGGAAGATGATAACCCCTGTCAGATTTTTTTTTTATTCAGTATCTGTGTCCCATTGCAGAGATTTTTCCTTCACTTCCTGTCCCATAGCCAAACAGGAAGTGAGAGGAAATCCCTGCAAAATTAAGAAAATTCCTTGGGGACCCCCAGGTCACCAGAACTAGTGACGATTTCCCCTCTCTTACTTTTCTGGGGACAACACAAAATTTGGGATTTTCTTTTACTTTCAATGATAATGGTAAACAGGATGACTAGAGAGTGTGAAGCTCCTTAACAGGGACACAGACGGCAATAAAAACTGACAATCTAATCCCTCTCCGTTCTATCCAAAACAAAAACAAAAAAAGTTTTTGCCTTTATACTTTATTTTTGGACTCATGCAGCAAAGCAAGGCACACATCTCCCGACATTGCACTGTTCATTGCTGCATTTTTCCAGCCTAGAATGCAGTGATTGCACATGATCTACAGGTAGTGTACATAGAGAAAAAAATTCTAGCAGATATGGTCTTTGCTGTATGGCCCCCGCTTGGAGCCAAACGGCTGTTTCTCAGAAAATGGCCAATGAAGCCACACTCCAAATGATCGCTTGAGGCTGACATGAGTATGGCTTTCCCATAAGAATCGGTGGAATGGGGCTGAGGTGCACATGTGGCCATTTTCAGAGAATAGTGTGTGCGGCTCCAAGCAAGGTCAAATGGTGAAAATTGCAGGATCGGGGCTTAGGGTAAGGTTTACACCTACTGGCCAGTACTTAGGGGGTGGGGAAACTAAATAAAGAAAAATTATATAAAAGTTGTCCTTATGCTGCCAATGACACAAGAAGAACATGGGAACGGTAGTTCATTTATTGTATAAAGGTAAACATCTGTTTTGGCTGGGTTCAGTGGCGGCCCGTCCATAGGGGGCGCATGGGCGCCGCCCCCCCCCCCCCCCCCCGAAGCCAGTCACACAAAAAAGAAAAAGAAAATGTCCCTTTAAGAAAAAAAAAGTACCTTTTAAGTGTACTGGGGCGGGCGCCGAGCGCCGGTCACAGTGCGCTATGAAAGCGTGATGCCAATGCAATCCCTTGATTGCAGGCAAGACGCTTCATTTGCAGTGTTTTTTGATGCTCTGTGGCGTTTTTGGGTGCGCCTCTAAGCGCTCATTGGGTCACACTGCTTCTCCTTCATGTCTGGTCAGTGCTGTCCCCGGCGCGTGTCACTTCCGGTTTCGGGTCTGTGCCGAGGAGCCAGGCAACTGAGGCAAGGTAAGGTACTTCTAACAGCGGCAGCCTGTATTTTGTATTTTCTTTCAACCCCCATATACAGCAGCTGTATGTGTTCTTCTCAGTCTGGGATCAGACTGAGGATGGATGGAGCCGTGCTTCACCTCTCTGTCCTGCCTGGAATCAACCTCCGCTCAGCCCTTCACCCTCACCCGACAATCTGCTGTGGAGCCTTCATTACACATCTCCGTATGTGTGAGCTGTGAGGGCTCCCAGCCCTGCGTCCTCCTAGAGTAAGGTGACCAGATTTTTAAAATGAAATCCAGGGACATTTTTTTTTTTTACTAGTAATGGCGGCAATCGGCGACTCTCTGCCCGTCGCCACCTGCCTCGCAGCCTGTCAAGTCTTACTCTCCGGGCCCCGGCTACTACTGGTAAGATCACTCCGCCAGGGAAGGCAAGGAGATAAGCAGGCGGCTGGCCAGGACTTGAGCCAAGGCAGAAGAACATGTAAGCGGGAGCAGAATGGGCATGCACCCGAAACTGAAGAAATATTCCCTCCGCTCCGACCAGAACATGATCATCAGAAAGGGGCACAGATAATGGAAAAAATACACCCTCCTAAGCTAGTAGGAGTGGCAGAGCAGGAGTGTGTAATTCAGATTTTTTTTTTATTCTGCACTGACTGTCTTTGAAATTGCCCCAGCCCCTGTTCAAATCCAATCCGGGGACAAAACTGGGGACAGACTTGGTCCGGGGACAGGGTTCTCTATCCGGGGACTGTCCCCTGAAACCAGGGATATCTGGTCACCCTATCCTAGAGTCATGCTGTGCAGGTCTGTGTATTCTCTCATCTCTCTCTCTCTCATCTGTATCTATCTACAATTTCTCTATCTCTCTATCTATCTATATATTCTATCTCTCTCTCTCTCTCTCTCTCTCTATCTCTCTCTCTCTCTATCTCTCTATCTATCTCTATCTCTCTCTCTCTATCTATCTCTCTATCTCTATCTCTCTATATATATATCTCTATCTATCTATCTCTCTCTCTCTCTATCTATCTATCTCGCGCTCTCTCTCTCTATCTATCTCTCTCTCTCTCTATCTATCTATCTCTCTATCTATCTCTCTCTCTCTCTATCTATCTATCTATCTATCTCTCTATCTATCTCTCTCTCTCTCTCTCTATATATATATATATGTAGCGTTACCCTCAACTAAGAGGGCCACAGATTTGGTCTGGGCCCTGAGTACAGCTCCGCCAACCCCCGGCAATATACTCGACCCTTTCTGGCACAGTTAGTCTAGGGGTATACACATTTAATACTTATACTTTATGAGAGACTCAGACACGGAGTAGTTATAAAGGAATAACAGATTTTTACTTTCAGCTATGCAAAGGGAATGAACAGTGATAACAACTTGACCATTAGAATATTCACAGAGCCCTGCAATATTACAATATCAGTCACACTACACCATGGAGAAGGGAGGGGGTGAATAAGGAGACGCCACGTGGGGCGACTGTTAACTAGGCGCCCTGTGGCGCAATAACTAAACTAGGTCCCTAATGAATCAGGCCTGATTCCTAATTCTAGAACTCAGTCCTGTATGAATGATGGATTCTTCACCGCCATCTGTAGAGGTGGTGCACTTAAGAATAAACAACAATTGTAATCCAGGAAAAGGGAAAGTTGATAACTGACAACACTTCACTGGAGATCCTCTGGATCAGTCCTGCTGTGGATCTCCAGTGAGAGTCTTTAACATGAGGTAGTAGGCCTCGGCAGTTTATAGGCACAGTACTAGCAAACAGGTTAGGGAATGAGCTTACGCTCGCTCACCCGCCGGACACGATCTCCGTCCGGGACTTCCACCGGCTGTGACTTCACTCGCCCACAGCGGTTGCTGCGATCGGGTCCCTGATCCAATCTAGGCTGTAAGTAGAGATGTCGGATGCCACCCAGGCTCGCAGTGGGGTGGAAGGCTCTTTGGTCGGCTGCGGAAGGCCCCAGGCTTCAGGCCTTACCCAGCACAGGTCCGCACAGGTGTATCAGTCTCTGCCATCCCGTGTCCAAAGAGGCCGAGCCAGGCCACGCCCCTTCCTTATATATCCCCACCCATGAGTCTCTGGGGCAGAAGCAAAACATCCTGGGAACCAGTGGGGTTCTGGGAGCAGTAGTTCGAGAGCATTTAAAGGAACCCCGCTACACACTCCCCCCACTTAAACTCTTTGGTCCCCAAAGATAAACTTCAACAATTACTGTTTACCATTTTGGACAGTGTCGAGTATGATGTTGGCATAGGGAATTCCCACCAAAACTTTGGGATGGAACTCTCTTGCCCACAGGTCACACTACCATGAGTGGCCTGCCTAACTGTGCCAGAGAGTGAGCTGGGGTTGCCCTCCACCAAATGGACAGTGGAGGGATCAGGTTGCTCAACACTTCTCCTAGCCGTTACAACAGAGTCCTCTGAGCTCGTCCCCATTTGGGGGTAAGTTAGATTCTTGGGAGGCCTGATGACTCTGCGAGCCCTCTGCTCTCTTGGTGCTTCTGACTCTGGCACCACAGGCTCTTCTTCAGAAGTAAGTTCAGGCAACATTGCTGGTTCTGGAACCTCTGATTCAGAAGTCGACTGACGTATGGAATCTCTAGGGTCCTCCTCTGCGCAAGTGTCAGGAACATCTTCCCAGTAATCAGCTGAGGGACTGAAGGGTATGAATTCAGTAGCCTCCGGATTCAGCGTTGCATCTGGGGTATCCCCTCCATTTGGGAGATCTATGGCGGACGTTCCCAGAGTCGAGGGAGGCCACAGCCAGTCCAGTTCTCCACCTTCATCTGTACTCAATTGAGAGGCCTCCCCATCTTCAGCTCGAGAGGTCTGGGACCGAGTGCTTGGCCTAGGAGTATCCAGGATAGAGGCCGGTTCAGGGGAGTCTCTCACGGGAGGTATTCTGACTGCCTCAGCAAGTGGGAGCAGGCGGTTTCGATGCCACGTCTTCAGTGGACCCACCTTTCCTTCTGGCTTTAGTTTGTAGACAGGCAAACTGGGAAACTTCCTACAGACGACATAGGGTTCAGATCTCCATCTGTCGGCAAGCCTGTGTTTTCCAGGGACCCCCAGATTGCGTAGCAGTACTCGGTCCCCGGGCTGCAGATCTTGCACTCGAACCTTCAGATCGAAATTTCTCTTGTTGCGGGCTCCCCTTTGATCCGAAGCCGTCTGGGCTTGTTCATAGGCCACCTGCAAGCTACGTCTAAGTCTGTCAACGTATCCCTTGTGGGATGTAGCTGAGGTATTGTCTACAGAAGTGCCAAAGGCCAGGTCCACGGGTAGCCTTGCTTCTCTCCCAAACATAAGTCGATAAGGGGAGTAGCCAGTGGCGTCACTTGTGGTACAGTTATAGGCATGTACTAGGGCCGATAAGTGTTGACTCCAGTGTTGCTTCTTCTCTGTTTCTAAGGTTCCCAACATGTTGAGCAGGGTCCGGTTAAATCTCTCCGGCTGAGCATCTCTTTGTGGGTGGTAAGGCGTGGTTCTGGTCTTCTTTATTCCCAATGAATCCAAAAGTCTTCGGATCAACCGACTCTCAAAGTCCCTTCCTTGATCTGAGTGGAGTCTCTGTGGTAGTCCGTAATGGACAAAATACTTCTCCATAAGTATCTTGGCCACGGTGGATGCCTTCTGATCTTTGGTTGGGAAAGCTTGAGCATAGCGGGTGAAATGGTCGGTTATTACCAGAACATTCCCCAATCCACTCAGGTCGGGTTCGAGGCAGAGAAAGTCAATGCATACCAGATCCATTGGACCTTGACTCTGTAAGTGGCCCATTGGGGCAGCTTGATGGGGTAGGGTCTTTCTCTGAATGCATCGTGCACAGGAATGGCAATACTCCTCTACTTCTGCCCTCATGCAGGGCCAATAGAACCGATTTCTGACAAGCTGGAAGGTCCTTTCTGCCCCTAGGTGACCATGATGGTCATGCAGGGCAATTAGTACAGTCTCTCGGTGCTTCTCTGGAAGGAATAACTGCCACTTATCTTCTGAGTCATCAGAGGGGCCCCTTCGGTAGACCACTCCCTGATGCACCTGCAGCCTGTCCAATTCCTTCCTCAACAGGCGAGCCTCCTTTGAGGGGTGATGTAGGAGTTTGTTGGGATCCTGATTCTCCAGGGCTTCGAAGACCAATCTCCCCATGGGGTCTTCCAATTGGTCACACCTCAACTCCTTCTTGGACAGTTTTGGTAGGTTGTCTTCCTCCAGTTGAGTTACTCCACAATAGTGTTTGGGGACTCCTACCATGGTAACCCCTATTTCTTCTGCTCTGGAGCCTCCTCTGGCTTGGAATTCAGCCCCTTGACAAAGGGCCCGCACCCCGTCCGGTGCCACTTGGGTCCAATCTTCCCAGTCATTTGTCGTGGCATGAGACCTCCGGGACAGGGCATCTGCATCCCTATTTCCAGCTCCTGGTCTGTACTTCAGACTGAAGTTGAATCCAGACAATGCGGCCAACCACCTGTGTCCAGTAGCATCTAGTTTTGCGGTGGTGAAGAGGTAGGTCAGGGGTTGTTATCTGTCTTCACAGTAAACTCTGCCCCATACAGGTAGTCTTTTAGCTTGTCTACTACCGCCCATTTGAGGGCCAGGAATTCCAGCTTATGAGTGGGGTAGTTCTTTTCTGAGGGGGTCAGGCTCCTGCTCACATAGGCCACTGGTCACAGTTGTCCTTCATGTTCTTGGTAGAGCACACCGCCTAGACCCTCATGGCTGGCATCCACATGTAATTCATAAGGTCTGGTAGGGTCGGCGTAGGCCAGGACTGGGGCAGTGGTTAAGCTCCTCTTCAGGGCCTGGAAGGCCTCTTCACACCTTGGGTTCCACTGATCTTGAACTGACTCACCAGGCCTCCTGGGCCCTGAGTCATCCTCTTCCCCTTCTGCCTTTAGCAATTCATTCAACGGGCGGGCAATCCGAGCAAACCCCTCCACAAACCTCCTATAATAGGAGCAGAATCCCAGGAAGGATCTGAGCTCTGTTACTGTGGTGGGTCGTGGCCAGGAGGTGACTGCTTCCAACTTCTCAGGATCTGTGGCCACCCCTTCTTCAGACACTATGTGCCCCAGATAGTTCACAGAAGACTGGTAGAACCGACACTTCTCTGGGGAAAGTTTAAGTCCCTCTTCGCTGAGTCTTCTCAATACTTTCTCCAGCCTGGCTTCATGTTCTTCCAAGGTTCTCCCGAAGACAATGACATCGTCCAAGTACACAAGGACTTCTATAAGATTCATGTCTCCAACAGTCTTCTCCATAAGGCGTTGAAAGGTAGCAGGAGCTCCAGACAGACCCTGAGGCATCCTATTGAATTCGAAGAATCCCACCGGGGTTATGAAGGCTGTCTTCTCCCTGTCTTCTGGGTGCATAGGGATTTGATAGTACCCACTCTTGAGGTCCATCACACTGAACCATTTGGCTCCAGACAAACTTTGTAAGGCATCTTCTATCCTTGGCGTGGTGTATTGGTCAGGGATGGTTCTCCTGTTGAGAGTCCTGTAATCGATACAAAGCCTCAACGATCCATTCTTCTTTCTGACCACCACGATTGGGGAGGCATAGGGGCTTCTAGACTCCCGGATCACACCAGTCTTCTTTAGTTCTGCAAGTTGTTCCCTCAGATCCTCCAGATCTGCCAGGGGGACCCGCCTGACCCTCTCTCGGAAGGGCTTATCTTCTTGGAGGCGGATCCGATGGGTGGCACTTCTTGCACACCCCACATCGAATTCATCTTCGGAAAAGATCTTCTCCCATCTGGTCAGCTGGGCCTTGGCTCTTTCTTTCCAAGCCCTGGGTAGGTTCGGGTTTTCCACGGACAGCTTCTCCCAAACGTCTCCTCCGTCACCCGTCCCCTTGACTTCGGACCAAGTGACCGGGGCAGCAGGGCTCACCTGGCCCAGCAACACTCTGGCAGGAATCTCCATGGGCCCTCCCGTAGTGTTCCTAACACTCACCGAAACTCTGACATGGGCCTTCTTCAGGGCCTTGAACGGAATCACTTCTGGTATCACTTCCAGGCCTGAGGACTCTTCCCTTGGGTCGGATTCCAGCATGACAAAGGGGCCAGGTTGTTCCCACGTAAGCTTCACAGTGGCCCTAAGACAGGTTACTTCTCCGGGCTGTAGCACTACTCCTTCTCTGCCAAGTCTCCACACCTTCCCTATCCCCTCTCCCGGGGTCTTCTGCTCTAAGACCAGTCGTTGGTAGGCCGTCTTTAGCATGGGATGGATTTTGGTGGCTGAATGGTTTCTCTCTTTCACTAGAGGGGTCAGGAGTCTCCTGACTAGATCCGTGTTTGTCCCAATGATCAGGGAAATCTTGCTGGCTCCAGGCGGCCGAGGACACAACTGCCAGGGTGTCAAACACTTCAGCCTTCCCAGCCACGGATGGGTCGAAAGTCATCTTTATGGGCAGGTACCCATCGTAAGGGAAACTCTGGGTTCCAAGTCCCCATATCTCCAGCTCTTCTATCTTCTGGATAGGCAGATGACTCAAGTGCCTATCATAGAAGTCCCGGTATAGTAAAGTCACCTGTGCTCCGGTGTCCAGAAGAGCTTTAGTATAGACTCCTTCCACTTGAATGGGCACAGTAGGAGACGGGCCCACCAGTTCCTCTGGGTATGGCCGGACTGGGGTCACCTTCCTCTTTGGGCTTTTCCTTGCCCTGCTCCTTTTGGACTTTAATTTTCCCTGAGCCTGGCATGCATTGACCTTCTCCCTCTCAATGGGGGCACAAACCCGCTGAGGGATGTTATTGTTCCTCTTAGGTGGATGTTCCTTCTTCGGGGTGCTGTATTTCCACTGAGGGGTCTTGCCCCCTCCCTCTGGGGTACATCTTGGTGGGGGGTACTATACCTCCTCCTAGGAGTTTTGTCTCCTCCATTCTTGGCCTTTTTTTTCAGTTTGGAGCGCACTGAAGATGATGGGCACCCGGTTGACTCCTTCACCGGGGCCCTTTGGAGTTTCCCGCCGGCTTGCAATTATCTGTTCTCTTCTTCTTTGGGCTGGAGCATACGTTAGCAAAGTGGCCACTCCCTCCGCAGTTATAGCAAATCACCTCTTCTCGGTCCTGTAGGGAGGCCGGTGCTGAGGTGTTCGGAAACAACTCCTTTCTTGGGCTTGGTTTCTCTGGTCTTCTTTGATCTTTCTCCATCAAAGAGGTCAGCATCTCCAACACTTGGGCCATTTGCGATTTCAAAGTGTCAACCTCCGCATCTCTTTCCGGGCTCTTGACCGAATGGACCAACACTGGTACAGGTGTGACATTCGCCTTGGCCACCTGCTGGTCTTCCTGCAGCGCCTCTTCGTCCCTAATAATTTTTATTAGATCAGAGTAGGTTAGTGACATTCCTCCTCCTGAGGTTTTCAGGTGCAGCCAGACCGGGTCTGAGCGCCGCGCTCCCCTCATGATCTGCTTCATGCGTGCTTCATCTGCATCTTTGGGCAGCATTCCCTTCTTCAGTACAATCTTGCATAACTGCCTGTTCAGCCTTCTAACATATTCTGACAATTTCTCATTCGGCTGCTGGAGAGTGTGTTCAAATTGATAGATCATCTCTGACACCTTCTCCAGCTGACCAAACTCTTCCTGCAGCATGGCCAGGCAATCTTGAGCTGTACAGTTTTCATTTCCAAACCGGAAGCTCTTCACCGCTTCTGCCGCGGCACCTTTCAGACTTTCCAAGACTCGCTGTCTCTTCTGTGCCTCAGGCACCTCCCATGCCTCTACTGCCTGTAATGCCTGTTCCACCCAAGTGTCAAAATCTTCCTCCCCCGCAGGGACGGGAAGCTTCCCCGAGAATGCCTTTAGTCTCCGGTAGCTAGTCTCTACGTGCACCTTGCTTGCCTTCTGACAGTTTGTTAGTAGGTCCCCTAACGCCTTTATCAGTTCGGGTGATATGGCCGTGGCAGGTGCAGGCGTCACCGGAGGTGTCGCTCCATCTCTCCTCTCTGGTGAGGTACGGGCCGCAGTCTGCGGTGGTCCCGTTAGGGGTGGCTCCTTCTTAATAGCATGCACCAGACTATAAGATCTGTTGTCCGA